>CM063180.1:114742371-115237371 GCA_031835075.1 Saguinus oedipus
TTTGCTATGTTGCTCAAGCTGGTCTCAAACTCCTGAGCTCAAAAGATCTACCTGTTTTAGCCTTCCAAAGTGCTGGAATTACAGCCACTGAGCTTGGCCTTCTGGGATTTTGGTAACACATGTGTAAACCACTTGTTCTTTCACAGCTCTTGATTCTTGTGTTTTTAATTTTTTTATATACATATATTTTTTTCTTTGTGTTTCATTTTGTGCAATTTTTTGGCCTGTATTCAATTTCATTAATTCTTTTATTGTCTATGTTTAGTCTACTGCAGGGACTATCAAGGGCGTACATCATCTCTCATGATGGGATTTTCATTACCATAATTGCCATCTTATGATTTCCACAGTTTTTACTTCTCTGCTAAAATCATTTATCCAAACTTGTATACTGTCTACCTATTTCGTTAGAACCTTTAACATATTAATCAGAGTTATTTTAAATTCCCCGTCAGAAAGTTTCAAGAGAGATCATAATTCTGTTGACTTTTATCATTGGGAATGTGTTTTTTTCTTTTTCTTTCCTTTTGGTGTGCCTTATTATTTTTTGTTAAAGTACAGACGTCTTATGTAGGATAGCATGAACTGAGATAAATACCTTTTATGCTTTGCAATTGGCATCATTGGTGTTATGTCTCCTACTGGGTCTTACTACAAATTATCCATTTGTAGTAATCCAGCCAGGCATGTTCTGGGCTTGAGGCCTGTTGTCACCATGACTACCCTCAACCTACCATAGTCTTGACGTTCTTCTAGTTATAATTTGTATTTAGCAGGGGGTTGGGAAGTTGAGAGAGCTGCCTTGCCAAAGGTTTGTCTCAATCTCATTTCCATGGTCAGATTTAGGTCCTTCCTTTATACTGTACCTAAAAAGAATATGTGTGTGTGTGTGTGTGTGTGTGTGTGTGTGTGTGTGTGTGTGTGTGTGTTTTCAGCTCCTTTAACAGTATTCAAGAATTACTTTTCCTCAATCACTGCTGGGCTGGTGATTGGAGATATAAGGATATGTTATTTAATGTTCTATTTAAGCTTCAGTCTTAGTCACATAGTGTGTCTTTGAGTCTCCCAGGTTAAAAACTGCACAAGTACTTCTACTACTACTGGAGCTATTGTTCTGGGTCCAATGTTTATTTTATCCTCTTTACTAGGTGTAGAATATGTCATTTTCTGTTGTTTTTTCTTTCTTTCAGATGCAATGGCTTTTCACTAGTGACCTATGGAAGACAGTTTTTGATATTCTTTCCTTGGAGTTGGGCTTTCATTTCATAGGAAAAATAGGTCAGTAGGGTCCAGTTACAGTTCTATGCCCTTTAAACAGTTGCTTCCTTCTTTCTCAGGGTTGTGCCACCAGGGAAGCTCTCTCAGGAATCTTCCCAGTTGCTTTGTGAGCACATCCACAATTATAAGTGTCATCCAACCATGAGCTATGAAGATGGCCAAGGATTGCTTTTCTTTTCTCTCAATAATTACAGAACTATTTTTTCAAAATAGAACCTGAAGAATTGCTGGTCTGGCAGATTTTAAAAATTTGATATTGAATAGCCTGAAAAATACAGATTTGAAAAATATTCTAAGACTGTATTTCAGGGAATAACAGAAATTCACATGGAAATGTGGTATGACGAAGAGCTGACACAAATCTAGAACACTAAAAATATTAAATGTTGGTAAGAATGGGGAGCAACAGAAACTCTCATTCATTGCTTGGTGGAAACACAAAAGAATACAGACACGGTGGATTAGAGTATGGTAGTTTCCTATAAAACTAAATACACTCTTGCCACATAATGTAGCAAATATGCTCCTTGGTATTTACCCAAGGAGTTGAAAACTTAAGTCCACCGGAAAAACCTGCCCATGGATGTTTCTAGAAGCTTTATTTATAATTGACAAAACTGGCAAGCAACCAAGATATCCTTCAGTGGGTAAATGGGTTCAACCAGACAATTGAATATTAATCATTGCTAAAAAGAAATTGGTCTTAAGCCATAAACAGATATAAAGGAAGCTTAAATGCATGCTACTAGGTAAAGAAGCCATGCTGAAAGGCTACATATGGTATAATTCCAACTGTATGATATTCTGGAAAAGGCAAAATTATGGAGAGAGTAAGAAGTTCAGTGGTTGGTAGAAGTTAGGGGAGAGAAAGGGATGAAAAAGCAGAGCATAGAGGATTTTTAGGGCAGTGAAAATGCCTTGCATGATACTATAATGGTGGGTACATGCTATCATATTGCCTGAGTTCATAGAATGTACAGCACTAAGTGAAATTGCAATTTTAAGTGAATGTTAATGTAAACCGCTGACTTCGGGTGATAACGGTGGGTTAGTGTGGGTTCATTAATTGTAACTAATGTACCACTCTGATGGGACTGGTAATGGGGGAGCTATGCATGCGTGGGGGCTGGGTGGCATATGGGAAATCTTTGCATCTTCTGCTCAATTTTGTTGTGAACCTAAAATTGGTCTAAAAAATAAAGTATTTTTTAAAAATGCTGGTAATACCTAAGATCATTAGGTAAGTTTAAATGTCAAGCTGCCACTGTCAGGAGGAATAAGAAGAACCAACTTTATTTGCAGCAATAGTAACTGCCCCAGTTGTAATCAACAGTTTTCAAATTATTTGGCCAGTAAAAAATGCACATTGTGTGAATGGATAAACTAACAGAATACAGCAGTATCATTGTGTGGTGTGGTTAGAGGAATTATTATTACAAGCAGGAGTTATTGGCATAAATTATTAGAATAAAACAAAATAGATATTTAGATTGAGAGATGTAAGGGGAGTGAACACACTACAAATCAAAATTCAAATACTTTATAGACTGCAGCAAACTGCTTCTGCTTTTAAACACTCTAGCTGCCAGAAACAATAGCAGAAAGAAAAATAATAGTAAAATACGCCTAGTGTCTTTCCATCCCCATGTTTATGACTGAAAATCAGTATCATATCACAATAATTTACATTTACCTGGATCTAGTGGTGAATGCTTAAGATTTATCTTAGTCTGATAAATATTTCCTCTGTTCTCATAAAGACTCATTTTGCTAAAGATATTACTCTGGGGCATTTTTTTTATTGTTTTCTTCTTCAAAAATCATAAGTTCCCCCAATCTAAACTTTAAATAGCCTGGAAAGGAAAATAACCTAATTTTCCCACATTGTGCATTGAAAAGGGCATAACAGTTCATTAAAATCAAGTAAATAGACAATTATAAACAATAGTATAATAAATATTCATGTATTCTCTACCAAATAATAATTACTTGCTAGTGGGAGAAATTTATCCTATTCCAATTGCACTACTTAGTGAAAAAATAGCCAAATTATTGAATAACTAAATGTTTTATGTTCCATTTACCTTAATCTTTTATGATTATGGTCTCTTGGTGATTTTATCTTCTAATAATCTTAAGCATTATGCTCTTAAGCCATCTCAACTCACAAACTATAGAGCCAAACAAAACCACACAAAGAGATTCAGGTATTGTGATATGAAAGCAGCTGGGATTGGCACTTCCATATCTCCTCTTTAAAGCATAGACACTGATGCTAGGTTGCAGGAAAACAGGTGAGAACTTATCATGTATTACTTATGAAAAAGCAATTTATATTAAACCTATAGAAAAATTATATGGAATAATATAGTAAACACTAGGTACCCAGTTGGCAGCTTGGCTGTCTTAATGTAATACACACACACACACACACACACACACAGGAACAGAAAACCAAACACTGCATGTTCTCACTCATAAGTTGGAGCTGAACAATGAGAGCACACAGACACAGGGAGGGGATCATCACACGCTGGGGCCTGTTGGGCTAGGGGAGAGACTGCTTTAGGACAAATATCTAATGTAGATGATGGATTGATGGGTGCAGCAAACCACTATGGTATGTATATACCTATGTAACAAACCTGCACATTCTGCACATGCATCCCAGAACTTAAAAGTATAATTTAAAAAATAGGAAAAAAAATAAAAAAAAAATACAAATATACTTTAATTCCCAGATGATTCCCATCACAATCTCGTTTCCATCTCACCATCCCCAAACTATCCTAATTCCAGACATATTTATACTCTTTTGCTACATATGTTTATGTCAATACAAAGCTTACATTTTATTTGTGTTTGCACTCATGTATTTTAAATAAGTCAAAGTTGTGGTCCTTTCAGGCTGCTTTAACAAAGTATTATAGACACGTAGCTTACAAACAACAGCAATTCACATCTTACAGTTCTGAAGGCTGGGAGGTATAAAATAAAGGTGCTGGCAGCTTTGGTGTCAGGTGGAGGTCCACTTCCTTGTTCATAGACCTCTGTTTTTTGCTGCATCCTCACATTTTATAAGACACTAAACTCTTATAAAATGTTGTAATGAGCAAATCACTTACCAAAAGCCCCACCTCCTACTACCATCATCTTAGAGGTTATAACTTCAACACATGGATTTTAGGGGGGAAACAAACATTCAGACTGTAGCAGTTTCTAATGTAGAGAACTGGACATTATTATTTCTTCATAAAAAGCATGCATTCAGTGGAAAATAGCAGCACTGTCATCGAGACACAGCCATAGACTGGTGCAAGTCTCACTCTTACTGATTTCAGCCACTCCCCTGGGCACACCTTTCCTACTGAGCACATCCAGACTGCACAGAGTTTGGACTTGAAACTGGAAGGTCTAGTGTTAAATTGTGGCTAAAACTGTATGTCCTTGGCAAGTTCCACTACCACTCTGTAGATTAAAAAGAAAGAAAGAATATACCTACTTCCTTGAATTTTGTAACATTTGTGTAAATATGGCTACAGAATTGTTTGAGAAGCTAGAAAACATTTTAATCTAGTCTTTTTATTATTCTATTTCTTGTCATCTTTTTATCTTTAGATGTAACTATTGTTTTTTCCATGTGCCAGGAGTCTAGTTTTTAACAGTTCTGAAAAATTGCCTGAGAATATTAAATACTTTAAAAAATATTCTTCCTGGATTCATGGAAACCCTGCCTATTACAGGCTAGTACAATGATCACAGGGAAATTTTATCAGATATATAGGCAAAATTAAACATTGAAGAATTAAGCTCAGAGTTATTATACAATGAAATGGGACTTCAGAGATTATTTAATTAAGTAGTTTCACTTAACACATAAAAATAAGACAGTTGTCAGAGGCGACTTGTTATCACATGTAAAGACGTTAGACAGAAAGTATCAATTGGACTGTTACAGTACCACTTCCATTTAGAGTATTATTATTACTTTTTATTTTTAGTATTGCTAACATTGAAAAAGCTAAGCATTCTTCCACTGAAAATTATTAGTGCTGAAACTGATAATTTCTGTAGGTAGATCCTGATAGGACATTTTTTTTCTGTCCCAAAGACGAGCCAGGCTCTTATTCATTAAATTGTTTAGTATATTAATTATGGGCTAGCTACATATATGCCTCTTTTTTTGTTGTTATAAACTGCCATTTGCATTTGCGTCAGTGGCAGAGTTGTCAGTGATTATACTGTTGCTTTTTCTCATCTTAGATTAGGGCAGAGACTATTTGCTCATTCCAGAGGAGTGAAGCAGCTGACAGATCAGATGCAGCCAACAGCGCTCTGTCAGCCTGAAGATGAAGGGGGTACTCGCTGGCAGGGCAAGGGCCCTAGCAGCTGTTTCAGCTGCTATTCACTCTGGAGTTCAGGGCATATGTCTCACATTACCTGTCTTTCAAGTAATTCATCTTTCTATGTAGAAAGAAGATCCATAAATCCCAAAGAATACAAAGGTGAAAGAGAGCAGTACACGTTATACATGTGCTCTATTCTTCAATCTATGCCAGAGTAAGAGTCTCACTCTTATTGATTTCACCCATTTCCCTGGGCACATCCAAATTGCTTGAGTTTCAACTACGCACAATTATGCCCAACAGAACAGCCACACATCTGCTGCAATATCTTGCAGCACTGAAGTTGGTATGTAATAGCAGAAAGGACACTGGACCAGAATCTAAATGATCTGGGTTACAGTCCCGGCTCTGTGATGGATTAGTTATGTCACCTTGGGCAAACACTTTCCATCTAGACCTCGATTTTTTTTTTTAAATATCCAAATCTGGTGGTTGCTCAGATGATTGCTGAAGTGCCTTTTAGCTCTGATTCTGTGATTTCTAAATAAGTGATTATTGTAACAGCTACAATGCATTGAATATACACTTTGGACTAGACATTAGACAAAGTCTTTTATATGGATTAAAATATTTACTCCTCAAAACAGGCCTTTGATGAACTAAATGCTATCATTTGTTCACAAAAGGGAAAAATCATGCTGTGTGTCTTCTTCAAGATTCCAGTTAGTATGGAGAGTGGCGATATTCGAGCCTATTTCTATTTGATATGAGAGTTAGAGCATTAATATGCAAGTGATATAAAAATTAAACGCTGTAGACTAGGCTTCAGGGGACCCAGCTTGTCCTAGAATTCTCTGTACTTGGAATTTCCACAGGATTGAGGTTTTTACCTGAGTGTCTACTCTCAGGTGTCTCCCTCCTCCCACAACAAGATGAAATTGGGTATAGTTTCCTCAGAAATTTAGAGGCAATTTTATAATTTCCTTTGGTGTTTTATGTAAAAAGCAAATACTTTTATTTTTTCTGTGAACATCTAAATTTGGAATGCTACTTATATATTAACACAGAAGGTGACAGGTCTTACTGTTACATACATTTGCACATTTATAATGTTAGAAGTTAATCTTTGTTGAATTTTTAAATACATTGTTGGAAGCATGAAGTACATGAGATACTAGAATAAATATTTTAAAATAATAATTGTTAGCACTTTGAAGAGAAAAATTGCCAAAACATTTTTATTTGTGTTTCTGTTTTTTATTTTTATTTGAAGAAAATATTGCCAAAAAATATTTTGTTTTTATTTCTTATGCTTTTGCTTTCTGCTAAGAGAAAAATAAAGGGTTAGAGTTGTTAGAAAAAAGTAACAGGAGATTCTAGAGGGTGATCCTTGAGAGATCTCCAATTTCTTAGTGGTCATAGACAGTCTACATCAACTCACTACTAGCTTTTCCATTTGCAAAAAAGGTAAATGATACCTACCTCACAAGTATAAATATACGGTAATATATGAACTCATTAAGTACCTTCAGCTGTGTTATTAAAACCCATATATGCCTAGCATTCCATTATTGGAACACTCAGTATGTGGGAGTTATTTGTATCCTACTGCTCAAGGAAATGGCCAAGGTCTGATTTTTTACTCATGCAAAAATTCAAAAAATTGCACCCTCACGCATAAATGGGTTAACCTTCTCATGAGACTACATATTACTAGTATATCTTCTATTTTATTCATTGATGTTAGAATAGTCATTACAATTATATTACTTCTCAGCTTAAAACTTTGAATTATTCTTCTTTGCCAAGGAAAGCAGACTCTTGTTCTTCAGCCTGGCATACAAGATCTATCCTGATCTAAGTGGAATTTCTCTTTCTTCTCTTGCATGTCCTTATATGATAAATTGGCTTTTCCCTTCTTTGCTGCCTCACTAAATAGTCAAATTGAGTTTTCACTGTGGCTGATTCAGGCTAGAATTTAAGATCTCATCTCTGGTTTTTTGGATGAAGTATTCCATTGACCTGGAATTCTCCTCTCTTTCCAACTAACAGGCTCTCTTCACCTTTTAAGACCATATTGAATGTTGACTTTTCTTAAGTGCCTTCCCAGACACGGTCTCTCCCCAGCTAGCCCTTTTTCACTCTCCACTCTTAAAGCACGTGATGTTGGGTCAGCTACCATATTGCATTCCAAACGTTAGTCTACTCCAGTAGCCTGTAAAATCCAGAACTGCATTTTTCTCTCTATATTGTCTCTTGCCCCCTGGTGGAGTGGACATAAATTGCAACAAATAACCCATCAAAATCATCTTAGTTCATTTTGTCCTGAATCTTCAGAAGCTATCTTAAAGATTTTTTCCAGAGTTTAGACACTTTTCATTCAAAATAGCACTATCATTTAAAAAAGTTGGGCCTATAAGATATAAATAACAAAATTAATTAGTATTTTTTAGAGCATATATCTTGGAAAGCCCTTTAGAGAGTATGAATATATCATGTGAATGCAGCTGAAGAATGTAATGCATATAGTCGTGACTTCCTATGGACAAAAACAATTTGCATGAAAATAGAAAATTTTACATAAAACTCCAAATTTATAGTGACTTAAATGTAATGCATGCATTTTTCCTAACTCTCGCTCTGAAAATCAGATTTTTTAACACACTTCTCCAAAGTGACTGTGTTATAATTTGATAGAAATGATTTATCAGGAAACCTAGGTTGAATGTCACCCAGACCTGTGGATTTTTGCACAACTAGAAAAACTTAAGTTGAGAATGACGTAGAAGCTCTTCTGAAGGGATAATCTATATCTTCTACTTGCTTCTGTCATGCCTTACATTTTCAATTTTTTTTACCAGCCTATACATATTGAGTATTTCCAATTTGTAGCAAGCGTTATTCATTCCATAAAAGTTATAGTATTTTTTTTAACACAGTCTGACCTTGGACAATATTTTTTCATCTTGGATCACAGTGAGTTGCCTGCCAGTGCTGTACAAATTGGACCAATGCAACATTAGCACCTGGTCACTTACAGCCTGGCACATGCCACTATTACCAAAGGTGACATGTTACTGCAAATTGTACTTCCACTGTTTGCCATGGAGTGTCTTTACATAAACATGATTATTCAAAAAATATTTAGAACGATTCTATTGTTTAGACATCTTCAGATTTCCCTGTAAACAAGCTTTAACAATATTATGTGTTGCCTGGTGCCATTGTTTCTATAGCTTTAATGCTCATGATATTATCAGGAATCATGGGATGAATTTTAGCATTTGTATCTGGAAAGCAGAAAAAGTAATTCTGAGGAGAGATTAGATAAGCTGTGATCTCTGAGAGTGTCTTTGAATGACATAATTAGAACCAAATGCCTTGAATCCTATGTCTTTAATGTAGATGTCTAAACTGAGTGACTCTGATTCTTCTGCATAACTTTCATGGCATAATCTTTCTCCTTTGGCCCAGCCAAGTACAAGGTGCATAAAAAATTATTTTCTATTTTCCATTTCACCCCTTATCTATGTCACCATTTCTTCAAGTTCTTTTCAGCAGTTCAGTATCTGTTATCTTGTAATATTTCAAGTGTCTTCTTTCTGGGCTCTCTGCTTCCAAACTAACTGGCTCCTCCCATACAGTTCTCTATTTTTATGCCTGGGTGGTCTTTTCATAGTGTAAACCTACCCATGACAGTGTCCTGTAACCTTGAGGGACCGTATTCCTTAGAACAGTACAATTGATTAACCTATCGAATTTTCCAGCTTCATCTCTAATGATTGCCTACACCTAGCAAGCTTCATTTTAGCAGTGCTTGTCAAAGAAAACCAAACCAGAATTGAAAAGTCTTTAAAGTGGTAAAAAACAAATTTTTTTTCAAGATTATTGCAATAGGGGAGAAGAGCATAGAACTGGGCTCAATTTAGAATACAAAGTGTAGCCAGTGGGGATTTATAGCCCAGGAGCACTGTGGAGCTGAGAGGATGAAAACATTACTAAGAGAAAACATCAAAAACATCAACATAATAGAGATTCTGGCTAAACCAATCTAACAAGACTTTTGCTAAAGGCAGGCCAAGGTGATCAGACCTCACCTGAGGTATGGTGGAGGATGAAGACCTTCATTAGGTATTGAGCGTGATCAAATACGAAGGGTGTGGTGTTCTGGTTGCATTGGCTTAACAGAATTTTTGCCAAAATTAGATAATGCAAACATGGGAGTCTAAAAGTTGAGGCCTTGTTGAAACATTCAGTGAGCCTGAGTGGAATCTGGTCAAGGAGAGAATCTTTGTCAGTTTCACTCTTGCAGTTACCACATTGAATGCATCAGTATGTTTCAAAGGCTGATCACCAATTATTTTTGTCTCTGAAATAATTTCTCCATCATCTCCTTGATGCATCCTTAAAGAGCCAACTTAAGAATGTGAAAATTTTGTTTTAATCCTCCACCCACATGTTCCTGTGACAGAACTGATCAGTTTTCTATATCTTCACTGTGCTTTATGAATATCTGTATTTATATATTTATGCAAGACACTGAAATTATTTATTATTCTTTATCCTCCCTGATGTCAATAAGTTTTCCTGTAAATTGGAAGAAATGAATTGAACTTTGATGTTTTAGACAAATAAAATCTGTATACACAGCATTTTTACATTTGACACAAAATAATCTTTCTAAGTTTGTTTTTGTGTTTTTTTTTTTTTTGCTTCTAAGTTATCAAAGTATCCAAATAGAGCTTTATTTGATTAGCTTAAATTCAACAAGAAAAATCTCATACCTATGGTGACATTACAGAATATCCAATTTAAAAGTTGTTCTTTCCATAGCACAAGTGTCTATTAAAAATCAGTCTATTAACTATAATTAAAATCTCTCCTTTACATGGGTAGAATGCATGCTTGATTTTTCTAATATCTATCTGATTATATGCTACTGGCAGTATTTATTTTTGTCTCTGCAGTTGTTGACAGAGATGCTGCAGGGATGTACTAAAGTAGATGTATCAGCTCAGCTATTTCCTTGTTTATTTGTTTTTGCACTATTGTGGTCAAACTACAGATTCCTTACAGAAACATTTTTAGCATTGATTTTACAAGGGCTAATTAAAGTCCACTAGATGGTATGATATATAAATCCACTTAAACAGGCATACATAAACCTCAGTGTGTCAATACAGTGAAAGCAAGTAAGTTTGAGAATACTGCTCTCAATTTCCGTTCCTTTTTGCATGTCAGCTTCCCTAAAGATGCTTCACTTTCTGTAGAGATGTGACTATATGACTCACATTCCAAGTGATGTTACCATCTATCTCTCCTGAAAGATAGATACATAGATAGGTAGACATACACATGTAGTATAGATTGATACAGCTATATACACATATATAACATTTATAAAAATTAATGACTTTCTTATTCTATTAAAAAATCTTTTTACTAACCCCTCTCTAGATTCTGCCATGCATGCTTGAAAATCTTAGATCTAAAAGTTAGAGCAGGTAGAACAGCACTCAGAGGAGGAAGATAGGATCTGGATGCTTAGACTATAATAAGAAAATTCAGGAGTAGGAGGCAAGGGAAAAGGATGTAAAGAGATGTCTCAGGACAGAAGCCCTGTCTAGGAATCAAGAGTGTCAAAAATGAAATGAGGAGAACTCTAAGAAATGGCTTATGTTTGTTCAAAGCAAAGTCTATTTTCAGCTTAATTGTCCATGCTATTAATATATTGGTATACCCACTTGAGGCGCTAAAAAAAAAAAAAAAAAAGCAAGAAGAAATTGTGTAAATGAGTCGAGGAAATCAGGGGCAATATTTCACAACTACCATGCATACACAATTTTTCAGTACAGACATAAAAATTTAAGAACAATGCCTTAAACAAGAAGGGTGACTGCATCTAACATGTATTAGAAGATCGTTCTTGGCTCTTCTGCTGGTGGTCTTTCTCTTCCCGAATATATCAGTTTAGTAATACTCATGCTAATGCATTTCTGATAGACAGATAAAAGAACCAGAGAGGAGCTGGAGTTATTTGCTGCTTCCTTGTCTGAGTCTGTGTGTCTCTGGCCAAGTTGGGACACTGTGATTAATATGAGATACAGATGTCAGCTGTGCAATCAGCGGCTGACTCTGGCTGGCTGACAGGCGGATTTGGCTGTGCAGGTGACAGTTTCCATTTGCTTAAGCTTGTTTAAGTAACTCCCTCCTCTAGAGGAAGGAGAAGTCTCTCTGTGGCTGCAAAAAAATAATAATATTTATTCCCACACCATGAAGATCTAGAGGCCAGAAATCAAGCTATGGATTATTGAACTTTTTGATAATGTTTCTAGCAACTAAAATAGATGTTTAGTGAAGTCTTGTTAAATTAATATAGAAACATATGCCCTTTCTGATTTTATTCCCATAAACTGATTTCCAAATGAGAAGAAGAATTCATGTAATTTATTCAAAATAGATAAACACTTGGTTTCCAATCTCATATCTGCCACTTGTAAGCTGTGTAACTTTATGACAAGTTAAATATGGCATTCTGAACCTCACTTTCTGCGTCTGTTAGCTAAGAATGATAATACCTAGCTCATGTACGATTGAGATGGTTAAATGAGATAATCTGTAATAATTCATGTGACTCACAGTGTGTACTTAATAAATGGGAGTTATCCTTGTCTTCTATTCCTTTCTTACCTTGAGTGGAAAACACAAACATGTATTCCAATAACAACAAAATTGCTTATTATAAACCCATACTGTGCTAGTGCTTTATATATGTTATTTTTTCCCCAAAACACTATGAGGTAGACATTAATATAATTATCTCCATTCTATAGATAAGGAAACCAAAACGTAAAATAGTGGGTTCAAATCCAGCTCTGTCTGTGTTCTTAGTAGTTCTAAAGCAGATTGCAGTCATGCTGCCCTGTGTAAATGGCATTAATAATATTTTTAACATCAAGTGACATATGCAAAACTGTTTATAACTTATCTATGACTCTCACCCACATATGAGTGGGCATAAGAGGGTGAAGATTCCACACTAATACACACAACACAAACGCACCTTGTTATGTAGCCCTACCGTTACAAACCAAAGGCACCAGCATCATTGTTATTTCTCTTCACAGTAGAGAATCTGACTGCCTTTCAAAGATGAGACTTAGTCACTGCTTTGCCAGACCATAATCCCATTTTTTCATAGACAAAAATAATCTGCTTTCAGGTCTGTCATCTCATCCCCTAGAACACTGGATCCTTGTCCATAAAGGCATGCCATGGTGCTACCCTCACTTAATTATACTGTGTGGCCATCTCCAAAAACCTTTTTGTTTCAGATAAGTATAAAGAATTGGAGGCTGGTTTAAGAACAAAAAAAAAAAAATGGCCGAGCGCGGTGGCTCAAGCCTGTAATCCCAGCACTTTGGGAGGCTGAGGAGTGTGGATCACGAGGTCAAGAGATCAAGACCATCCTGGTCAACATGGTGAAACCCCGTCTCTACTAAAAATACAAAAAATTAGCTGGGCACAGTGGCGCATGTCTGTAATCCCAGCTACTCAGGAGGCTGAGGCAGGAGAATTGCCTGAACCCAGGAGGCGGAGGTTGCGGTGAGCCGATATCGCGCCATTGCACTCCAGCCTGGGTAACAAGAGCGAAACTCCGTCTCAAAAAAAAAAAAAAAGGAAAAAAAATCCCCACCAAACTTCTATTAAGTGAGTATCACAAAGATCTCAAATAATTTATCAAAAAAAGTTCAGTAGAGAAAGAACTCTTCAGCACTCCTTAGCTACTTCAGTTATATCTATTCATTCCTGCTGTCCTTTCTTACTGAACAATAGAGATCCAGAGTCAGCTACATCTACTCTTTGTCCTTCTCTTCTGAGCCCAGAAACCTTTATCTCTTGGCTGCATATCTTTGTCCTCAAATTGCTACCACCTTTCAAGGGACTGCACAATAAATATGTGCTAAAACAAACATAGCTCCAGTCCTACTTCTACCGCTGCCTGTCCCTCTGATTTGTTTCTTTGGCCTTGCTCTCTATTTCCTCAAGTATAATTTGAAACCATTTAATTGTAAAAGACCAGTTTATTTTACTATTCAGCTCCTAACCCCTCTACTCAGCCTCCTGCATTCATCTCCCTCTTCAGATTATCTGGCACTGTTCTCGTCAATCCACTAGTTTCATCTCAACTGTAATCCTCACCTCTCTTCTGGATTTGACACTATTGTCTTGCTTTCTCTATAAAATTGTTTCTTTTATTTCTGTGACATTCTATGTTCAGTTTCTTCACATAACTCTCTAATTTGATCTGTAGTATTTACTTCAAGCTTCTGTGATATTCTGAAAATTCTGGAGATTAAATTTTCCAGTAATGGCTATCCGGTGAAACAAGAAGGCCTAGTGGTCAAATGAACTTTGACACATCTTACTTAATCATGGTTATGCCCAGAACCCTATCAGTGAAGATGGCATTAAAAATGACAATACTTGACCATATGCAGTGGCTCACAACTTTAATCCTTAGGAAGCTGAGGTGGGTGGATCATTTAAGCCCAGGAGTTTCAGGTTATAGTGAGCTATGATAATACCACTATACTTATCTGCATGGCAGAGCAAGATCTTACCTCCAAAAAGAAGAAAAAAGATAATACTTGCCCCTACAGACCGAGGATCCAGACCACCCTTGTGCCAGGCCTTGATCTCATGGACCAAGCCTACTCTTACAGACTTAAGCTCCAGGCCCACCCCAGCACAAAAATTGGCCCTGTAGACCCATACTCTAGAACTGCCCCCTCAGTCCCAAGCACCAGGTTTGCCTCCGTGGACCCACACTCCCGGCCCATCCCAGTAGGCCCTAGTGCCAGGTCAGGTCCCATGGACTGGAGAGGCAGAAACCAGGCTGACCTCAGTGTGAGTAGGCCACAGGCCTGCCTTAATGCACCCATATCTCATAACATATAGAAACAACTCAAAATGGATTAAAGATCTAAACGTAAGACCTAAAGCTGTAAAACAACTAAAGTCAAACAGGGGAAAAGCTCCACGAAATTGATTAGGACAAAGGTTTTTTGGATATGTCCCTGAAAGCACAGGCAACAAAAGCAAAAATAGACAAATGAGGTTGAATCAAACTAGACATCTGCACAGAAAATGAAGTGATCAACAAACTCAAGAGAGAATCTATGAAATGGGAGAAAATACTTGCAACCCATACATCAGATAAGGGTTTAATATCCAAAACACACAAGGAATTTAAACAACTCGATAGCAAGACAACAAGTAACCTAAATAAAAAATGGACAAGGGACCTGAATAGACATCAAAAGAAGACTTACAGGTGTGGTCAACAGGTATACTTTTAAAAGCCCAACACCAGTAATTATTAGAGAAATGCAAATGAAAACCACAATGAAATATTAACTCATAGCTGTTAAAATGGCCATTATCATGAGGACAAAAGGTAAGTACTGGCCGGGATTTGGAAGAAAGGGGAACTCATATACACTGTTAAGGGGGATGTAAATTGGTAAAACCATTATGGAAAACCATAGGGAAGTTCCTCAAAGATAAAAAAGAATTACCACGTGACCCAGACCCAGAAATACCACTCTGGGGTATACATAGGTATATATCCAAAGGAAATAAAATCAGGATCTTGAAGGGATATCTGCACTCCTACTATAATTGCAGCATTTTTCACAATTATCAAGATATGGAATCAACTAAAATATCCAGCAACAGATAAAGTTCATAAAGTGTTTTTGTGCCTAGAGCACTATTTATATAAGCACATATATATGTGCACATATATATATATAGTGCATATATGTATATGTGTGTACTATATATATAGTGCATATATATATGTGCTTATATATATCTATATATCTATATCCATATGTATATCTATATCTATATAGATATATCTGTGCATATATATATATATATATATATATATATATATATAGTGCTTCTAGGCACAGAAACACTTTATGAACACACTTATAAGTGGAATCTAACCACGTTGAACTCATAGATGTTTGTCAGGGCAGACTGGGTGAGGGAAATGGGGGAAGATGTTGGTAAAAGAGTATGAAATTGTTATATGGAACGAACAAGTTCTCAAGATCTCATGTATATCATAGTGACTCTAATTAATAATACTGTATTGTATAGTTGAAATTTGCTAAGAGAGGTAATCTTAAGTGCTCTTATTGCAAAAAATAAAAAAAATTATATGAGGTGATGAATATCTAATTAGATTGATGGTGGTAACCATTTAATCATGTATATGTATATTAAAATACGTATACACCATGGAATATTATGCAGCAATCAGAAATGATGAGTTTGTGTCCTTTGTAAGGACATGGATGAATCTAGAGAACATCATTCTCAGCAAACTGACACAAGAACAGAAAAAGAAATACCACATATTCTCACTCATAGGCGGGTGAGAAAAATGAGAACACATGGACACAGGGAGGGGGTCTACTACACACTGGGGTCTATTGGGGGCAATGGGGGAGGGACAGCGGGGGGGAAGCTGGGGAGGGATAGCCTGGGGAGAAATGCCAAGTGTGGGTGAAGGGGAGGAAGGCAGCAAAACACACTGCCATGTGTGTACCTATGCAACTATCTTGCACGTTCTGCACATGTACCCCAAAACCTAAAATGCAATAAAAATTTAAAATTTAAAATAAATAAATAAATAAAATAAAATAAAATACGTCGTATACCTTATACAGTATTTTGTCCACCATACCTCAATAAAGATGGGGAGAAAAATGGCTACATGGCAATGGTGCTTTAAATGTTCCTCCACATTTTGTCATTGGAGCCCTAGTACAAATAGAGGGCAACTCATAAAAAGTAGAAGCAGTTTTGGATGTGCTGAAGCCCCCCTCCTCTTGCGATGGTTGAAGTGATTATATCAAAGATCCCTTCTAGCATAAGCAACTCATTCTTCAAATTGAAAAAGAAAATTTAAATGAAAAAAGTAGAGATTTTGCATGTTAATTTGATTCGATATTATTTTTGAGTGTTTTCGATCTGTTTTTATTCATCAAGGTTTTTTGGTGTTATTGGAGAACTAAAAGGCTTTACTGATAACTGCATAGAGAAGACAGCTGTGACTGCTACCTAGCTACCTGTGCTGTTGATTATAAGGAGGTTCCATGTGAACAAATATGTGGTGTGCCTCAAACTCATCCTCATGGCTGGGAAAATCATGTGTCCCTGGTCAACAATTTTGTCTTCATTTGCAGAGGCAAACCAGTGGCCACTGTTCCCAGGGAAGTGGGAGCCTTAACTATATGTTACCTCTAATTCTGGACACAGGACTCAGCTAAGCAAGCATTCCCATGCCAGTGAGTAAAACCTATTGCACTGAAGCTTTTCAGTATCACCATTGCTGAAAACATGGTTAAAAGTAGCATCTGATGCCATTTTTGCAGTTGCTTCTCAGTTGTTTCTTGGTTAACTATTTTAAAAATATTGGAAATTTAAAGTGGTGTTAATTCTGAAAGTGCTTCTCTGACTTCAGAAATTGTCTACTTGCTTACTTCTTAAATTATCCCACTTAGAAGAAAGAAATATGTGTTAAACAGACACATTGGGGTTTGTGGAGGCAGGAGTGGGGTTGTAGAGAAAAGCCGCCTTGCTTGCAAGCCAGGAAGTTGGCCCTCGATCTTCCTGGGAACAGAAATGAGAGAACATTCCCACCTTCATCTCCAGCCTCTGAAACTATACTTGGTGAGAAAGGAGATTTGCCAGAACACAGACACCTCCTCAGATTATGCCATGACTTTTCCTGCCTGATGAAAATCTACATCCCTGTCAGTGGAGTTGCACCCTTGGAAGGAAGATTCATGAAGGCAGCCATCTGTCAGGGAAATCAATGCTCTGTGTTTACGCAGAAACTGTCTTTTCTCAGATTTACCCTTAGATGGGTCCCTGGCTGCACTCAGATTGCAGTTGACATGAATTTAAGAGTCAAAGCCTGGTATGATGAATGTCCAGTCATCCTGGTCATCTTCACCAAATTTGAATCCTGGTCTTGCCACTTGCTATCAAGATCTGGATTTGTCTATTATGTAGCCATTCTTAAGCCTCAGTTTGCTTGCATGTAAAATCAGTATCAGACTGCCAATTCCTTAGAATGGTTGTAGAGTGATATGCTGTAGGTGAAGTGAGTATCACCTTACCTAACACATTCACACTCATTAAATGTTATTTGTGGATGCCAATGTCACGAAAGATCAAGCATATTCAAGGAGAAGCATCACTGCAACAATCCCTTCAGACTCTAGGAGAAAAGGAAGCAATTGGAAAACATAATCTCCCCTGGCCTTCTCTCTGCCAACTCAGAGAACCAACCAGAGCCTTGGGGATACATAAACTCAACCTCACAGATAAGGACAATTCAGCATGCTGCTTCAGCTACTCTGCCTCCTTTTAACACTTAGAGTCTGGTGAAAAATTCTCCACATAGGCATGATTAGTTATCATGATACCAGATCACTTGGCAAAGCAAGCTCCTTGGGCTATCAGGCCACTGTATTTACCTTAAGAAAATCCCTGAAAGCATGCTGATTTGGAGGGAGTCCACACTGCCCCAGCAACATATGAGCTGTCAGAATGATGTTCTGCAGAGGAGAGTACAGCTTTACATTCTGGGTTGCCTAGATTAAATATCACCTCCTGTGGGTATATGAGTGTGTGTGTGTGTGTGTGTGTGTGTGTGTGTGTAGGTGGATGTGTTTATATGGGAAAGGCCTTCTTTTTTGCAAAAAGAAAATTTTTTAAAAATTGAGAGCAATTTAAAAACCTGCCTTTTGCACATACGTATATTGATTGGCTTTAAACATTTATTCTCTAATTTGATCAAATCATTTAATTTCATAAATAGTAAAAATTCACTGTAGAGAAATCTTCTCCAGTGGTGAGATGGTAGAATGCCATATATGGAGTTCTAGTGAACTTTTCACGGGCAGATAATAATATTTCAAATGGGCATTAAAATCTCAGTGACGAGATCTGTAGAAGCATCAAGTACAGGGTGTCAAGTGGCCTTTTAGCCTAAGGAGGCACAGGAGGCACTTGGAAGATGAATGTGATTATTGCTTTCAAGATACTGCCATTTAAAGACAAAATATTTGGTATTAGGCACAGAAGAATTATCTTCCATGAAAAATAAAGATTTCTTCATTTTTTAATAGAAAATAATCACCAGATAACAGTCTTTTCTTTTTTTATCTTTTTTTAATATTATTTTTTTAATTTTTTAATTTTTAATTTTTTATTGCGTTTTAGGTTTTGGGGTACATGTGCAGAACATGCAAGACAGTTGCATAGGTACACACATGAGTAGTGTGTTTTGCTGCCTTCTGCCCCTTCACCCACATTTGGCATTTCTCCCCATGCTATCCCTCCCCAGCTCCCTGCCCGCCACTGTCCTTCCCCTATTCCCCCCAATAGACCCCAGTGTGTAGTGCTCCCTTCCCTGTGTCCATGTGCAATGAGAACAGTCTTTTCAAATTACACGTCTCCATTGGTATCGGACAGCCAGTACCTAGGGAAGGCCAAACATGAATGCGTATGATGGTTCCAAATAGCACAGATAAATTTAGAATCTTCACTCACCAAACAGGGTGGGATCCCTCTGGCTCTTCAGTCTGTTGTGTTTGTATTCTGAACTGATGCATATAGCACACTAGTGTCCTTCAGTCACATTTCTTTTCTCCGTCTATAGCCTACTTGTATGACCTCTACTCCCTCTTGCTAACCTACTGAGCTTCTTACTGACACACTCACATCTTTAGCTACTCGATTCATGTCTTTGAATAAATGTGGGTATCCGTAAGTTCATCGGCATGTGTGTTTGTTGGGGTATCCCTGTGAATTTACATACTTTTGTATACGTTTACATATGTGTAAGTGGACTTCAGAAAAAGCCTAGGGTTGGGCAGCCACTCGAATCTCGACTCCTTTCCTTCACTTAACCATAGGTCTTCGGTGCTATTCCATATCAGATAGAAGAGGATTCTCTCTGGAGGATTAGGGTTGTGATGTTCCTGTCTGTAGATTTTAAAACAAGGAACTTCCTCCCTCCCTGTTTTTTCTTATCTGCCTCTTTAACAAAGCAGGCAATGAGAAGGGCTATCACACATTTAGGAAAAACATTGCCCGAATTTTTATTTCAGTAATTGGTTTCAGGACAGCAGGGATCCTGTATGTCACAGATGTACCGAATATGGTATTATAATGATAGAATCAAAAAGAAACATAACTATTTATTACAACCACCATGAAACACAGTGTCACAGACTCTGGGGTGAGCTGGACCTTGTGAAGTCTTTGTTCCAGTCCAAGTTTTCTGAAAGGCAACTCCCTCCACTTCCTTCTTTTGTTTCATGACATTAATGATATAGGTCAGATACATCAAAACTATTTTTCATTATGTGAGAACACAAAAGAATGTTTAAATTCTTAAACATTTTGAATGTTTCTAATAACTTTTAAAGTTTAGAAATATACAGAATAAAAGACAGAGAACACCACATTATAAAAAGTTAAATTAGTTCCTACCATGTACCAGGCATTTTTATATACTTCTCAATATTCAGTCTTTCCAACCATTCTGCATAGTGATATTACTGCTGAAAGTCAGGGTGGTTAAGTGACTTGCCTTAGGCTATATACTTATTAAATGGTAGAGCAAGAATAATAGCTACAGCCTTTCTATCAGTAGTCATCTATTAGGCTAGGAGTTAAATGGGCACGGAAGTGGGTTTCCTGTAGCTTTCTTCCATTGCTACGCCTTAGTAGCATGTTAGTGTAAATGAAATTATTTTCATCTTTTCTTTTCAAGCTAGGGCTCTAACTTTGTATAATTAGGAACCACACCAAATTCCATTTGGTATCAAATCTAGTATATAATTTATAGTAGGCACTTAATAAAAATATGTTGATATTGACTGTTCTTAATTTTTTAAAGAATACTTTATATCTGTATTTCCTTTCATCTATTCCTAATTGACTTTCTTCTCCTACTTTTTTTTCTATATAATATTTTTCTCCTATCTCCATGGGTTAGAACTACTTAATTGTTTGAAGTTTGTAAAGTTTTCAACCAAGTTTAAGGAAAATATCAAAGACATTGAAATGAAATAACTTTAAGTCTTTTTTGTTTTTGAGATGGAGTTTCGCTCTGTCACCCAGGCTGGAGGGCAATGGCTCCATCTCAGCTCACTGCAACCTCCCCATGCTGAGTTCAAGGGATTCTCCTGCCTCAGCCTCCTGAGTAGCTGAGATTACAGGCAACCCCTGGCTAATTTTTGTATATTTAGTAAAGACAGGGTTTCACCATGTTGACCAAGCCAGTCTTGAACTCCTGACCTCAGGTGATCCACCCACCTTAGCCTCCCAAAGTGCTGGGATTACAGACATGAGCCACCATGCCCAGCCATGACTATAAGGTTTTAAAAAATACTCCTGGGTATAAGTCTCTTTCTCTGTAGGACCTCACTGTAAAATAAAATATACGAGTAATAAAAATTGTGCTGATAAAATATTCAATCTATAAAATATTTCTAGATTTAATATTTCTAGGGACCAGGGCTTTAAATCCTAGCTAGTTATATGTCCCACAGTGTGATCAGATGCCTACTCTGTCAGATTATGCACATGGGTCAGAATGTAGAGAGGAAAAGCACGATTCCTACCTGTAAGCCCTTTTAGGTCTAATGACCCTAGTATGAGGTTTTGGGGTATAATGTCTAGACATATAAACCAACTATTGCATTGCCATGGGATAAGGACTATAATAGGGACTATGTAAGTACTTTGGAAGAATGCAATAATGGTATCTTACTGGGATATTGGGTCAGGAAAGTTTTCCTAAGGAAGTTGGCACACAAAAGGAGTTTTGAAGAACCAACAGTAGTAGTTGCCTCCATAGAAAAGAGAAAGAGAAGAGAAAGTAAGCAATTGAATGAGTCTCAAAGTTCTTTGCTTTATAATTTATAGGGTTAGGCTTAATTTAATCTGGTCTTTTTGGAAACCTGCTTCTTTAAATACATGTGCAAACTATTACTATTTTTGCTCTTTTTATTTTATAAGACTGGCTGAATTCACAATATAATTTGTCAAAATCTTAGGCCAACCACCTATTTTGAAATAGTAGAGTGGGTTCTTAATTTGTATTGTCTGATTTTTTTAGATTTCTAATTAAATAAAATTCTGCTACCATGAGGTCTCAACCACTTTAGCAAAGATTTGCCTAGTGAGTATCCATGACTTCCTTTATTGAAAAGACAAGATTTGTAATGAACATGTCAGCTTTTGAAAGCAGATGCTTTATGTTAATTAAAGTAATTTCTTCTCTTAAAGTAGTTAATTATATTTCCTAAAGTTTGTATATTATCATTCATTTGCTCAGAGATGTATTTTTTTTCACAAATAGAATACAAGTAAGTTTCTACCCAACTCATCTTAAATGATAGTTACCAATTAGTGTATTCCAGATGAAAGTGGTATTGCAATGTGTATAAATGAACGTTTGTTATTGCACTGTAACAGGATTTGGATTTATAGTCTTTAAAATGCAAAACCAGTAAGAAATGCTTTTTGCAAAAGTCTCTTTTGGTTTAATACCATAACAAGTATTATACAATTAGAGCCTTAACATCCATATTAATGAGGAGCCTGGGATTATGAAATGGATAAGGAGAGGGGAGGAAGGCAGACAACTGAATAAGAATCGATCATTTTGGCTGTAGATCCTAAGAGATGAGGTCACAGGAATTGTCATGTCCATTGAAACACCCTACACATTTTACCTAAGACCAAATTTGGCTTTGTACAAGCTCTACCACTGGGTGCATGTGTGAATGTGAGTGGATCACTTCTTTTTTATTTGTAATTTTTATTTTTTGTAGCTGCATTATGTTCTGTTAAGTCTCTTCTATGTATGTATTTAATTCTGATCTTGTATACACATATTTATAATGGCTTCATAATTAACAAAGTTTAAAAGCAATCCAAATTATCCATCAATAGGTAAATATATATAATTGTGATAATTACATATAATGAAATATTTTTCAATTACCAGAAGATACCAAGTGTTGATGCGTGCATGGGTGAATCTCAAATGCATTTTGGGTTAAATGAAGAATATAGACTTAAAGGCAATAGGTGGTTTTATTCCATTTAGATGACATTCTGGGAAAGGCAAATTACAGGGGCAGAAAATATATCTGGGGTAAAATTAATGAGCCAATTGTCAAATCCAAAAAGGTACAAAAAGAAAAAAAATTAGCCCAATGAAAGGAGGAGGGAGAACATTAGTAGGTATAAGAAGACAAATTAGAGAAAGAAAAATCAAAGCAAAATGTTTTTTTAGAAATGCACAAAACCAAATGTAACTTCTATGAAATAAAAGAAAAAAATGGTGGAATTCATCCCCGTTCTTGGGGTATTCTTCTGTGTGGATGGTGATCTCTTAGCATAATCTCTCTCTACCCCTCATAACTTTGCCCTTGGAAAGGTGGAGATATTTAGTGTGTTTGGAAAGAGTAGCTGGCCACTCTTTCAGCTGGTGTCTCTCTGTCTCTGTCTTTCTCTCTATTTTGCCCTAGACACATAGACACTTGGAATTCAAAGAAAGGAAACAAAGACATTGTGAAGATTCTGGAAAATAAAGAAAGTAATGTTTAAAATATCTGGTAAGCAGGGCTGCTGTTGCACAAAAGCAGCTCCATAGAAAAGATGGTCAGTGTGTGTGTGGAGCCCCTCCACCCTCCACCATTTACTGAAAACGCACATGCCCAAATTAACATCTTGATGGGCAGTTTAAATTCATAGGTCATGGATTCTGAATTACTTGAATGATGGCATGGCTAAATAAGGATTTTCTCTATTTATGTTCTCTCAATCAGTTACCATTGAGAATGCAATATGATCTTTGGCATCTCCAAATACTGACTTCTGGGAACATAATTTTGCCTGGGATTACTACTCTGGGCTCTGAGGATGCTATATTATTGTGTAGGTGTGCAGTCGGTGTGGTCATACTCTAGGATGTCCTGTTAATGAAATGGATTTTAAAAATGAGCAACTCTAGAAACTTGGTATTGATTAATTTTATTTTCAAGGACTCAAAGGAGTCCTACCCATTCCTGTGGAAGGTGGTTCACGCTAAAGCCACTAAAGATTGTGAATTAAGTCCTTCTTGAGTTAATTATATGCCAAGAAATCTTTTAAAGAGTTAACGTATATTACTTTAGGTGACTCACAGCGTCTTTTTGAGATGGCTATTAATATTTCCATTTTACAGATTAGGTATCTGAGGGAAAAAGTGGTTAAAAACTCTTCCAGGATCACACACTATTAAGTCATCTCCATGGGATTCAAATGCAGGAAATCTCATTTTTACTCTTTGCTTTTATCCACTACATTTGAACACCTAGACAAATACAAGTAAGCTTTGAAATAGAGCTGAAGTAAGAAATTGAAGTAGACTTAAGTTTCCAGGGACTAGTAACACAGAAGGAATATAATTTAATTGTGGATCTATACATCTTTTTACCTTTTGGCTTTGACTTACAAGGGGATTTAATAGTTGGCTCTGTTTTTTTCTTTTCCCCCAAGGGAATCTGATGATGTCAGGAGATTTATGTTTGTATCTAAAGCATCTCTGTGCTGTTGGAATTTTATTATTACAGTATCTTTATATAGTTTGTTATTAAAACATAGTTATGATGTCATTTGAGCTCATCGAGGACCTCTGAAAAAGTGGCTAAACATAATTTGAGAATGGAAATAGAATAAAGAGTGACTTTTCAGCCTTGAGTACAGAGTGGCCTTGGAAATGATTTAATTAATGTACTCTTCTGACCCATATCCGAGAAGAAAGCCAGACAAGCAGTTGTTTAATGTAGAGTGGCATCATGAAGGATTATTCTGAGGGACAGCTAATCATTTTCCAGAAAGGAGGTAGCACATCTCAACTGACCATAACTTTAGTAGTTAAGCCAATGAATCAAGATAACAAAACCTGGTCAACATTGGCAGTGCTAATATTTCTTCTTTCCTCCTGATAATTACCTCCATGTGAAAAGAAACACTTTGGCATAATTCTCTTGGCCTTTTGCTACCTACTATTCACTCTGTCCAAGAGAAGATAAAATGCTCTATTTCATTGGAAGGAGAAAGAGGGCATGAGTGGCCAGCACTTTCCTTTTCTTCTAATGAGCCAGCAGACTGCAGATAATGTGCATTGTGTTTTGGATCTTTAGGAGTAGCTCTGCCTTAGGGCTGGAGGTCAGCTCCAGTCCAGTAATACAGAGTGGGTAAAAGGTTGTCATACTACAAAGTCCACTTTCTTGTAGATAACAGAAAAACTTACTGTCAGCATTAACATTCCAAATGTTTATTCTGTTTTCTACATATCCCATTTATTTTTTTCTTATTTTTGAAGTTGTTCAGAACTCTGGCAAGGAAAACGAGTGCAGGTTATTTTTCCCTACCAAATATTCCAACAACAGACAAACCAATGATGTGATTGGCAGTAGAAGCGGTGGAGGAGAGGGAGAGAATTCGTAAAGGGATAACTCAGACCCTGCACCATACTGATTTGTGGCAAAGAACTTTAGAAAAACTCAGGAATTCGAAGGCCTGGATTGATCTAAAAGTGAGGAGTGAGGGTACAGGATGGAGCTTGAGCACTTGAGACAGTAGAATTAGTTGAGTAGTTGTATAAAAAGTGCAACTGTGTAATAATAATAGTTTAAGTTCCATTCTTAAACTATTATAAAACTAAAAGCTGAATGAAAAGGAATTAGATCTGTGTGCATTAAATACCATGTGAGACCAAGTAACTTACAAAACACAGAGATTAAATGAAAGTCTCCTTAGGAGATATTGCCTCACTACCTTCTCTCATATTTGGATTCAGGAAAACTCTGGTAACTGGGCTTATTACTCTCAGCTAAAAAGAAAATGAATGTTTCTTTATGGGAAAACTGGCAATCCTAAGAGAATATAATAATAAATCTAGTAATTGGGACTTACACAAATAAAGGGTCAATAGAGATCATACTGCAATAAAACCAAGCATTGAGAAAAGCTTTCAAACAGGGTTCTGGTACTTCACTCAAATACAGACAGTTTATGATCAACAGATATTTAAACCGAATCTACAACATGAAAACAGAGAGAAATCAAACAGAAAGCTGAACAAATAAGAGTGAAAGAAAAATTATGAAGAGTAGGGAGAAAATTCCACAAAAACATGTATGTGAATATATATATTTCAGAGTGATAAAAATTATTTCCATAAGAAAGAACTGAAATTGCACATCAGAATATTTAGAAAATAATGACTTCCATATCACCCCCCAAATCTTGAAAATTAAAAATATAATAACAGAAATTAAAATGCTAATAAAAATTTTAAAATATAAAGCCTCAGAAATCTACCAGAAAGTAGTATAATAACAAAAATTAAAAGACAACAAAAATGTTAAAGAAAAGTTAGAGAATCAGCCCCAAATTTTAAATATTCACAGATAGGAAGTTTCTGTTGAAGAGAACAGAGAAAACAGTAAGAAATTATCCATGAAAATTTAATTCAAAAGAAGTACTGAAAATTGAAAACAATTTGCTGATTAAAAACACCTACATAATGCCCAAGTTCATGTCATGAAAACGAACTTATACCAACACACACTATTGTAAAATTTTAAAAACGAGATCAAGAGGAGTTTCAAAGTTTTCACAGAAGGAAACAAAACAGAACACTTCATGACACAGAAAACAAGAATAAAAAGAATGAATGTGTCCACAGCACTAGAAGCTAGACTAAAATGAAACAATGCTTTTAAATTTAAAAGGCAAATTCATCCTACCTAAGATTTTATGTCAAGGTATGAGTCAATTACAAAATTAAAAAAAAAATTACTTGCTAAGTGTTCTTTGCCAGGAAGCAATGGATGGAGGAAGATGTGTAATTCAGGAAGTAGGTTTCTTCTTTAACACAGAAGACAGGAGAAGGGGCTATTCATGATGAAGATGAAGAGAGATCCCAGATTGACAACTCCTCAATTGGCCTAGAATAAAACCACTTCAGATTGAACTAAGCAATCTTAGTGCTGTCGTCTATAAAGAAAAGGTGAATTCTATAGAATAATTGAAGCACCAGAAAGACTCAGAGAAGTGTAGAATCTCAAAACTTACCTGAAAACATACCCATAACAAATATTTCTAAATTGTCATACTTATATCTTTTGATCTCACCTAAATATATAGTTTGGGTTTAATGATTCAGGTCTCTACTATCCTCAACAGAGCATAAGAACAGAATATTTCCATATCTGTTCACTGTTCTTTCACTATGCATTAGAAGTTGTCTGTGCTCATTACCTCTTGGTATGTGACACCAAATTAGAAAAAAATGGAAGAAGGAAAAAAAAACCAGCCTGTGCTACCAGATAGCTAGAAAACAAGGTAACAAGATGCTGGGATCAGTGTGGTACTAGGGTAATGAACGTAAACATTAAGAACCTTTAGAAAGCCTGCTCAGAAGGAATTGGCTGGTGGTATTTTCAAGCTTTTCAGCACTATGGTGATAAGAAAAAAAATAGAGAGGGTTTTGGGTACTTCCCAAATTGTGAATATGGGTGACTATCTGCTATAAATATATGCAGACTGAGAGCTATTCTTATGGGAAGCTATGCCAGCCTCTCAAAGGAATCCCTATTAATGCCTAGCATAGCTTCTTGGCCATCTGTGCCAAGGTCAGAGTGGAATCCCACAGCTACAGATGTGAACATCAAAGGAAAAGAACACATTTATTTGCTGTGCCCTCAAGCACTATAAACATAATATGGGGAGACATTTCTTTGCCTTCAAGGAGAGCGGCTCACCAGGCTGATTTTATGTCCTCATCTGTTCTTCTTCTGACAGGTGCTCCAGAATTGCTTATAGAGTTTTCACAAATAATCATTTGAATCATTCACCATCCTCTTTATTTTTTTTTACATAACCCAAGACTTTGCTATTGAATTTTTTTACTAGCCATATTTCTTATAACCCAATAGTTATTTTTCAACATGTGAGGGTGGTTGCCCCTCCTTAGAGAAAAAAGTTACATTTGGATCTCTTGTTTTTCTTGATGTAAAATCTAGCCTTAGTGGTCATTGGTTTTTCTTCTTCGTACATTCTTACTTTATCTTTTCATTTCAACAGAGATATACATAATCTAGTATTTTTATCACCTTCATATCTGATTTACAGCTTCAAAGGGGGAGATATGATCTACTCACACATCTTCCTGTCCAATGAGACTATCTACTTTTGATGTAGAAATTGAAGCGTTAGTCACTAAAGTAATCTGACTATCTCTAAAACCTTTGTCATAGAGCTGGAAATCAAAGCCTCAAAGAAAATTCGTTTGACTCTTAGAGATCAAGATTGTCAAATGACAAGTATCTTCATCTCTGCATCACCTCTATTCTAGGCAGGGGATAATTTTATGCAGGCATTACATATTTCTATGTAAAGTAAAGCAAAAGACAAAAGTATATAAATAAGCCTTTGTCTAGGAAGGTGCAGATTCTCCTGTTCAAAAAAGTTCCAGCATTTTTTAAAATTTGTGTGCTTGCCACATACTACAAGTTTACATGGCAGCATTATGACCACACTGCCCACCCTGTGCACCTGCCACAGGCTTCAAGCATATTTAAGGAAGATAGAACCTAAGCTTCTCTCTTAAGTGTGACTGATAGACGTGTGATAAGAAAACAGCAGGTGCAAAGCTTGCACTGGTTGCTCTTTATTTACCCAAATTTCAGGTTCTACAACCTTTTAACTGCTTAATTATAACAAATGCAGAATTTCCTGTGTTTGCTCTGCTTTCCCACTGTTCATTCATCATTCTCTTCTGAAGCAGTCCTCTTTTCCCATATTTCTCCCCACTCCTTCACATGAACCTTAATCACAGGTATCTTCACGAAATAATTTCCCTTATTTTGTAAAGTAACATGATATTTGAAAAGAACAAAAATTGGGTTGGATAAAACCAAAGGAGTCTAATCTTTTGAACTCGTTCTATTTTACTTGCTAGAACTCTTACCCTAGGGAGGAAACACCTGTCCTCTTCTCTGTACCTCACTTCTCTACTTGGAGGAAATCACAGGATGCCCAGGAATAGTTTGCCACCAGCTCAAAGATTCCATGTGGCTCTTGGTGAGTCATAGCCTTCTTTGCTAAATCTCTGTACTTTCTAAAACGGAAACACGTGAATAACGTATCGCCCAATTCTACCAAGTTCATCAAAATTGTCTGCAGTTTATACTAATTTTATGACTGACTGCTATGTCACCAAATAGGGAATATTTTCAGAGTGCCAACTACCTAAAGAGCGTAAATGTTAGAGCTTCCAGCAGAATGGTGGGGACCTTTCTCGGAACAAGACATAAACATTATTCTGACTTTGATTTTGAGAAGTTCACAGACTCCCAGCATCAACCCATAGAGGTTCTACTCCTCTATGGAGTAGAATCTATGAATCAGATTCTTTCATGATATACAGATTTAATCTTTCTACTCCTTCTGGTGTCTTCTCCCCACCTCCTCCCCACACTCCTGCATATACAGTGTTTTGAAAAATGGAAAAACCTTGATTCTTTAAAAGTTGTTAGACCCGAGTGGACAATGGCTAAAAATGAGCAAATTTCAGCAGCATTCTGATTGCATAAGGTAATGTTCTTGTCTCTCTGAGTTGAACAGTCAACAGAGGTTGAAGACCGAGCCATTGAGCCAGTGAGGAATAAGGAAGCCATCTTTACTATTCAGGTGCCAAATAGGAAAGAAGTTGATCTAGAAAGCTGAGACTCATGAACAACCGATTTGATGTTAATTTATAGCAAATGGACTGACTAAACCCCAAGTAAAACACAAGTAAATTTCCTAGCTCCTGCATTGTTCTTTAAGTGGGTTTCCTCCTATCTTCACAAGGAACCTAATGAACTTTCCCCATTTTGCTGCTCGTTCAGTAAGATTTTTTTCACAGGAGTGCTCAGTTATGTCACAGAAGCGTGAGTTGCCAATTTCGTGAGCATGTTATTTTTACTGTAATATTAGCGTGGGTTTTGCTCCAGTTTTCTTCCAGGCTTCCTGAGCATTAGGACATCACTGATGCCATTGCAAAGCTTGATCTGCTAATCCATTCCATCTGAAAATCCCTGTTGTTTTTGTCAATCAATTACTGAACTCTTTCTTCCTCCTCTTTAGCTCAGCAAAGTGTTTCTGAGAAAAAAAAAAACTTTAGAAAAGATTTCAGCTACTTATTAACTCATGTTTATGTGCCCTTCCCTCTGGAATTCACTAATCCATCACTTAATAGATGTCACTGTGTGCCCTGCTCTGCCCAGATGCTGGATATGTAGCAGTGGACACGAAAACCAAGGAACCTCCTTCTAGAGCTGGAAACTATAGGACAATAAAACAGTAAACTTTAAAATAATGGAAATAACACAGTGATGACCTAAGCAGGGGTGGGGTGGGATCTGGGCTATGTCAGCCTGGGTGCTTGGAAGAACATTTTGCTGAAGCCTTGAGCTGAGGCTAGAACGAGAACTAACAGGCATACAAAGACCAGCAGACAGATTACTGCAGAGACAGAGGAGTCTTTCCAGCTCAGCACTATTGACACTTGAGGCCAGATGATAATTTGTTGGAAGGGTTGTACTGTGACTGCAAGATGTTTAGCAGCATTATTACTATCTACCCAGTAGATGCTGATAGCACCTCCATTCCTCAGCCCAGTTGTTATGACCAAATTGTGTCCAGACTTTGCTAAGTATCTCTTGGGGGAGGAGGGACATTGCTTTCAGTTGAGAACCACTGTGGTGGAAGCATCATAAAGTGCAGAGGCCTTAACAGTAACAAGCTAAAGAGGTATATGAAAAGCTAGTATATCTGGAAGAAAGTGACTTAAGGAGGGAGTAGCAGGAAAAAAGACCTGGATGTAGGGAGGAGCCAAATTACATTAAGGCCTTGAAGGCTATGCTAAGGACCTAGGATTTCATTCAAGGTCCAGCTGGAAGACATTGGAGGATCAGGTAAGGCAAATCTTAACATAATTTGCCTTACCTCTGGCTGCTACATGGAATACTGCCAATGCTTCATTTTATAAACTTCCTTGGATTAGTGGATTGGCTACTTGAATTCCAAACTAACAGTTACTTAGATATTTTAGTAAGAATGTTTATTTCAGTTTTATGGATATAGATTTAGCTTTGAGCACTCTATAGACTGTTTAAAAAGATTATGTAATAAATCTGTGTAGGCTTTAAGAAACGGTGTCCTGGCCAAGACAAACTTCCATAGCTATGATTGGATGTCACTACACCTTTTAGTTTAATTATTACTCTAAGTTAAACATAAAAATGGAAAAATAACCTGAGGTTAGCCATTTATCAATTACTGAATCACCACATACTATCAAAAAAAGAAGACTCTTAATTACTGAGTTAATGCTTATGAAATTGGGCTCTTTGTTTCTCAGTTTCAGTTGAATCAATAGAACCCAAAAGATGTGGAATTTCAAAGTGATGTGCCAGACTGCTGAATGGACACTTCCCAGGAGGTGTCCTAGGATGGTGAGAAGCCTCTAAAATTCACAAGGAAGGCAGATCAGGTTAAGTTAAATTGTAGATTGTGAAGAGTTGCTTTTTATGCCCTTAGGTTCATCCTACTAAGAAGGAGGAGCGGGTACCTCTTTCCATGTCAAAGCTTATTGACAGGCAGCCTTGAGATGATAGCTAGTAGCATGAAGTATTGAGAGGGAAGGGGAGAAGGAGGGGCAGGGAGAAAGGGAGAGATAGAGAAGGAGAAAGAGAAGGAGGAAGAGGAGAAAGAGAAGGAAGAGGAATAGGAGGAGGAGGAGAAGGAGGAGGAGGAGGAGGAGGAGGGGGAGGAGGAGGAGGGGGAGGAGGAGGAGGGGGAGGAGGAGGAGGGGGAGGAGGAGGAGGAGGGGGAGGAGGAGGAGGAGGGGGAGGAGGAGGAGGAGGAGGAGGAGGAGGAGGGAGAAAGAGAGAGAACTGAAATGTCGATACAACATTCACTATCACCGAGACCCAAAGGCAGCATCTTAAAGAATGGACAAACTTTCCCTCATGAATTTTCCTAAGGTCCAGAGTTGAGTGGACAGGCTTACTTGGAGTTATTTGAAACCTTGTCCATTATTATGTTTGGAGTAGTGGTGGGAATTTTAACAGGGAGAGTTCTGTGTGGAATGGATTCAAGAGAAAACAAGAGTCTAGGTTGGGAGTGGCTTCCTGATGTGGGAAGAGTGAACAGCCCAACTGGATTGACCCAGTGGAGGGATGGAGGGGACATCTGAAGGACCAAGACAAGTGCCTGGGAAAAAATGTTTACATATTAGGCAATCTTAGCAGAGCTAATTAGTTAATAGTTCTCTTAATCAAGAAAAGTTTATCCTCTTCTTGCTTGGTTCAATCCAAGATGAACCAAAAGCCCTAGTGTGCAGCGAAGGGAAAGTGGAACAGGAAAAGGAAGAGTCCGGCCAGGAGTATCCCTGAGCTGACCAGGTTCTATCATCTGATAAAATAGAGGACCAGCCTTTCTCATTAGCAAATAGAGACTGTGCATGGCAACTTAGAATATGTTAATTCATTTACAAAGACAGTGGGAGACCAAAACACATTTCCACTTTATGACATCCCACTCATCTCACTTGTTCAACATGTCTGTAATAATGCTATCTGTTGCAGATTACTCTTTATTCTAGAGTGTTCCCTCATGATAACAAACGTTACTTGTGCACTTTTGATAACTTGGAACATTCTGTGTTCCAGTGGTCAGGAGGAGTATTAGGATTAAGATTTCCTTTGCATTTTAGAGTGTTTATTTATTTATTTAACATATATACGTTGAGTGCATAATATTTGTCAGAAACTGTTTTTGGTAGTCTTGATTTGAGGTGTTAGTCAAATCACACTATGAATGGAAGCAGACTTCTGGGCTCATGGAACCCTGTATCTAGGTTATAGGGCACTCAGGAAGTACTCTAGTGAATATGGTGCCACGAGCACCATGCTCCAGGTGGCCCTAGTGGGGAATTAGGCTAAACTGATCGGTATCTTGGGGTATCTTTACACAGCTACTCTAATCTTTGAAACTCTCTAAAACAGAGGCTTATGTATTTCTAACTTAATCTGCAATTTAAAAAATGAAGAGAAGCTTTTTCTTTGACACTTTTTTTAGTTATTTTAAATTATATTTAATTATATTTTTTAGTTATATTTACTTTTTTTAGTAAGGCTACATTTCTATTGTTCTTTTCCACTGGTTTCCCCCTAGGCTACCTCCTTTCCTAGAAAAGTTAGCAATATTTTGCTGGTGTATTTTTGTTACTCTCCAACTTACTCTTCAGACTGTAAACGTCGAAAGGATGGATTTCTGCGATCCACCATCAATTTTGGTTCAATAGCACAGAGTGGGATCTGAGTTTTTGTCATGTTTCTAAGTTTCCCAGATGGTTTTGTCAGCTGCGCTTGACAATCAGTACTATAGAAAGACAAAGCTGTGTGATAACATGTTTGGGTATAGAAGCAGTCCCAGGTCTATACTTCCAAATTCCTCATCACCTCTCTCTGCTAGCAATGTGAGCTCTGATGTGAGATAGCCATCTGAGAGAATTTGTGTTCTAATAGTCCTGGAAACCTCTGGATCAAGGTTTTTCAACCTCAGTGCTGTTGACATTTATTATTGAGACCAGATAATTCTTTATTGAGAGAATTTAGGGGGTGTGGTGTTCCATTCATTGCAGAATGTTTAACAGTGTTCCTGCCCAGGGGATGCCAACAGCAACTCCCTCATCCTTTAGTTGTGACAACCCAAAATTTCTGTAGTCATTGCCAAATATGTCCTGTAGAACAAAATCACCACTTGTTAAGAACCACTGTCCTCCCTTCTATTCTATTTTCCCATTAGTAAGAAGACCAAGAGAGGGACATTTGAAAAGACAGAGATATTAGTCAAGAAATATCCTAGAGGGAAGACATAGACAATAGCAAATATCACAAAAATAATTTGTTGAATTGAGTTCTGCAAAGAAATATGTTGAAATCCTAGCCATCTGTACCTATAGTTAAGATGAGGTCATACTGGATTAGGGTGGCCCTAAATCCAGTGACTGGTGTCTGTATGCACATAAGGAAATGGAGACATAGAAATACAGTGATACAGACACCTAGAGAGAATGTTTCCAGGTAAAGGTGGAGTGGTGTAGCTGTAAGCTGAGGAATGTCAAAGATTGCTTGCAACACCAGAAGCCAGGAGAGAGGCATGGATCCAATTTTTACCATGCATGCTTCGGAGGAAGTGGAAGTGTAGCCTTGTACATACCTTCATTTTTGAATTTTCAGACTCCAGAAATGTGAGAAAATAGATAGATTTCTGTTGTTTTAAGCCACTGTTGTTACAGCAGCCCTAGGAACCTAATAGAAGTGGTAAATGAGGGTAACAAATGAAGAAAGAAGGAAGAACAATAGGAAAAAGAAGAACAAGGAGGAGAAGAATCAGAAGAGGAAGAAAGAGGAGGAGGAGGAGGAGCATGGTCTTCACTAACTTTGTTTTGAACATACAATCAAACGTTAAGTTTTAAGAATTTAGACATAGACTCTATGAGAAGAAAAACACGTTATAAGATAAACTGTGTTCTATAAGATCATAATAACATGTTCTATGAATCGCAGGTCACGTTATAAGATAAACTGTGTTCTATAAGATCATAATAACATGTTCTATGAATCGCAGGTCAGAACACACTTGATTATAGATCAAGTAATAATTTAGGAAGTAGAAAATAATTTAGGAAGCAGAACATAGCAATAGGAGTAGCAGTACAATACCTAACTGTATGTTAAAGTTTGTCAAGTGTTTGTAAACTGTTAAAGTCTCTGAAAACAAAAACAAAACAGTGCTGTTGTGCTTCTGCTTTCAATTCTATTTATTACAGAAAAATCAACTAATATTTATATCTAGTTAATTTACTTTGCATCGGGAATGTTTCATTCCTTTGTTTCTGAGTCCCAGTCAAGTTTATGGCAGAACAAACTCTTAGAGTATCTGAATTTTTATGATGAGCATGTAGCACCTTTGAAATCAGGAAATAAAAAATCATTTCTAATTCAAAAGTAAAATATTATAATCTAGGGTACATATACTATTTTAATTAATTTATTTTTATAAAGTGCCCCAAACAAATTTTATTCAATAAGGCACTTAAGAAGGTAGCAGAAATTAAAGAAACATAACATGGCTTAAAATATAATTTTTTATATAAAAACAATTTTAAATGTTTTTATTTCAATGATATATTTAAATTTATGAGCATATAGAAAAATTAAAAATATGAACAAGTCCAAGTGGCTGTACACAGAACATATCGAAGTGAGTGAATATTAGATGAGGGACACATTTATTTCTAAGATTGTGAAAAGAGGTAGGAAAAAATGTATTTTACAAAGTCAGAAACATTTCTACAAATTAACAAAAGCTAAATGAATTTAATTCATACTTTTGTGTTTTCAAAGCCAGAGCTGAAAAGGAAGTAATTATTTTTTAGGTGCATTTTCTACAGTTAAAATATGCTCCTACCAGGTTTCTACTGTGAGATTCTCATAGGTATTGTAACTTGAACCAGAAAGAAATGGAAACAGCTATGATGTCTAATAGAATCATACACTGGTTCAGTAATGGTTTGAATCTATTGATCGTCTTTGCACAATCAACACTGCAGCAACTTCTCCCTGAGCTCCTATAGTGGCTTCAGAGACATTTTGTAGCATTGTTTCTCTTTCTAACACACTCACTATTCCATCCATATTTTTTCATAAATACAATTACTCTTTCTACTCCTTAAAGCATGTCAGTCATCTGTGCACAAACCTTTCCTTTGAGTTCCTCCATCCGGATTCAGGACACTATACTCCTCCCTTGATGTCCCCCAGGGTACGACAGTGAGGAATGAAGATACCTGGCAGAGGCAGTGAGCAGCAGTCGAAACTTTCTCCATTTGTCAAGCTTATGTCTTCCTGTGGGATCATGTCCTACTGAGGGAAAGAATACCTCTTTCTTTCTTCAGAGAGAATATCCCTTTTATAAGCCACGTGCTTATAAGCAGTATCCACCTGGAAAGTGTACTTTTATTCTTTTTTCTTTTTCTTTTTTTAAATTCAATAGCCCAGAATAGCTGCTTTTTTCTTTCTAATTCTTCAAAAGACATTGTATGAGTTGTACTGGCTTTGCATGCCCCACCGTCACCATTTCAGGCGTTTCTGCTTCCAAATTCAACTCAGCATGCCTTGCTTTTTGCTACTTCACTGATTTTTCTAAAATATGTGATATGTGATAAGCAACAGAAGTTTTGGTTTAAATTTTTTATAAAATGACAATCAAAAAATTGAAGTGTGTAGAAAGAAAATAAGGTTAAAAAAATAGTCACTGGGGCAGTCATTCTTCTTTCCTTTTGTTTAAGAAAGAAAATAAAGGAGTGAAGGAGAGGAAGAAAAAGGAAGAAAAAGAGGGAGAGAGAATGGGAATGTAGGTTTATTCTAAAAATGGGTATTAATAATGGCCGATCAATATTTTGTGTATTTAAGGTGGAGAATGTATATTTTGTGTATTTAAAATGGAGAGCTCTATAAATATTTATTGAGTTTACTTGCTCCGGATCTGAGTTCAAGTCTTAGATATCCTTATTAATTTTCTGTCTTGTTGAGTCTAAATCTCTTTATGAGTCTTATGTATCTGGGTGTTAGGATCATTAGCTCTTATTGTTGCATTGATCCTTTTACCACTATATCTTTGTTGCTTTGAAATCTATTTTATCAGATGCAAGAATTGCAACTCCTGCTTTTTATTTATTTATTTATTTATTTATTTATTTATTTATTTATTTATTTTTGCTCTCTCCATTTGGTTGGCAGATCTTTCTCCAACCCTTTGTTTTAAGTCTTTGTGTATCTTTGGATGTGAAATGGGTCTGGATGTAGCATACTGTTAGGTTTTGGCTGTATCTTATGATTGGGGAATTTAGTCGACTTAAATTTAGGGTTACTGCCATTTGATGTTAACTGGCTATTGTATCCATTTGTTGATGTAAATTCTTCTTTATGTTGATGCTCTTTACTTTTTGGTTTATTTTTAGAAAGGCTAATACTGGTTGTTCCTTTCTATGTATAATGCTGCTTTCAGAAGCTCTTGTAAAGGCAGCCTGGTGGTAATAAAATCTCTGAGTACTTGCTTGTTCATAAAAGATTTTATTTTTCCTTCAATTGTGAAGCTTAGTTTGGCAGGATATGAAATTCTGGGCTGAAAGTTCTGTTCTTTAAGGATGTTGAATATCGGCCCCCACTCTCTTCTGGCTTGTAGGGTTTCTGCTGAGAGATCTGCTGTAATTTGAATAGGCTTCCCTTTGTGGGTAACCTTACCTTTCTCTCTGGCTGCCCTTAGTGTTTTCTCCTTTGTTTCAACCCTGGTGAATCTAACGATTATGTGCCTTGGGGTTGCTCTTCTTGAGGAATGTCTTTGTGGTGTTCTCTGTATTACCTGGGGTTGAATATTGTCCTGCTTTGCTAGATTTGGAAAGTTTTCCTGAATAATGTCCTGAAGAGTATTTTCCAGCTTGGATTCATTCTCTTCATTGTATTCAGGTACACCTATCAAACGTAGATTAGGTCTTTTCACACAGTCCTATATTTCTTGGAGACTTTGCTCATCCCTTTTTATCCTTTTTTCTCTAATCCTGTCTTCTCATTTTATTTCATTAAGTAGGTCTTTGACCTCTGATATCCTTTCTTCTGCTTGATCAATTTGGCTATTCAAACTTGTGCTTATTTCGCTAAGTTTTTGTGTTGTGTTTTTCAACTCCGTTAGTTTATTTATATTCCTCTCTATATTGTCTATTCTTGTTAGCATTTCATCAAAACTTTTTTCAAAGTTCTTAGTTTCTTTTTCATTGGGTTAGAACAAGTTCTTTTAAATCCCAGAAGTTTCTTATCATCCACCTTCTGAAGCCTACTTCTGTTAATGGAACACAGTCCTTTTCCATCAGGGCTTGTTCTGTTGCTGATGAGAAACTGTAATCCCCTGTAGAGGGAGAGGGGTTCTGATTTTGGGTATTCTCAGCCTTTTTAGGCTGGTTTCTTCCTTTTGTTATAAATTTATACATCTGTCGTCTTTACAATTACCACCTTTCTAGTTGGGTTTCTGATTGGATGCCCAGTTTATTGATTCCCAGAGCTGGAATCTGAGCAACCCACTGAGTCGGCCAAAACAGCAGCAATAAGACTGATGACGCTCTTCTGCCCAGGAATCTCCTCCCGTTTACTCTGCACAAAGAACTGCCGCGCTGAGGCGCTGGCAAAACCGCTACGCCAGCCACAAGAGTCGCACTGGCGACCCGTGGGGCCCCTCCACTGGGAATCTTCTGGTCCGTGAGCAACGAAAATTTGTCTGAAAGTGTGGCGTCCTCTTGTTCTCTGCGCTTTCGCTGGGAGCTACAATCCCGAACTGTTAGCGATCAGCCATCTTGGATCTCATCAGTCATTCTTAATATATTGTCACTTGACTCCTTCTTTCAAGATCTTCTTCCTGTGTGCTTGTTAAAAGCACACGTTCCTAAGTAGTGCAAGACTTACTGAATGACTGGCTGATGGAGAGAGTGGCCAGGGAATCTGCATTTCAATGAGCTCTCACTGTCATTTTCTTATACAATAAAATTTGTGAATGAATGCTTTCAGTGGAACTTATATAAATTAGATTGAAATTGAGAAAGCAACCAATAGAATAAATGTCCCAACTTCAGCCTATGTTCTATATCCAACCATGAGGTTCAGATGTGTTAGTAAACTGACAGTGTAAGACTACCAGAAGCACAGAAGCCGAGACCCTGATAATTGTCTTGAAATTGAGGCTTCATGTAAAGGGAAAGTGGCAGGACAAGCTTGATGCAGTGAAACCATCCACTGTCAGAGGAAAGATTCTGAATAAGTCTATCAATAGGGCTCTGTCCCTAGAAGTAGTACCCTGGACAATGGAGAGAGAGAGAGAGAGAGAGAGAGAGAGAGAGAGAGAGAGAGCGAGCTGCCAATAAAAACCAGGAAAAGCTGTCTCACTAATAACTCATAATTGAAACATAGAGACTCAATAAGCACAGCTTTAGCACTCCGCTTTATCAATTGGTATCTAATTATCCAATCAAAAAGCACTCTAAATATTTCAGAGAGATTTAATATAGTTAAATGTTTCTAAATTTTTAGAAAGAAGGCAAAGCCATAGGGAAAAGAAATGCAAGTAAATGCAAGAAACTGCTAAAACAGGCTGAAAAGAAAGAGGAAAGTGGCAGTGTCCAAAACCATAAGGGCTGGAACACCATGGCAACTGAAACTTTCACTGAAAGCATTGAGTGAGAATCCAGGAGCCTGCAGTCCCTCTGTGGCTGCTCAAATCAGTGGTGATATCACAGATGCTGCCAGAGCCAGAGTAGAGGAAAATGATGTATCTTTTCCTGGCTTCTATTCAGCTGCTAAGGCCTTCCATTGGCAGAATATAATAAAATCTTGTGAGTAAAGAAGTTCAGAAAAATAGTTTCAAGGCTTCCAGCCCCTGATGGAATAGAGGGTAAAATGAAAAAGGCTTATGTGAGTCTGAGAGCGAAGAGGAAACTAACATGTTCACCCAAGAACAGATTATAATAGGAAAGGCAGGTAAAAAATTCTACTCCATTTACCCCTTAGGCTACTACAAAGTTTGGGTAGCTGGCAGTTCCTAGACATAGGTCAGCTAGTTTTAAACTTTGCTACCCTTTGAATCACTTGGGGTTTTTAATAAAGTGGCCATGCCTGGTTTTTGCCCCCTAGTCTAATTTAGTTAATAATGCGTGCATCCTTGGCATCAAGATATGTGATACAGGTGATTCTAATTTCCAAGACACTTGGCACCAGTGCCATGGGCTATAGTGGAAGCTATGGCACCTGGTGAGGAGGACACAGCAGCAGCAGCAGCACTGAGTTTATAAAAAAAAAAAGTCAAATGCTCCCTTGAGACCCTCAAACTTTTCAAGGGACTGTGGTACAAGGACAAGGAACCTCAGCAGATTCAATAACTCTTGCAATACAGATTGTACCAATATATGAAAATTCAAATTCATAATCCAAATAGGTTACATGGTTACTTTTATCACCTTCAACTTCTCAATAACACAAAACTTTCAAGATAGGGTTTTTTAATGTAAGGGTTAGTCTCATACATTTACAATAGGATTAGTATTATATTAAATGGATTTACAAAGTATCTTCAGAAAAGTATTTGTTGTACTTTTGAAGAGCAACCTAGATGAAAGCAAAACAACGAAACAGTGCAGAATAAAGTAGAATGAGCACTGAACTTTGAGAAAGACCAAAGAACTGAGTTACAGTCTCTGATTTGCCTTTTTCTGATTATGTGTTTCAGAGTAAGAGATTAAACTCTCTAGGCCTCTAAAATAGTCAATAGATGATATATGAGCAACCCTCTAGCACAAATATTTGGACTAGTTTTGCCTTTTATATTATTGCTTTATCATATGATACTTTGGGTATTTTTTGTACTTTTCACTTATCCTTTTAAAGTCCTTTTTTGGAAGAAATTGGCCATTTATATGTGAAAGCCCTGAAGCTACAGTAGTTTCTCTTTTGAATTGGCTGATCTGAAATTACAAAGTGAATGCATGACTAGCTACAGGGACTCTTTCCCTACTGTACATGTTCTCTGGGTCAAGAGAAGAAAGGAAAGAGGGAGAGAGCTCTACTGTATAATATAAAGAACTCATGCTCTACATTCATGCATTTAAACACTTGGTCTCTTCAGGCATTAGAGTGTGTTTATGTATACATAGATATACATACGTACAGATGTGTGTGTGTGTGTGTGTGTGTGTGTGTGTCTGTGTATATACACACTGACCATCGGTTTTAGGTATAATTATGTTTTAGTACAATATTATTAAATGTAAGCGTGTATTTTTAATAACTATTTCTTTTTTTTGCAAGGAATATGTGTGAATAATCTACTTTATCATAACCATGGTCACACTTACTATTATTAACACAGATGGTATCACTGCAGATGAGAAAATTGAGACTTCGAAGGGTTCATTTACCTGCAGGGAACAAGTGCAAGTACAGAGACAGAAACTCAAATGGTCTGCTCTGAGATTCATGCTGTTAATCACACTATTTGACTCTCATCATGGCCCAGTGAGCCCCTGATGTACCCCTTTCATCATGTCTCAAGAATCCAGTAGGTTCAATTAAGGATAACTGTTTCTAGTATGTAAGAATCTGATCTCAGGAAGTTTCTAACATTGTTTTATATAATTTCCCAGCTTGTGAAAGAACTGATCTGTTACTCTTTTTCTGTGTTTAACCAACCAGTCTTATACTCACACGGAATCCTAATCTCTTTCTGTTTTGAGTGGCTTCTTTTTTTTTTTTTTAAGGAGAGAAGGAGAGGAAGAAAGAGGAAGAAAAAGAGGGAGAGAGAACAGGAATATTGCTTTATTCTAAAAATGGGTATTAATAATGGCCAATCAATATTTTGTGTATTTAAAGTGGAGAATGTATATTTTGTGTATTTAAAGTGGAGAGTTTTATAAATACTTATTAAGTTTACTTGTTCTGGATCTGAGTTCAAGTTCTGGATATCCTTATTAATTTTCTGTCTCGTTGAGTCTAAATCTCTTTATGGGTCTTATGTATCTGGGTGTTCGGATCCTTAGCTCTTATTATTGCATTGAGCCTTTTACCACTGTATCTTTGTTGTTTTGAAATCTGTTTTATCAAATGCAAGAATTGCAACTCCTGCTTTTTGTTTATTTATTTATTTTTGCTCTCCATTTGGTTGGTAAATCTTTCTCCAAGCCTTTGTTTTAAGTCTTTGTGTATCTTTGGATATAAAATGGGTCTGGATGTAGTATACCGTTAGGTTTTGGCTGTATCTTTTGATTGGGGGATTTATTTGATTTAAATTTAGGGTTACTGCCATTTGATGTTAACTGGCTATTTTATCCATTCATTGATGTAATTTCTTCTTTATGTTGATGCTCTTTACTTTTTGGTTTATTTTTAGAAAGGCTAATACTGGTTGTTCCTTTCTGTGTGTAATGTTTCTTTCAGAAGTTTTTGTAAAGCAGGCCTGGTGGTAATAAAATCTCTGAGTACTTGCTTGTTCATAAAAGATTTTATTTTTCCTTCAATTGTGAAGCTTAGTTTGGCAGGATATGAAATTCTGGGCTGAAAGTTCTGTTCTTTAAGGATGTTGAATATCGGCCTCCACTTTCTTCTGGCTTGTAGGGTTTCTGCTGAGAGATCTGCTATAAGTCTGATAGGCTTCCCTTTGTGGGTAACCTGACCTTTCTCTCTGGCTGCCCTTAGTATTTTCTCCTTCATTTCAACCCTGGTGAATCTAACGATTATGTGCCTTGGGGTTGCTCTTCTTGAGGAATGTCTTTGTAGTGTTCTCTGTATTACCTGGGGTTGAATATTGTCCTGCTTTGCTAGATTTGGAAAGTTTTCCTGAATAATATCCTGAAGAGTATTTTCCAGCTTGGATTCATTCTCCCCATCACATTCAGGTACACCTATCAAACGTAGATTAGGTCTTTTCACATAGTCCCATATTTCTTGGAGACTTTGCTCATTCCTTTTTATCCTTTTTTCTCTATTCTTGTCTTCTCATTTTATTTCATTAAGTTGGTCTTCGACCTCTGATATCCTTTCTTCTGCTTGATCAGTTCGGCTATTCAAACTTGTGCATATTTCACTAAGTTCTCGTGTTGTATTTTTTCAAATAGTTATTTCTAATAACTATTTCTTAAGAGTAAACATGAAAAATAAATACATTTTATCCTTTTTCATGTTTGAGAGTTTGAGTAATGAATCAGGATTTTTTTGTATTTCTTATTTTTTACTTCCATTATGTGAAAAGTCTTAAGTTACCGTTGTAGATCTCTAGGAAATGCAGCCAAAATATGGCGGCTCTGTCAGGTAGCTCTGGTGAGTTGAATTCAAACGAATTCAAGAACTCCTTTCAGGGCTTCTGTCTGGATGACAAGTAAGTAGGTTTGTTTCAGTAAATAGCTGCTAAGTTAACTAGTTCAGCTGAAAGGGAAATATCAAATGAATTCCCAATCCACTCTTTGGGTGGATTCAGTACTCAACAGGATTTCTCATGCTTTGTAGTATTATTGGGTGTGATCTTAACGTAAGCCCAATAATTTATCATCAGTTTCTTTAGTGAGTGGAGAAAGTAATACAGACTTAAGGTGGGGGGAACCAAAATTTTCAACAATCTAGTTATCTATTCTGAAATGGCTTTTATTTTCGTATTCATTTATATTAAGAAAAAAAGTCTTCAGATCCCTAATATTAAAATAATATTTTGTTCTACAGTGATGATTTAGCCTCTGCAACATGCTGGTTATATCACTAATCTACATCACTTAAACAAGTCACATAAAATCATAGGCATATTCAAACTTTCAATATTAGAAGTATTTATTAAGAAATAGGTTTATCTCATTATTCATTACTTAATTTTGAGTGGCATCTTTATCTTTTATGTGCAGAGGAATCCATATGGGAAATTAGGCCTGTACTTACTGCCTATATTTTCATTCAACAGGCTGAAAAGATGTAGATCAAGAGAATATGCTTTGAGTACATTTAAGATAGTTACTGTTTCATCACTGGAACATGATCCAGAAATCTCATTTCAACTACCAAGAATCGTTTGTGAATAAAGCTCAATGTGGCTTGGTATCCAGAGCCAGCATCTCTTTATACAGCAGTGCCCTTTATTGCTACTCACACTGTTGATTCTGTACTGCTACTGATATTAAAGCCCCTGTCTCCAGCTGAATTATGACCCCCAAAATACCAGTAAATTAAATGAAACATCTCCTTCCCAGGGGTTGTGTTTTTAGTAACAGATCAAATATTTACCAAGACTTTCTCCTTGACATAGGTACCACATCTGTTACAAGAGCAGAGTCAAATTCTATACCACAAGGACTGCATAGCAATAAACCAACATATCTGCTGGCATGATCATCTGATAGAAATTGCATTCTATATCGTATGTATTACCACTATGTGGTGATAAACATAATTTAGTAAGAAAAATTTTACATATTTTTCCATTAACTTCTGATTTCTCTTTAAATCCAACATTAATCTTTAATTTTCTACCTAATTTTGCAAATACCTTGCCATGTCATCATGTAAGTCTCAGGACTATAATTTTGAATGATATAACTGTAGTTTTAGGATTTTCTCTATCTTTGTTTTAAAAATTAATCTTTTTTACTGGATTTTTTTACTAATTCAAGAAAAAAATCTTTAAGTCATTCTGTGTTTTTAATTTTTTTCATTTCATCTGTTAATGTTTATTCTTTTTTTTATATACTTTAAATTCTGGGGTACATGTACAGAATGTGCAGGTTTGTTACATAGGTGTACACTTGCCATGGTAGTTTGCTGCATCCATTACCCATCATTTACATTAGGTATTTCTCCTAATGCTATCCCTCCCCTATCCCCTCACCCCCTGCTATCCCTCCCCTAGCACCCCAACCCCCGACAAGCCCTGGTGTGTGATGTTCCCCTCCCTGTGTCCATGTGTTCTCATTGTTCAGCACCTACTTATTAGTGAGAACATGTGGCGTTTGGTTTTCTGTTCTTATGTCAGTTTGCTAAGAATGATGGTTTCTGGCTCTATCTGTGTCCCTGCAAAGGACATGAACTCATTTTTTTATGATTGCATAGTATTCCATGGTGTATATGTGCTACATTTTCTTTATTCAGTCTATCATTGATGGGCATTTGGGTTGGTTCCAAGTCTATACTATAGTGAACAAAGCAGCAATAAACATACATGTGCATGTGTTTTCATAATAGAATAATTTATAATCCTTTGGGTTTATACCCAGAAATGGGATTGCTGGGTCAAATGGTATTTCTAGTTCTAGATCCTTGAGGAATCTCCACACTGTCTTCCACAATGGTCAAACTAATTTAACAGTGTAGAAGCATTTCTATTTCTCCACATCCTCTCCAGCATCTGTTGTCTCCTGATTTTTTAATGATCACCATTCTAACTGGCGTGACATGGTATTTCAATGTAGTTTTGATTTGCATTTCTCTAATGACCAATGATGATGAGCTTTTTTTCATATATTTGTTGTCTGCATAAATGTGTTCTTTTGAGAAGTGTCTGTTCATATCCTTCACCTACTTTTTGTTAGGGTTGTTTGTTTTTTCTTTGTATATTCTGGGTATTAGCCCTTTGTCAGAAGGGTAGATTGCAAAATTTTTTTCCCATTCTGTTGGTTGCCGGTTCACTCTAATAATAGTTTCTTTTGCTGTGCAGAAGCTCTTTAGTTTAATTACATCCCATTTGCCCATTTTGGCTTTTGTTGCCATTGCTTTTGGTTTTTCAGTCATGAAGTCCTTGCCCATGCCTATGTCCTGAATGGTATTGCCTAGGTTTTCTTCTAGGATTTTTGTGGTGTTAGGTTTTAATTTTTAATTATACAGACTTTGTTGACTTCATGCCAGTCTACAAATAGCTCCCGAGTCTAATAGTATCCAATATTCAGATATTTACTATCATATATCTTATTTGTAATCCTCACCTTATGTTATTATGCAAATATTCACACATTTATGTGTGTTAATCACCACATAAACAGATTTTATTTTTTTTTCATGACAGATTCTCATGCTGGATATAATTTAAGATATTCTTCTGAGTTATATAATTCATACAATGATCTTTATTGCTAATTGTTTTAATGAACCACTTCTGAGACACTAGTACATTTTGCGAACTGGGGATCTAAAGCAGCATAAAATTAAGAGCAAAATATAAAGTTCAACACATGTAAAAATTGGCATGCTAGTGATGGGCCCATATTTTAGGGAAGGTAACCAGATAAATTGAGAATCAAATCTGTCTTTCTAAAAAGAAATGGACAACCTTTAATATAATTTAAAAGAATGTATTTCTACAAAATAATAAACTTGCATTTCAAGTTTATATAATGAATATATATAATTTTAATTCATTCATTCATTGGAATTATTTTATACATATTTTAGATGATTTGAGACAAATATGTCTGAAAAAAAAAACATACTTCCATACTTCTACATTATCTTATGGATAGAAAAAAAAGTGGATGGTTAATGTTTTAGAGGCTTCTTTAAAAATTCGTAATTAATCACTTACCAGCTAATTCACTATGTGACCTTAGATAACATTTAATTTCTTGGAAATTCAGTTTCCACACCTGTAAAATAGGGATAAGAATGCATAAATAAACTTGTGTTACAAAATGGTAAAACATCTGGCATATGAATATCACTGTAACTGCATAATAAATATTAGTTCATTGTTCATCTAAATTTCTTATCGTACTGATTTGAGTTTATAGGTTGGCCATAATAGAAAAAAATTAGTTTTTATTGTAAAATACCTTGAGAATTTATATGTAATTGTATGTAATTGTTTTTTCCACAGAAGATCACTAAGTATTTAGAATGATTATATCACAAGAGAGTACAGATAAAGTGAAGAATGGAATAAATGTAAAGATTGTTGTTTATTCCATGTATTATTTCTATCCTAGCCTCAGTCAGAGGGAATTGTCTATTGATTAGTGAATATTTGGAGCTGAGTGTTTGGTAAGTGGCTTTCATTTTGTTGAACACTAAATAGAAAATATAAGCCAGCCTAATGGGAAAATTAAAGATTGTCACTGTTCAGATGTTTTAAACCTTCTAAAATGACTCTCAAGAGAAATAACTTTATAATTCCTTAATTTTCTACATTTTTTTCTCAATTATTTTATACCTATTTATATTTTTGTTCCTCAAATCTAATTAGTTTTGGTAAGAAGGCTTTTTATTGAAAGAGTGCCATGGTTTAACCATGTCATCTAAAGTTTTGGGTCATGAGGCCGCTACCCTCATGAATGGATTAATACCATTATCATAGGACCGGGTTCCTCATAAAAGTACGATATCAGCCTCACTTTTGTCTGTCTTTTACCCACTCTATGCCTTCTACCATGTTATGACACAGCAAGAAGGCCCCCACAAGACACTGGCACCTAGATCTTAGGTTAATCTGATTTAATAATGAGCAAAAGTTGTGAATAGACATTTCTCACAAAAAGATATATAAATTGTCATTTAGAAGTTTTTGAAACATTTATCTTTATATCTTTATTATTTAAAACATCTGAGTTAAAGTCCTAAACAATTTTTATCAACACAGAATATACCTCAAGAAATAAATCTTACAATGAATTACGGAGAAAACATCAATGCAGAGGAGTCTTTCTACCTTCAGCTTTACCTAATATAATTTATTGCTATATTTTGTAATTATAAGTGTATTTACATAAATAACTATGCAGATATATATATATATATGTATATATATATATATATATATACACACACACACACACACATACACAGAGACACACATACACACACAAACATACATATATTTGAGAAAGTATGACAGCTCTGCTATTAGAAATCAGGAGCCCATTCCTTTTTCTGTCTCATTTTTCAACCATCCCTAGGGTATTTTTCTTATTTTCTTGGTCTAAGGTAATTACCATATCCTAACCAGTGGGAAAGAAAAATAGAGAATAAGAGGAAAGATGATGTCCAACCACTATGTACATCAGACACAAAACTTACATGCTTCCTTACTGTTTGTAATCATCTACTTAGATACATACCCAAAAAGAGCTGCAGGTAGCTTTTATTCTGATAACTTATGCCAATAACTAAAACTTGTACTTTCTGTAACTATACAAGGAGTAAGAGAATATTTGAAAAAAAACTTGAAGCCTTTGCCATAAGCAAAATTAAGAGAAAAATTAGTAATCTGAAAGAAATAAGCCAAAACTTTGTCATCATAAAAGCAATATAAAACTTAATAAAACTGTAGTGGTAAACATTACTAGGTGTAAATAAAACGATACAGTCTGAAGTCTGTAGAATAAAAATGGAAAATCCCCATTTCTTTCCCTCTCCTAAAACATGTAATCCCAATCACTAAGGAGGTAAAAATTCCGATAGGGCCAGGCGTGGTGGCTCATGCCAGAATCCCAGTACTTTGGGAGACTGAGGTGGGTGGATCACGAGTTTGGGAGATCGAGACCATCCTGGCCAACATGGTGAAACCACATCTCTACTAAAAGTACAAAAAATTAGCTGGGTGTGGGAGTGCGAGCCTGTAGTCCCAGCTACTCAGGAGGCTGAGGCAGGAGAATTGCTTGAACCTGGGAGACTGAGGTTGTAGTGAGTAGAGATTGTGCCACTGCACTCCAGCCTGGCAACAGAAGGAGACTTCATCTAAAAAAAAAAAAAAAAAAATTCTGATAATTTGTTGTTTTTAAACTCTCTACAGCTTTCTCTGTATAGGTATGAGTCATAGCATGGACACGGACACACACATGTCTTCATTTACTTATAAAAATTAAGAATGTGCTAAAATTTTCTCTATTTGTCTTGGAATAATGTTAATAATACTGCAGCAAGCATCTCTATATGTATGCCTCTTAAAACTTGTGTTAATTATCTTGTAGGATATATTCCTAAAAATGAAATCCCTGGGTTCAATGGTGAAAATATATGCATTAATTGATTTTGATAGATATGTCAAATGTCATCTGTAAAAAATTATACCCATAAAGGCTCTTTTTCTCTACATGGGTCAACAATAGATATTATCAATATTGTTGATATTTTATAGAAAGTTTGAAAACAGGTATCTCATTATTTTAATTTACTTTTCCCCAATCAGTTATGAGGTTAAATGTTTCTCCTATATTTTTCAGCTATTTGTTTTTATCCATTTATGAAACACATTTCATATTATTTGACATTTTATTTTGTAGTTAGTATTTTTCCTATTGATTTGTAATAATATTTGAATGTCATGGCTACTAAGCCTGTGCTATATATATCATTATAATAACTTGCAAATATGCACATATACATATGCATGCACACACACAGGGAGTAATATACAGCCATAAAAATGAATAAAATCATGTCTTTGCAGCAACATAGGTGGATCTGCAGGTCGTTATTCTAAGTGAAATGACTCAGAAACAAGAAGTTAAAAATTGCTTAATTCTCACTTATAAGTGGGAGCTGAAAAGTGGGTATACACGAATATACAAAGAGGAAAAAATTGCAGACTCTAAAAGGTGGGAAGGTGGGAGTGGGGTAGGGATGAAATACTACCTGTTGGGTACAATGTACTCTATTCAGGTGATGGATAAACTAAAAGCCCAAACTTCACCACTATGTAATGCATCCATGTAGTACAAATGTGCTCTAAGAGTAGGCTTTAGATACAAAAACATCAACTAAACAATTTTAAACTGATGATTTTAGTAGATGCTAAAAATAAACATATTTTGTTGAAAATGTACCTTGGTGATCAGAGCACTTACTACAGTCAATGAGCTTAAAAGACATGTTTTTAGAAATGATCATCTTTAAATGCTTAGTTTATAGGGAAAAAAGTCACGACAAAGAAAGGGAGAAATGTTCTTTGATCACTTGATGATAAATGCATGGGCAAAAAAGGTGGAAAATTTGGAGATTCGAACTTTTTTTAAAAAATGCTTAGAATAAACCCATCACAAACCGTCATCAAAAATTGAAATTCCAGTATAGAAACTAGACTTTTTGACAATGACAAAAGAAGGTGCCATTGACCTAGCAATTTGTATCTATTTAGCTATAGTTAACTGTTATGCAGAAAACCAAATTAAATACACTAAAATCCCTGAGGATGTGAAAACACATTTTGAATCATAAATGTAAAATCTAATGGAATATTTTTTGTTCTAAGAAACAAAAATATAAAAGAAAGTTAAAATGGACAAAGTGTAATAAGATTGGATAGAGCTTGGAAAGAAATGGAGGAATAAACTTTTTAGAGATGAAGACTAACAGATATTGGTGAGGATGCATAGAAAGGGGAACACTTATATACTGTTGGTGGGAATGTAAATTATAATAATGCAAGTTCTATGGAAAAACATGGAGATTTCTCAAAGAACTAAAAATAGACTTGCCATTTGATTCAGCAATCCCACTATTGGGTATCTACCAAAAGGAAAGGAAATTATCATATCAAAAGACACCTGCACTTGTATATTTATTGCATCACAATTCACAATAGCAAAGATGTGGAATCAAACATTTAGGTAGAATCAAACTAAATGTTGATTCTACAAGGTGTCCAAGTGAGAATACATTCAAGTGAACATTTAATACTGTACATTGAGTGAAAGCAGGAAACCTACAAAAATAAAAAATATAAAACAAATGTGCCTTTAAGAGAAATTTTTATTTGTAAAAGCTACAATTCACAATGCAAATATAACAGTTATATATGTATGCTTCAAATAACACAGCAATAGTTTTTGTGAAGAAAAAAACTTCATAATATGCAGGGAGACATACATAGAAAAAGACTAATAATAGGAGTTTTTAACAAGCATTCTTAGTAGAAGACAAATCCAATAAACAAAATATAAGTAATGATATATAAGAACTAAAGAACACAATTAACAAGGTTGCTCTTATGGGTTGATCTTATGACTGTATATCAAACTTTGTATCTTAATGATAGACAATACTACTTCTTCTCAAGTGTTTATTGGATATTCTAAACAAGTGTTTATAGGTCACAAGTTCTGTAAGGTATAAATATGAATCACAATCTTTAATCATATTGCAATGGAGGTGGAGATTATGAATAAAATAAGAAAAAATGGTCCATATGGAAATTTTTAAATGCCCTATTAAATTATTCTTGGGTGAAAGGGAGAAATACAGTTTAAATAACAGTACTTTTGGGAAAATAAGTATGACAATGAAAGCACTACACATCAGAATCTATGGCATACTGTTTAAGAATGATAAGAGATGCCTTTATCAATAAAAATTAAAGAATACAATAAATAAATTAATTTTCAACCTCAAAAAGATAGAACAAAGTTAAAAACATAGCTCAACAAGGAAAAAATAAATATAAAAACTGACAATAGAGTATAGAAACAGTAGGTCTAATGATCGCCATTCTAACTGGCATGAGATGGTATCTCAATGTGGTTTTGATTTGCATCTCTCTAATGACCAGTGATGATGAGCATTTTTTCATGTGTTTGTTGGCCTCATGTATGTCTTCTTTTGTAAAGTGTCTGTTCATATCCTTTGCCCATTTTTGAATGGGCTTGTTTGTTTTTTCCTGTAAATCTGTTTGAGTTCTTTGTAAATGCTGGATATCAGCCCTTTGTCAGATGTGTAAACTGCAAAGATTTTTTCCCATTCTGATGGTTGCCGATTCACTCTAGTGACTGTTTCTTTTGCCGTGCAGAAGCTGTGGAGTTTGATTAGGTCCCATTTGTCTATTTTGGCGATCATTAAAAAATCTGGAGACAGCAGATGCTGGAGAGGATGTGGAGAAATAGGAACACTCTTACGCTGTTGGTGGGAGTGTAAATTAGTTCAACCATTGTAGAAGACAGTGTGGCGATTCCTCAAGGACTTAGAAATAGAAATTCCATTTGACCCAGCAATCCCATTACTGGGTATATATCCAAAGGACTACAAATTGTTCTACTATAAGGACACATGCACACGAATGTTCATTGCAGCACTGTTTACAATAGCAAAGACCTGGAACCAACCCAAATGCCCATCGATGATAGACTGGACTGGGAAAATGTGGCACATATACACCATGGAATATTATGCAGCAATCAAAAATGATGAGTTTGTGTCCTTTGTAAGGACATGGATGAATCTGGAGAACATCATTCTCAGCAAACTGACACAAGAACAGAAAAGGAAATACTGCATATTCTCACTCATAGGCGGGTGAGAAAAATGAGAACACATGGATACAGGGAGGGGGTCTACTACACACTGGGGTCTATTGGGCGGAATGGGGAGGGACAGCGGGGGGGGCTGGGGAGGGATAGCCTGGGGAGAAATGCCAAGTGTGGGTGAAGGGGAGGAAGGCAGCAAAACACACTGCCATGTGTGTACCTATGCAACTATCTTGCATGTTCTGCACATGTACCCCCAAACCTATAATGCAATAAAAATTTAAAAAATTAAAAAAAAAAGAAACAGTAGATCTAATTAATATCTAAGATGTGATTTAAAAAAAAATAAATTACTATATAACTTTAAGTAAAAAGTTCTTAAATATGATAGCACAATATCAGAAAAAGACAAATAAGTGAGAATTAATCATTGAAATAGAAGACATTTAAAATTTCATAAGGCAAGGGAAGATAGAAATAGGAGGCAGGACCAACTTACAGCTCCCACTCAGAGAGAGCAGTGTGTGGAGACTCACATTGTGGTGGAATTTTACTCCAAGAACTACCACAAGAATATACCAGAAAGCTGAGATAATCTACAGACCCACTGAAGGAACTGGATTGCCACCACAGGCTCCCTGAGATGCCGAGAAAACTGTGAGTCTGCCTGCTTTCTCCGGCGGGAGTCTTGTGGTCTGGGGCAAGTTCTCAACCCTGGTCACCAGCTGCCTGGAAGTGGATTCAGCGCTCTTGGTGGAGCACAGTGGGAGCAACTAGCCTTTATGTGCTTTTGAAAATGCCACTTCCTGATTACAGGCCAACCAACACAAAACAGGTGCACTAAACAAAAATGCAACCAAGGGCCCTCACAGAATACACCTCACTCTCCTGCTACCTCTACCAGAACAAGTACTGGTATTCATGGCTGAACAACCTGAAGATGGATCACATCACAGGACTCTTTGGAGAAGCTCCCCAGTACCAGCTTAGAGCCAGGTAGCTCCACTGGTTGACTAGACCCAGGAGAACAAGCATAATTACTGCAGTTTGGCTCTCAGGAAGCCCCATTCCTAGGGGAAATTGGGAGAACACTACATCAAGGGAGCACCCTGTGGGACAAAAACATCTAAGCAGCAGCCCTTGGGTCCCAGATCTTCCCTCTGACAAAGTCTACCAAATGAGAAGGAACCAGAAAAACAATTCTGGTAATATGACAAAACAGGGATCTTAACCCCAAAAGATCACACCAGGTCACCAGCAATGGATCCAAATCAAGATGATACTCTGAATAGCCAGAAAAAGAATTCAGAAGGTCAATTATTAAGCCAATCAAGGAGACAACAAAGAAAGGTGAAGCCCAACTTAAAGAAATCAAAAACATGATACGGGATATGAAAGGAAACATCCTTAGGAAAATAGGTAGCATAAATAAAAAGCAATCACAACTGGAAATCCAGGACGCACTCAGAGAAATGCAAAATGCACTGAAAAATCTCAGCAATTGAATAAAAGAAGCAGAACAAAAAACTTTAAAGCTTGAAGACCAGGCTTTTGAATTAACAAAATCTGTCAAAGACAAAGAAGAAGAATTTTAAAAAATTTACAAAGCCTCCAAGAAGATTGGGATTATGTTAAGTGTCCAAACCTAAGAATAATTGGTGTTCCCAAAGAAGAAGATAATTTAAAAGTTTGGGAAACATATTTGAGGGAATAATTGAAGAAAACTTCCCTAGCCTTGTCTAGACATCCAAATGCAACAAGCTCAAAGAATACCTGGGAAATCCATCACAAAAACATTATCACCTAGGTATATAGTCATCAGGGTATCTAAAGTAAGGACAAATGAAAGAATCTTCAGAGCTATGAGGCAAAACCATCAGGTACCTATAAAGAAAACCATAACAGAGTAACAGAAGATTTCTCAGCAGAAACCATACAAACTAGAAAAAATTTGGGTCCTATTTTTAGTCTCCTTAAATGAAACAATTATCAGTCTAAAATTTTGTACCCAGTGAAACTAAGCTTCACAAATAAAGGAAAAATACAGTCTTTTCCAGACAAACAAATGCTGAGAAAATTCATCACTACCAAGCCAGCACTACAAGAACTGTTCAAAGCTCTAGATCTTGAAACAAAACCATGAAATGCACCAAAATAGAACTTCCTTGAAGCATAAATCTCACAGGATCTACATATAAATAACACAATGTTAAAAAAATAAAAAAGGTATTCAGCAACACACAGCATGATGAATAGAATAATACCCCACATCTCAATACTAATGTTGAATATAAGTGACCTAAATGTTCCACTTAAGATGCAGGATATACAGGATGGAAGAACAGTTAAGAATTCATCAACCAGGTTTCTGCTGTTTTCAGGAGACTCACCTAACACATACAGACTCACATAGATGTAAGCTGAAGAAGTAGAAAAAGATAATCCATGCAAATGGACTCCAGAAGTGAGCAGGAGTAGCTATTATTATTACTAGACTAAACACACTTTAAAGCAATAGCCATAAAAAAAAAGTACAAAGAAGGACATTATGTAATGATAAAAGGACTAGTCCAACAGGAAGATATCACAATTCTAAATATATATGAACCTAACACTGGAGCTCCCAAATTAATAAACAATTACTACTAGACCTAAGAAATGAGATAGACAGCAACACAATAATAGTGGGGGCCTTTAATACTCCATTGACTACATTAGATAAGTCATCAAGACACAAAGTCAACAAATAAACAGCGGACTTAACTATACCCTAGAGCAAATGGACTTAACAGATATTTATAGAACATTCTACCCAACAACTTCAGAATATACCTTCTATTCCTCAGCTCATGGAACATTATCCAAGACAGACCATATGATAGGCCATAAAACAAGTCTCAGTAAATTTAAGAAAATCGAAATTATATCACATACACTCTCATACCACAGTGTAGTAAAATTGGAAATCAACTCCAAAAGGAACCCCCAAAACCATGAAAATACATGGAAATTAAATAATTAGCTCCAGAAAGATCATTGCATCAACAATGAAATCAAGATAGAAATTAATACATTCTTTGAACTGAAGGATAATAGTGACAAAACCTCTGGGATACAACAAAAGCAATTCTAAGAGGAAAGTTCATAGCATTAAATTCCTCCATCAAAAAGCTTGAAAGTGTACAAATAGACAATATAAGGTCACACCTCGCAGAACTAGAGAAACAAGAACAATCCAAACCCAAATGCAGTAGAAGAAAATAAATGGTGAAAAGCAGAACTAAAGGAAATTGAAACCAACAACAACAAAATACAAAAGATAAATGAACACTGGTTCTTTCAAAGATAAGTAAAATTGAGAGACCATTAGTGAGATTAACCAAGGAAAAAAGAGAGAAGATCCAAATAAGCCCAATTATACCACAGAAATACAAAAGATTATTCAAGGCTACTATAAATACCTTTACACATGTAAAATAGAGGACCTAGAGGAAATGAATAAATTCCTGGAAATATATGACTCTTCTAGATTAAACCAGGAAGATACAGAAACTGAACAGGCCTGGTGCAGTGCCTTATGCCTGTAATCCCAGCACTTTGGAAAGTCAAGGTGGATGGATTACCTGAGGTCAGGAGTTTGAGACCAGCCTGGTCTACGTGATAGAACCCTGTCTCTACTAAAATTACAAAATTTAGCCAGATGTGATGGTGCGTGCAGGTCTGTAATCCCAGCTACTTCAGAGGCTAAAGCAGGAGAACCATAATTTGGTTCATACCAAAACCTGAACCTGGGAGACAGAGGTTGCAGAGAGCCAAGATCATGCCACTGCACTCCAGCCTGGGTGACAAAGTGAGACTCTGTCTCAAAAATATATATATAAATAAAAATAAACTCTGAACAGACCAATAATAAGCAGTGAGATTGAAATGGTAATTTAAAAAAAATTGTCAATACAATGACGAAAAAGTCCAGGACCAGATGGATTCACAGCTGAATTCTATCAGACATTCAAAGAATTGGTCCTAATCCTATTGACATTCCCAGGATAGAGAAAGAGGGAATTTTCCCTAAATCATTCCATGGTGCTGGTATCTCCCTAACACCAAAACCAAGAGAGGGCATAACAATAAAATAAAACTACAGAACAATAGCACTGATTAACACAGATGCAAATATCCTCAACAAAATATTAGCTAACTGAATGCAACAGCATAATGAAAAGATAATCGACCATTATCAAGTGGGTTTCATACCAGGCAAGCAGGGATGATTTAACATGCAAGTCAGCAAAGGTGATACATCACATAAACAGAATTAAAAACAAAAGTCACATGATAACTCAACAGCCACATTTGACATAATTCAGCATCCCTTTATGATTCAAACCCTCAGCAAAATCAGCATAGGAGGGACCTACCTTTAGGCAATGAAAGCCATCTATGACAAACCCACAGTTAACATTATACTGAATGGGGAAAAGTTGAAAATATTCCCCCTGAGAACTGTAACAAAACAAGGATGTCCACTTTCACCACTTCTATTGAACCTAGTATTGGAAGTCCTAGCCAGAGCAATCAGGCAAAAGAAATAAATAAAGGGTATCCAAATCAGTAAAGAGGGAGTCAAACTGTCATTGTATACCTAGAAAACCCTAATGACTCATCCAAAAAGCTCCTAGAACAGGTAAATGAATTCAAGAAAATTTCAGAATACAAAATTACTGTATACAAATCAGCAGCTCTGCTATATACCAAAGCAACTATGCTGAAAATCAAAGCAATAACTGAACTCCTTTTACAATAACTGAACTCCTTTTACAATAACCACAAAAACAAATAAAATACTTAGGAATATACCTAACAAAGAGGTGAAAGACCTCCACAGGGAAAACCACAAAACACTGCTGAAAGTAATAACAGATTACACAAACAAATGGAAACACATCCCATGCTCATGGATGGGTAGAATAGATATTGTGAAATAACCATACTGCCAAAAGCAATCTACAAATTCAACACAATTCCCATCAAAATACCACCATTATTCTTCACAGAACTAGAACAATCATAAAACTCATAGAGAACCAGAAAAGAACTTGCATAGCTAAAGCAAGAGTAAGAAAAAAGAACAAATCTGGAGGCAGCACAATATCCAACTTCAAACTATACTATAAAGGCATAGTCACAGAAACAGCATGGTTCTGGTATAAAATAGGCACATAAACCAATGGAAGAGAATAGAAAACCCAGAAATAAAGCCAAATGTACTTACAGCCAGCTGATCTTCCACAAAGGAAATAAAAACATGAAGTGGGGAAAAGACACCCTATTCAACAAATGGTGCTAGGATAATTGGCAAGCCATGTGTAGAAGAATGAAAGTGGATTTTCATGTCTCTTCTCATACAAAAATCAACTTCAGATTGCTTAAAGACATAAATCTAAATTCTGAAATCAGAAAAATTCTAGAAGATAAGTTGGAAAACCCCTGTTAGACATTGGCTTATGCAAAGACTTCATGACCAAGAACCCAAAAGAAAATGAAACAAAAACAGAGATAAATAGATGAGACTTAATTAAACTAAGAAGTTTCTGTACAACAAAAGAAATAATTAGCAGAGTTAACAGACAACCCACAGAGTGAAAGAAAATCTTCACGATCTATACATCTGACAAAGGACTAATATTCAGAATCTATAAAGAACTCAAACAAATCAGCAAGAAAAAAACCCCACAAATCCCATCAAAATGGCCTGAGGACACAAATATGCAATTCGCAAAGGAAGGTATACAAATGGCCAACATGCATATGGAAAATTGCTCAACATCACTAATTATAAGGGAAATACAAATGAAAACCCCAATGCAATACCACCTTACTCCTGCAAGAATGTCCATAATTGAGAAATCAAAAAATAACAGATATTGGTGTGGATGTGGCGAAAAGAGAACACTTTTATACTGTTTGAGGGAATGTAAACTAGTACAACCACTATGGAAAACAGTGTGAAGATTCCTTAAAGAACTAAAGTTAGATCTACCATTGGATCCAACAATCTCACTACTAGGTATCTACGCAGAAAAATATAAGACATTATACAAAAAAGATACTTGCACATGCATGTTTGTAGCAGCACAATTTGCTGGGGCAAAAATATGGAACCAGCACAAATGCCCATCAATCAAGTAGATAAAGAAAGTGTAAATATATACCATGGAACACTACTCAGTCATAAGATGAAATGAAATAATAGCATTCACAGCAACCTGGATGGAATTGGATACCATTATTCTGAGTGAAGTAACTCAGGAACAGAAAAGCAAATATATGTTCTCACTCACAAATGGAAGCTAAGCTATGAGGATGCAAAGGCACAAGAATGATACAATGGACTTTGGGCACTTGGAAAGGGTGAGAGGTAGGTGAGGGATAAAAGACTACACATTGGGCAAAGCACAGTGGCTCACACCTGTAATCTCAACACCTTTGGAGGCTGAGGCAGGTGGATCACGAGGTCAACAGATCAAGACCATCCCAGCCAATGCAGTGAAACCCTTCTCTACTAAAAATGCAAAGAATTAGCTGGGCATGGTGGTGCATGCCTGTAGTACCAGCTACTTGGGAGGTTGAGTCAGGAGACTCGCTTGAACTCAGAAGGTGGATGTTGCAGTGAGCCAAGATTGCGCCACTGCACTGCAGCCTGGCGACAGAGTGAGACATCGTCTAAAAAAGAAAAAAAAAAAGACTATACATTGGGTACAGTGTACACTGGGGTGACAGGTGCACCAAACTATCATAAATCACCACTAAAGAACTTATTCATATAACCAAACACCACCTGTTTTCCAGAAAACTATTGAAATAAAAAATAAACACAGGCATTTAGAAAATAATAATAAAAATAAAATTTCTTAATACAGTACTTCATAGATGTCGAAATAAATTTGAAAACCTAAGAGAAATAGAATATATTTAACATAAATATTGTCTTAAAAGGTTGGACCCATTTGAGATAAAAACCTTAAACAGACCAAATTTCAATGAAGAAACAGAGAACAATATCAACGTAAGTACCCCCAAAATAAAAATAAAACCAAAATAACTAAGAAACAACCCCAAAAGCTTCCATTAGGGGCTTAAATCAGACCATTAAGCATTGATTGTTCCAGTCTTCTTTAAATTGTTCTACAACATTGAAAAGTAAAGAAAACTTAATAATTTTTGTGAAGTACAAATAACATTGCCACCTAAACCTGCTGAAAACAGTGTAAGAAGGTTATAGACAAATATCACTTTTAAATTCTTTAAGTTCTGGCTACAGCAGTCATCATAACCAAATTATTATGAAAAGTAATATACTATGACAAGGTGAGATTTATTAAGGGGATGTAAGTTTGGCTTATAATTAGGAAATTCATCAGTACAATAATAGCATATTAATTGAGCTAAGGAAAATATTATGATTATCTTCATGGATGCTGAAAAAGCCAGTGACAAAATTTAATCTCCATTCTTGTTATAAATAACAAAGAAATAGAACTTGATGGACACTTTTACAACAATTTAAGATAAATCATTGTATGCATATACATATATAATATTTTATCAAATACATATATATTTCCAAATATATATATAGTTTTACAACTAAGGAAAATACACACATGCATATCTATAGATATAGATTCATAGAAATATATATATATATATATATATATATATATATATATATATATATATATATTTCCCTTAGTTTAAAGCTAGCATCATATTAATATGGAAACATTAGAAGTATTTCAATTGAGATAAGTAAGAAGACAAGATGTCCATCAACTCATATATTATTGAATGTTTTCATAGAAGAATTAGATAATACAACTGGACAAGAGAAATCTGTTGACAGTCTAAAAATCCTAAAAACAAAGTAAAATGATTTATATATACAGACATTATAGGACACCTGTAAAATCTCAAAGCAGCATTAGTCTCTTATAATTTTCTGTGATTATTGAAATGTTTGACACTGAGTTCTCCAATACCATAAACATACAACTCATGACTACCCTCTTGGACAGAATGATCCTAGAGAATCAATGATAAAGCTAAACACAATATAGTAAGATGGTAGAATAAAACATTAATATTCAGAAATCAATAGCTTTCATATACAGAAAAAATAACCAGTCACAAGATATAATATTAGAAAACACTCTATTTACAATAACACTAGCACCACTGCCAACAACAAAGAATTCTTGGGAATAAATTTAGCCAAAAATATGGGTAACCTTCACACTTTTGAAGAGTTTTGGACAGTTATTTTGTAGAATTTTCCTTGATGTGAGTTTGATATTATCTGAAGTTTAATTTAGGGTATATATATTTGGCTAGAATATCATAGAAGTGAAAGTGAACCTTTCTCATTGTACCATATCACAGGCATATGGTGTTGATGTGGTCCATTAATGATGCTAAATTTATTATGTGGCTGAGCTGGTGTCTGCAGTTTCTCTATTGTAAAGGTACTATTTTTATTTGTAATTAATAAATTATGGAGACATGTAACTCATAATATATTGTGAGCCTATATAAATGTTCGGTCTCCATTCATAACTTCTCTCACTATTTTTAGCATTCATTGATGCTTCTTGCCTGTTAGAATCAATTACTGTGCTGTTTTCTAAATGGTGATTATTTTTTACTCCTACTATTTTTTCTATACTTATTAGTAGAAATTTTACTGTAAGAAATCATCCCTATTTATTTATATTACTATGGAATCATAACTTCTTATTTTATTCTATGTGTTATAATAGAAAACTGTAATTATTTTATCACAGATTTTTAATGTCAACAAAACTTTGGAGTTTTTCCTTATTTTCTGGCACTACAACATGCTTCAGGCTTACCATGTAATACTTTTCCTCCAGAATCATTCCTTTGAATCTCTGGTTTCTTTTACTTGTGGAAAGTGTTTAGAAACCAAGATTTGGATACTAATTGTGCCCATTGGTCCTAGGTCATCATTATTTGTAGGCCATCCCAATGGACAGAACTAGGAAATACGTGTGTGTGTGTGTGTGTGTGTGTGTGTGTGTGTGTGTGTAGAGAGAGATAGTTTATCTATTGTTTTTCTATATTATCTATCATCTATCTATTTGTCAATCATCTATCTCCCATGAATTATTACTAGTAAAGCAAGGTACAATCTGGAGAAATGAAACACTAATTCCCTTGAAACCAAAAAAATAACTTCAGAGACTGTAATGTACTGTAGTGAAGATAAGTATGTAAGAAAGCTCAGCAGTGTGTTTTCATCTCGCAATTCAATAAAAAGCTTAACCACTAATTAAAAGCTAAGAAAAGAAAAATGAAAATATTGAAAAGAAAGATCTGCAATTATCTTATATGGCAGTGTTCTTTTTTTAAAAAAAAATGACTAAGAGAAAAAGATTAAAATTATGAGCAACAGAAAAAAATATTTATAATGTAGAGCATGCAGCAGAGAGAGAATCGAATATGAAGAGTTGCTCAGCAGGTGCCAGAAAAGTTTGTGGAGTTAAAGAAATCTGTGTTGTAATATACAAGAAACACAGGGAACAGTAGTAGGTAACCCTCTAGTGTAGGCGAAGTGTCCAATCTGGATTGAAGACAGGGAACTGGGAAATAAGGTAAACTGACTAATATACATTTAAAGTACATTCACCTATTTAATTTAAATTAACATAAAATTGAGTGATTTCTTTCTCATATTCTCAACTATTTATAATAGAAGAAAATGAAAATGTCTTCCATGCTTTGTGGCTTTTGTAATCTTTTTTGCCTTAACTTTTTTCTCCTGCATTGTTTCTACTATCAAGAGCCTACTGAGTGCTGAAACTTAGCCATGGTCAAAGTCAGGGACATATTCTTGCCCCTTGTTCTCTCATAATTTTTGGCTGTATTGCTGCTGCTGCTACAGATCATGTGATTCCATTTTAATGTCTATCACTTTTATCTTCAATACCAGGAGAAAAAAGTCACAAATAGCCACCTCATCCTTTCTTCTCCTATATTTCAGACCTTAGTCCTCCCAGTCTCTTATAGAGATAACAATCTTAATTTTCCCAATGACATTTAAGTGCTTGAAAGAATGAAATCTAAATTCCTTAGATGGATACTTAAGGATTTGCCCTATCTTTTTCTCTTGCTACTATCTCTGTCTATTGCTCCACATACACCCCCAAATTTATCCAACCTTATCTGACACTGTTCCCTCACATTAAATGCCTGTGCCAAAGAGGCTTGTTTCCTCCCTGCTGTCAGACACTGTCTGATCTCTCCCATCTGCACTTTGATCATAAAATAATTTTCAACACCACATATCCAACTTTTGCCCATCATTCAAAGCATACTTTATCTCCTCCTCAATGGCAATTCCGTATCTAATGTGGCTTTTATGAATGACTTGTTTCTCTGAATTTTGACAATTCTCATTATATCTGTCATTTATTTTGTTATTTAAATTGTAGCAGAATATGGCATTACTTTAACTTTTATTTAATGAAACAATCACTTAAAGTTTCTTTACTCAAAATAGGTCATTTCATTTAGGGGAGGAAGTTGCTTAACAAGTTTTTTGACTTAAATTCTCCCAGAATTTATTGAATGTACTAATCAAAGAGAACTCAAATTCTTCTAAGAACCAAACAAAAATCAATTTTTTTCACTTTCACTTAAATAAAAGAATAACAAAAATAAAATATTTTACTGAGATATATTTGCAAGCTCTATTTGAAAAGTGCTCTAAATAGTCAACCTCTGTGTTCTAGGTTTTATCACTGCAGGATTCAATAGGGTAGTGTTCTGCCTTTTGTTGTAGTTAGAGAAATAATATAATGTATTTCTTTCAATATAAAATCTCTACATATTAATTTGAAGTATAATAGGTCAGTTAGAGTCAGTTAATTCAAAGCAGAAATTATGCTATCTTAAGAAAGAATCATTTGTACATTAAAAAAAGTACAATATGTTTTAAGGAAAACTGTACAACATTCAAGGCTGTATGGAACTCAATTAGTCCATAAGCCATTAAGTAAATGAAGTCTTACAAGGTTTCCTTGCTTCTCTGAAGTAGGAATACATTACAGCAGTCTGGCAAGGCTCTCAGCCTTCACAAATAATAGAGACCCACATACTCAGTATTCTCAGGAACTCAGCCTTTTGCCTGACTCTCCTCAAATGTAGAAAGAAAATCTATGCTCACCATTAAGAAGGAGGCAAAGAGGAAGGGGAACAGGGAGAGGAGGGGGAAAGAGAAATAGCTTTTGCTCTTTATTTCTGGGAGTCCTTTCCAAACCAAACTATTAGAGACACATGTTTCCTTCAAATTTCACCATGGGAGCTATCCACTTTTGCATGAAAATAAAAAGTGGCATCTTTTATACCCCTGTAAAAGTTCTTCATGGAGTAGGGTAGGGTAACGACGTTTGATATTAAAGGGAAGTGACTTGAAGGTGTTGCAGAGCCTGGTGGGATTCCAGGGAGTGTCTCATAACCTGTACTCCCATCGTTTATGAAAGACTGTGCATGCTTTCTTCCAAATTTCCTTTCTTTTCTTTAAAGGACATACACTTTGTAAAACGTAAAGAAGGAAATCCTTTGATCCCATAGGTTGTAAAACTAATCCTAAGAACACATTAAAGATGATGTGAAACATTTAGCTATGTATATCATTTGCTTACCATCTTTCAATCATCTGCTTTATTTTTAGTATTCACCAAATTTTGTAGAGAATTGGGAACCATAAGAAAAAATGAAGGGAAGTGGGGAGTTCTGGTTTTATTCAAAGCAAGGCAGACAATTGACCATACACATCCAAAATATCATGGCTATAAATAAAGATGGTTATTTTTATAGTGTTTATTTAGGGTATGAAGTGCTTTGTATATGATAGTAGAAAAGAGTTATTATTAACAATGAGAAGAACAAGTTGCCAAATTTAGAGACCACTCAACATTCATGAACTTGAAAATTCTAGGCAAACTTGAAACCTCTTGTTGGCATCTGGGTTGATTTATCCTTGGCAAGAGACTGTCTGTTGGTTTTGTTTCTTTCTTCAGAAGAGTAAAACAATTCCCTCAAACAAAACTTAAATTAGTGGTTTCTTCAAGTTGTGAGACATATATATATAATATATATATATACACACATATATATTTGTAGAGCTATATATATGCATTATAGAAAATTAAGTATAGAAAGATAATACAAATCATAAACAAGAAAAAATGCACATTCAGTGTCATACCTTATAGCCCTCTGAATCTCTTTCTGTCCTTTCCCCCACTTTTCCCCCTCCCCTCCTCTCCTCTCCTTCTCTTTCTCTGAGTTAGGTGACTAACACTTACATAAATCTATATTTTTGTAAGCTAAATAAAATTACCCACTATATAAAATATGTAAGCTCCTTTTTCAGTCAATAGTCTTTAACATTCCATTATATTAAAATGTCCTATCTTATGATGGTAAGTGAAGAGGGCTTGGAGTAAATGAATTTATGAAGGTAAGAAGCAGTAGTGAGAAACATGAGTTTATATATTTAATGAATTTAATTCTAAACATGCATTTACAAATGCACTGATCAAAGCATTAAAACAGACGATTTGAAATCACATGTATTTCAGGAAATGTTGAATATTTGTTGACTCTAATAATTGATATATAAAGATTTTCTGATTAAGGGACTTATCTTTATTTTGGGTTTTCCAAATGTCTCTTTAAAGTTAACTTTTAAAATTCTATAATATTTATATTTTTAAAAAAGAGAAAAATATTCTGGTAAGTACAGAGGGATTTTCCTTTAAAAACATTATCTAGCAGAAGAGGTAAAGTTGGATTCTCAGATGATATGTCAGAAACATTCGCACTTAGTATGATTTTAGAATGATTCCATGTATGCATCTTCATTCACACATGTATGCATCCACTACAGCTAATGCTACAGAGAAATAAAGCATCAGTAAATTAGCTGTTTTGCAACCAGCTTATTAATTAGTATGCCCAAACTTCTAAATAATTCTTTCTTTCACATTAACAAGGAGTCTGGGAAGGAGAGAAAAATACACACACACACACACACACACACACACACACACACACACACATATAGAAGGAGAAAATATATATGCATGTGTACAACACACACACACACACACATATATATATATATACACACACACATCTTTTATTTTGAACATTTCAAATTGCTCATTTAAGCTAGATATAGAGTTATATAATATTTGTCTGTAAGAAATATTGTATATTTATAAGAAAGAAAAATATTAGGTACAGAGGTGACTAATTTGGGGGCTCGAGTATAGGTAATTAATTTGAGAGTCTATCACAGGAAGCAAATGAGAACAGGTAAAAAAAAGATAAAGCCAATATCAGGTTTATTGAGGCTTCTACTGTGGTTGCTGTGAGAACTGTGTGAAAGGTTTATGAGAGCGGTCCACATAAAATAAGGATGGGAGGAAAATCAGCTGCCCACTGGCTCCCACCTGTCTTTTGTTGAGGATACCCACCAAGGTCATTTACTGTTTTGCATTTCCAAGCCAGGATTGAGCATGGGCCAATCAAGCTCTTCTTGGGGCATAGAAAAAAAAAATGTTAAGGCCAGATGAGGAGAGACTTGAGACTTGGCACTGTCTGAGGCATGGCACTGTCGGGGCAAATCTGCTCAGTCTTTGTCTGAAGTCAAAAGTAGGCACAGGGACTAAGGTAGTTATGTGAGGTGTGCTCTATAAAATGAACAGAGCAAAGGTCATACCTATCTTATAACAGCTATCTCATGAGATGTTCTCCTCATGTGGAAGTTCTACTCTAGAAAATTACTGGAATAGAAGAAGTATAAATGCATGCAATAGCACTAAAAGGTCATGTTGGGAAAAATATTTTGGAATGCTTATATAAGTATTCAGAATCTGAGTTAAAATTACTCAAGAATTAGGAAATTGTCAACTACCTGCCATTCATTGCACAGTAAACAAAATCATTGCTCTTCATTCAGCTTTTTTCTTTCTCTTTATTTCTTCCTCTCTTTCTTCTTCTTTTATTTCCTTTCTTCTTTTTTCTTTCAAATAGAGTCACTTAATTATTTTCTTATTTCTGTATTTGTTTATTCCATGTATATTTTTTGAGTCTCTAGTAGATGCCTGATGTCACATTAGTGTTTGGGTATAGAGTAAAAGAGACATAGTTCCTCTCTCCATGGGTAGTATATAACCTTTAGTCTTAAAGTGTTTTGCATGTTTGTTGTATTTTATTTTTAGAGCCAATGAAATTCTGGACATTTGTCTGCCTACATAGTGATACAGAACATAGGAAATGTCCACATGAACCCAGATGTGTTGTAAAACAGATTATTTCATGTTTATGGTGTGGCCAGGAGCTGAAGGTCTCAAGAAGTCAAGAGCTTATTGTAAAAATTTAATACATCAACTTGTAGGTTACGTGCAAGTAATCATGATAATGGCAATGAGAGCAGTACAATAATTCTTCTATGTCAGGCACTGGTATAAATGCCTTACTTACATTAACTCATTTTAAATAAGAAAATAAAAGGTCTATACATTATTATTAGACAAACAAAACGTTTTTAACATTTTTATGCTTATCTAAGTTCTAGATTTGAGTAAATACTGTCATTGAGGGGTAAAACAGGAGAAAGAAGACAACTTTTCTATTATTAATTTATAGTTTAGAAGGAATATGGATGAAGTGTGGCTGACAAGTAAAGAATGTTTCACAGTCTCCAAAGTGCAAGATGATATTTATTGTAATCAGTACATGCCAAAAGGACAATCTAAGAGAAGCGTCAGCCTTCAAGTGGCAGGCCTGAAAATAGTCACACTGGCAGAGGTGAGCTAGAGAATGGGAGTGACAAAAACAAGAGGAACAGGGGATCTTTAGGTTTGAGCATAAAGACAAAGAATTTCTATCTGATAAAAATTATTATTATGATTATTATTTTATTATGCTTAGTTAGCATTCTATGTAGCTCCTTTAATTTTAGCTTTTAGTAATGAGGGGAGACATCAGCAATTGAATGTAAAGGGTTATCACTAGAAAAGTATAAAGACACTTTTGGAAAATCTGTAATTACTTTTTATGTCTTTCTCCTGCCTATCATATCAAATCTGATACTATCTGTCTCACCTTTAAGAAAGTCCACTAGGTTTCACTTCTCAGCTCAATAACCTTGATACTCCTGCATTCACTCAAGAAGATAAAAGATCATGAGAGGGGGATATGGGAAATGAAATTAGGGTAGGTCTATTTTAGATTTTTAACATTTTATTCTAACTGGAAAACATGACCTGGAGCTTGAATTGAAAGTAGAGTTAGAGGAACTGCCATGGTTGCTGAATGAACATAGGTTGGGCTGCCGCTTTGGCATGACCAGCTGCAGTTCCCTTCCAGTTCCTCTGCATTTGCATCTGCTATCTTCCAATGTACCAAATGTGCCTTCTTCACTCAGCAGCCCAAGCTTTCTGGCTGACCAAGTGTGCTGGAATGAAATCAATGTTAATGATTTCTGTGATTCTAGTTGTTTTTGCTTTATTGATGTTTCCTTCCCCCTTCATCCCACCTTCAAACTAATTTTTATTCTCCGTAAAAACAATCCAAAATGATGAATTATTTTATGGTTTTGGAAGTGGTAGGATTTAATTGGGTTTCACTGGTTCAATTCAATTCCTGGCACAAGTAAGTCAAATCCTTGAACACAAGCGAGAGACAATAGGAGAGATGGCAAATACTGGTGCCTGAGCACCATAGAATTCTGCTGAAAACTATTATGTCACCCGTGCCTCATTTCACCTTTCCCCCTTTATTGACAAAATATTTTCATAATTACATAGAGTAAGGTTAGCATACAAAAATGTTGCAAATACAATTAATATCACAATAACCTGATTAATTTCCTGGCTCACATATAGAAAAATAAAATTGTATAAACCTCTTTTTAATTCACCTATAAGAAGAATGTTTATAATCTTTGGTTTTCTTTTCTACTACTGATTGAGGAAGAGTTAGAAGACAATGTCAAGTGGAATACTTACCTGTTATTGTGTAACAAACCACCTTAAAACCTGCTAGGTCAAAACAACAATTTTTTTGTCATGATTCTGTGTTTGGCAGATCAGTTCTAATGCTGGCCTTTTTCAGGCTCATTCATATGGATGCATTGAGCCAGCCTCTCGTCTAGAGCTGGAGGATCCAGGATGAACTAATGCTCATGTTTGGGGCTTTGGTGATGCCTATTAGCTGTGTTGTCTGTCCAGGTGGTGATCTTTCATTCATGAGTTTAGTGAAATTCTTATTATTATTCTGAAGGTAGAAATGGAATCTGCACATATTCTTGAGCCCAATGTTGCAAAACTGACACAACCTCACATTTGCCACATTATTTTGGTCATACAAAGTCAAAGGTCCAGCCCAGAGGTAAGGGGTAGAGAATGCACTCTATCTTTTGATTGGAAAAGTTGCAATAAACGTCATATCTAACACATTGAACAAATGAAAGTTTATAATACCATTTTATATGTCAAAATCCCATGTTACATTTCTTGAAGGCAAGGAATTATTATTTATTTTTATATTTCAAGTTCTGAGTGCCAGTATATACTGAATCTCAATATCTGCCTACTGAATATTTATGGACTATAGATTCAGAAAATAAAATAAAGAAACCAATTCTCTATACTTGACTTATAGTATATATTTTTAATTGTTGTTTGTGTGTGAGCCATTTGTGGTATGAGATTAATTTGGGAAGACCTCGAAGAGTTTAATTTCAAGACTCTTTTAAAAGGGACAGAGTTAGTTTGAAAAATAGAGCTTGAGGCATTTTAGACTGGTAGCACAACATGTATAAAAATCAAAAAAAGGTGAGAAGACAAGTTATATGTGAAGGGAAGTCAGCATATTCTTGATACAATTCTTGGTACAATAACTTTGTACCAGCAAAGTTACTTTTATTTACCTTTATTAAGTCTAATTCAATTGAATTGAATGCCCTGTCTAAAAATTTAGTATAAGCTATGGATGAAGAGTTGCCTTTCCAATTGTTAATCATACAAAGGGCTTGGCATCTTGTTTTGAACAAAATATTCCAGAAGGTCCTTTCATATTCAGTCCATATTGGTGGCCAGTGAGCAATATATTTTCTAATTGGTCATTATATTCTGCTGATTTTCTAATGGGTTACATAAAAGTTTGGAGACCTAGAAATGCCAGTGCTTAGCTATCCACTGTGACCCTGAAGTCACTGCCACTGAGACCTGTCAACCTTTATGAGAACTGGCATGTGCAAAGTCCACCTCAAGGTGGAAATGTATATCCTTCTCTCAAAGTCACTCGGCTTTCGTTTTTCCCTTCTGCACATCTAACATAAAAGTTGCATAGTTTTCAGGCTTTTGCCAAAACCATTAGAAATGTTTTTAAAAATAAATTCTACCGTATGCCCTCCAAAACACATAAAATAAGTAAGATAATGACTGGCCATCTGTTTATTGGTGATAAGAGTAAGGGCCATGCAGGGAAAACAGATATTAATTAATATTTTGACGATTTGCCTTCTCTTTTGCTGTCCTGATCAGTTAAATTTTTAGAACTTAGGTTCTTGTGGTAAACTCTAACAGATTTTTCTCTGGCTTTTTAGCATTTTGATAAAATCATTCCAACACAATGGGCACAGTAAGAACAAAAGGAGAGTTCCTGAGATGGCCAGCTTCATAGGTGATTTCCAACAGGATTTTAAACCCTGAAAATTATATGTAAATACATGTGTGTTTGAATTTCTTTGGAGGTAGGGCCATAGCTTTCAAATTTTTGTATAGGACCTTTCTACTTCCAGAAGTTTCACATTGGACCACTAATTTACAGCTAGTCCAAATAAGTATAACTATTAATAAAAGGAAAAATGCTCATGTAGGGGCAGCATTTTTAAAGTAAATCTTACGAAGTTTTTTCTTTTTATCTTGTCATTTCTTATAATAGGATTGAATCATCCCCATGTAACTGGTTATTCTGCTTCCCTGCAGTCTGTTATCCATCACCCTCGAATTTCTTCCTGACAACTGTCCTGTGTTCTATAATTGTAGAGTCTTATTATCAACTGGTTGATAAATGAATGTAAATAAAGAAATAAAGACCAAAACAGTAAGAAAACGGACCTTTGGTATGAATCCTCCATCACCACCTACTTGCTATGCGCTCCCAAGGAATTTCCTTCACTTCTTTTTGCCTTCTTTTTCTTTTATACATAATTAGGTTAATGGCTAGTGTCTCCCTCACAGGCTGGTGACAAGAATGAATTCAATTAATATACATAAAGCTCTTATAATAGACCTGGCACAAAGTAAGCACCACATATGTGGCAGTTATTATTTATATCCTAGAAATATTTACATTTTAATGATTGACAAATAAAAATGTTATTATCTTTAAAGCTCCAAAATTATTAACCAGGAAGTGTAGTTAATGTTTAGGATCTAAGGTCTTGTTTGGTGTCCTCGAATCTCATCATCTACTTTTACACGTTTTCTGTGAGGCCATCTAGAACAGGAGCAATATCTTAGCCTTTCTATCTTTATGAATTACGTGGTGCAAGTAAGCTGGGAGCACATAGTGGTGTGGTGGGTGAACTATAGCATTGCAATGAAGAGACATCTAACTCACCACAGGTTATTCATACTCTGTAGTTTTCAACTTCAGTGTCAATACTTTGAAAACGCTTTCTTTGACCTCCATGTTTGGTTAGTTGTCCCATTAGGAAAGTCCTAGAACATAACCAATTATTTAATATCTGATTTCCCCATGAGTATAAGCTTCATGGCCAGAGTGGAGGGAGCTATCTCTCTCATGCCCACTCTAGCACCCAGCAGAGTAGTCTTTATATGGCATGTGTTCTATCACTACTTGTTAACCAACAGACAATGCCTACATGTTGCAGTAACTGCTTCAGCTTTGTTACAACCTACTTCATAAAGCTGGAAGAATTCATTTGAATAATGTGTCTATTACGGTAGCTGGAACAGGAAATTCTTGACCTATGAGAGCTTTTAATCAATTGTCATTTGGAGAATCTATTTTCTTTAGATTGAGTTGTCAAAATTTCCTTCTTCCCACTTCTGTTTATTCTCATTTCCAGACCTGCAAACTTTGTATCTCCTTTGTGAAATTATGCATTAAAGTAGTCTGATCAGTTTTGCCCTTAAAAATCTTCTGACATCTGAAAGAGAAGCAGGTATCATGGCTGCCCTTTGTCCTCAACCAAATGAGGAGGAACAATCATAATGGGAAATGACTTTTATCAAAGTCTGAACAATCAGCTATCCTCTAGGGTGGGCCATGTCAGGATTTTCATAAAGGTGTCAAAGACAATAGAAAAGAGAATTATAAAAACTTCAGCCATTTGGCAACAAAGGACAGTGGAGATGACACTTGCCAGGTTACTTCAATAAACCTGCTAGATAATTGCACAAAAAGCAGAGAAAACATTCACTGTAGTTTTTTAGTTATCTTAAATTGATTCCTTCTATTTTCTTTCTTTATTAAAGGAAATGATTAAATATGATTTTAAGAAATAAATAGAAGGAAACCTTTTCAAGATTTTTCATCAATTTCTCATTTCTGTTACCCAGAATGTCTCATCTCGTTTTCTTCTATTATTCTTTTGTGGCAATTATCTGTATATCCCATATTAAATCTCTAATTTACTTTAGGATTCCAGGTGCTTTTCTTCTCTACCAGATAAATTTTCACAGGGGCCGAAAGATTGGCATCCAGGACATTGATGGTCCTCATTATAAAACTCATCTTCGCCTTCTCTCCACAGGACATCAAATAAGACTCTTTCAAGATAACATTTATGGACAAGCATTCACTGATCACTATAGTTGGAAACCTAATTTTATCCCTCATTTATTTGGACTTCAATATCGTTAATTTATATTTCACATCCATAAGTGCTTATAAATGTCAATAAACTGCCAGAAAATGAAAAGTGCTGTAGGTACTCTGAGAGCTGGAAATTCAGAGGTGAAACAGATTATGACGTGAAAAACTCAAGAGATTAGAAACCAGGTTCTCATTAAAAGAGTTTCTTTAAAACATTTCTAGTGAATGCCATCTGGCCTGGTGATATTTTTATTTAATTTGCCCAATAGATGAAGAACATTCTGTGAGTTTAGCACTATTGGATTGCTATCTCTGACCTCAAGTTCAAAAGACATTTTGGTAACAGGATATTCTGTGTTATTACCTTCAGTGCCCACAAAGGTAAAAATATCATTTGGTCCTTCTGATTTCAATCTTGTTTTTAATCTCTGTGGAATGCCTTTAAAAACGTGTGTGTGTGTGCTTTTTATCTTTTTTTTTTTTTTTCGATAACAGCCATTCTAACAGGTATGAGATGATATCTCTTCGTGATCTTTTTCTTCTTTTTTTGTTTTCTTTTACTGTAAGTTCCCGGAGACATGTGCAGAATGGGCAGATTTGTTAGTAGGTAAATGTATGGTATGGTGGTTTGCTGCACCTATAAACCTGGGTATTAAGCCCTGTATTCATTAGCTATTTGTCCTAATGCTCTCCCTCCCCTAGCATCCACTCACCCACTCACCACAACAGGCCCCTGTGTATGCTGTTCCCCTCCCTATGTCCATGTGTTCTCATTGTTCAGCTCCCACTTACCAGTGGGAACTCTTCGTAGTCTTGATTGGCATTTCACTGATAATTAGTGATGCTGAGCACCTTTTTACATGCCCATTGAACATCTGAATGTCTTCTTCAGAGAAATATCTATTCTGTTCAAGTCCTTTGCCCATTTTTAATCAGGTTATTTGCTTTTCGCTATTTTTGTTCTTCTTTATTATTTTTTTGCTATTGATTTATAGACTTTCCTTAAGAAATATTAAATATTTTGGATATTAACTCCTGATCAGATATATGGTTTATAAATATTTCTTATTTCATAATTTGCTTTTTCATTCTATTGTTGTTTCATTTTTTGTACAAAAGATTTTTAGTTCATGTACTTCTGCTTGCCAGTTGAAAACAGTATAGTAGTTACTTAAAAATTAAAGAACTATGTGTGATAAAAATCGGTCACAGATGAACAAATACTACATCATTCCACTTACATGAGTAATCTAAAATAGTCAAACTTACAGAAGCAGGGATAGAATGGTGGGTGGCAGGGGCTGGGGAAAGGGGAGAGTGGGGAGTTGCTGTTTAGTTAATGGGTATAAAGTTTCAGTTTTGCAAGGTAAATCAGTTCTAGAGATCTTTGTGCAGCACTGTGCTTATAGTTAACGATACCATATGTAAACTTCAAAATTTTTAGGAGGGTACATCTAACATTATACGTTCTTGCCATAGTTAAAAAATAAGGAAAAGAGAAGGACAAAGGGTCAGGAGAAAACTTTTGGAGGTGATAGATATGTTTATTATGTTTATTGTGGTGATAGTTTCATGGTTGTACACATATATCAAAACTAATCCATATATTTTAAATATGTACACTTTTTCTATATCAATTATACTGCAATGAAACTGTTAAAATACTGTTTATACTTTTTATATTCACATATAATAACTTTGCCAATGTGTTTCTACAGTTCCATGAATTTTGACCCATGTATCAATTTGCATAGCTATCACTAAAATCAGAATACAGGACAGTTCCATGATCTTAAAAGACTTCCTTTTGTTCTTCTTTTGTAGTCATAATCTCCTATTCCCCCTGAATCTGGCAACTACTGGTCTCAGCTGTATAGAGTATAAGCTTTTGAGAAGGAGATATTTCAATCAGCAAAATGCCATTGAGATTCATCCAAGATGTGGCACGTATCAATAGTTTATTGCTTCTTATTGCTCAGTAGTACTACATTGCATGAATGTACTACAATTTATCCATTCCCCCCCACTGAAGGCCATTTTGGTCACTATACACATTTGTGTACAGTTCCGTGGATGTAACTTTTTCATTTCTCGAGTGTGAATAGGTAAGAGTGATATTGTTAGGTCATGTGATAAGTGGAGGTTTAACTTTATAAGAAACTGCCAAACTGGTTTCCAGAATGGCTAACCCATTTTTTATTCTCTCCAATAATGTATGAGAGTTCCAGCTGCTCTTCTTCATTGATAGCACTTGATACTGAAAGTATATTTTATTTTAGTCATTTCACAAGACTTGATGGCCCTATTTTATGGCAATTTTAACTCCCATTCCCCTTTGTACAATTTTCAGAGATTTCGCTGGGTACTTTAAGTCACATAATTAACTTTATTGATGTTTTCACAACTTTAAGTAGAATCTTAATACTGTATAAATCCACTTACCCATCCTCCATTATGTTATAGTTGTCTTATACATTATAACTACACACATTGAAAACCTCATCAGATATTGTATAATTTTTACTTCCAACTGTCCAAACATATTTCATAGAACAAAATAAAATAATTTTCTATTATAATTATTCTTATTTCACTGTTTCTGCTGTTATTTCAACATTTCCAATGTTCCAAGTTTTCTGTTGGTATCATTTCTCTTATGTCTTAAAAACTTCTTTACAATTCTATTAAAGTAGGTCTGCTGTCAATAAATCCTTTTAGTTTTCCTTAATCTGAAAAATCTCTTTATTTCATTTCATTCCTGAAGGATATTTCTGCGGATATAGAAGTCTGCATTATACTTATTTTCATCCAACATATTGGAAATTGTTTACACATTTTTCTGGCCTTATAATTTTTGATAAGATATCCACAGTCATTTGATTCATCATTGCACTGTAAGCATGCATCATTTTTCCCTGGTTACTTTTAAGATTTTTTTCTTTATCTTTAGTTTTAAGCAATATAATTATGATATTATTGATGTGGATTTCTTTGGGTTCATCTGTTTTGCAAGTTGCTGGTCTTCTTGAATCTGTAGGTAAATGTCTTTTGCCAAATTTGGGAAGTTTTCAACCCTTATTTTTTTCAAAATATTTTTTGCCCTGTATTTTTATTTCTGGGCACTGATGGAATAGAGATTAGACATTTTGGTATTTGTCCACATGTCCTTTGCCCTCTATTTAACTTTTTGCATCTTTTTATTCTTCATTATTTGTATTAGATAACTTCTATCTATCTTCATATTCAGTGACTTCTCTGTCTTCCTCATTCTTCTATCAAGCCCACCCAGTGAGAGTACTTTTTGCTTGTTTGTTTGTTTTTCTCATTATAATATTTTTCAGTTCTGAACTTTCCATTTGGCTCTTCCTTAGATAAAGGATGATTCATCTGTGTCATCTAAATGTTGAAGTTTAATGGTTCTTTTTTCATGCAAGTTGATATTTCCTTTGTTCTTCAGAAGCCAAGTAATTTTTGTATCTTATTGTAACTATTTTGAGTGTTTTATCATAAGATTCTATGTTTGATTTTATCTCTATAGAGATTAATAATTATATTTTAAGAAGGCTATCATCCTGTCTGGGAGCAGGCTGCAAGTCCTGATCTACCTTCTGTGGGTTGTGATTCCAATGTCAGTTCAGCTTTCAAAGTCTTTAAAGGGTTATTGGGATCTATGTCATGTGGGCATTACCCAGTGGTCAACGTAGGACTCAAATTGTGGCCTATCCCATAGTTCAGTTATCAAAGCCTATATATACTGCTTAGGGTCCTGTTCATGCATGCTTAGCTTTGAGATAAGCCCAAGACTTAGTAGGGACTTTATGAGGTCACATTCTCCTTCTCCTTTTTACCTGTGATAACCTCAGTACTCCCTTTTAACTTCTTCATCAAATAAACTACAGTTTTATGTATTCTGCTGTGCTGTGTAATTTCTTGGACTACACCTGTGTCTGAGGTCAAAAGTCAGGAAGAGAGAGAGAAAAGTAACAAGAGTTCCCTTTCCACTCGACTATGGCTTCTTTAATAGGAAAGTCCTCTCTTTCAGTTTTAGGCTTCTGTCATAAAATGGTTTGGGGGCTTATATGTAAGAAAACACAGGGAAAAGAATAAAAAATGGGAAATTTTCTCCATTCTATCTGCATGTAAGAAGACCCTTCTCATTATGCTTGAGCCAGGAATAGAAGGCTTTTCCTGAAGTTTTCTCTGTCTGCTCTGATGCCACTGATGAGTTTCAGGCTGAATTGAGTTCATTTGGGGGTGGGGAGGGTACTGGAGGAAAATCATTGTAAACTTACCACTCATTCAGTGAGCTCTTCTTACCGATCCACCTGCTACTATTTTTAATTGACTTAATTTTTTTTAGAACAGTCCTATATTTACAGAAAAACTGATCAGAGAGTACAGAGAGTTTCTATATCCTCCTATCTCACATGCAGTTTCTCATATTGTAAACTTTTTGCATTAGTGTGGTACATTGGTGACAATTAATGAACTTATATCACTGTACTATTATTAACAAAAGTCTATAGTTTATTCAGGCTTTCTTAGATTTTGCCAAATGTTCTTTTTCTGTCCAAGGATTTCCATACTGTTCTCTTTGGGAAGGAAGCCATTATATGTAGCCCACACATAAGGAGTGAGGCATTATGCTCTCATTCTTTATGATGGAGTATCTACCTAAAGTATTTGGATTATTCTGCACAGATTTGTCATTTTTCTTTTCCATTTATTTATTCAATTATTGATTTACATTATAATGGATTAATAGGTATTTATTTTACATATGGGTTATAATCCAATACCACTTTATTTATTTTTCTCTTAAAATTCTTTCATTTTTGGCCATTGGAAACTCTCTCAGTTGTCCCCTATGTCGATTTGATATGCCCCCACATGTTTTAAAGCACTTCCTTACCTTATGGCATTGGGGGATGCACCAGGCTCATCTTGCATATTTCCTGCTCCAGTACTAGCATCAGTCAATTCTCCAAGAAGCCTTAGTTTCTTTCCTTGGAAAATGGTATTTAAAATCAATATCTGGGAATGAGGTGTTCATTTCACTACTGGGGAGTCAATCATTTTAGGCCTCCTCCACAGAAAGAGAAGAAAAATATATGTATATATACTGGATATACATATATGGATACATGTATACATAAATAATTTGCCTATAATCACCTATACCAATATTAAGATAAACATGAGTTGATACGGATGTCTCCAACTGTAGCACATTAGCACATGTCATCCTAGCATTTTCCCCTTGGTTATTTGTAGATTACCACCCCAACATTGAGAAACCTACTCCCACAGTATGCCATCAATTTATTATTACGGGATTCTGCTGGTTATCTGGAAGCTTATTGGTATTAATGACAAATTAAGTCCCATCTATTCTGAATCAAACTGAGGTTTTAATTCAAATGAAAGTTTTGGGGTTTTTCCTTTCTCCCATCTCAGGCTTGGAAAACTGCATCAAGAGATGAATGGATGTTCTGTTATTTTTTAGTCTGTTAAAATCTTCCTTTTCTACTTCCTTTCCTTCCTTTCATTGTAAACCTACATCAGGAAATAGATGTATGTTTATCTTTTATCTTTTCATGTCTTAAAATCTTCCTTTCCTACTGGCAGTACTCTTCCTCCGGGATCTTCCATAGTTGGATATGGAAAAAGGAATGATTTCACATGATTAGGGGTTTTATGATGTAATATTGTCAACTCTGGAGCAGCAAACACCCACATGTGTTCTGAGATGGGGTACTTCTGTGACATGGAGTGACTCCTCTACATGGGGAGCTCCACTGACACATTCTCCATTTAGTACCCCCCATCAGCTAGTCCTTCTGGCAATACACTGCAAGCATACTCTATCTCTTGAGGTTGCATGTCCTCCTTTTGACATGACCTTTCCTGGATGGCCATGGTTAGCGACCTTTCATCTACTCCAGTTTGTGCATATACCCTCCTCCCCTGTGTTTATTGTATAAATGTCTTCTTAATTTATCTCTTTTTTCCTAATCTGGCTCTCATAGGCAGCTTCAGCTAGATTATACCTTTTAATGTTTTTGTTTTTTTTTTTTGGAAAGAACTAAGCAGAAATCTTTGTGTTCTCTAAGATTTTGTCTTGAATCTCTCATATTACTTGGTTTGATTTGGAGGATATACCTCCCTCCACTCCTTTGTAGATTGGAAGAAAAAGGAAACTGAAAGCACCCCAAAACTCTCTTAGAATCTCCATTCACCAGTACTCCCACCTGATGATTTTTCTAGCATCTTTTATGTACTCTAGACTTGAATAATACAGTAATTTTTGTCATATTGGATTTGGCTATCATATTAGAAAATCCTAGCAAAGGTGCTCTGCCAACTAGCTTTAGTATTGTTGTTATATGAGACTGCAAACAACAAACAAAAACTAGCTCTATGAATGCATTTTAATGTATCTCTAGATATACACGAGGCAAACGCAGACAATGTTGTGGGACACTATATCTTCCCTTTATCTAGTACTACTTTCCTTTTTGCTGAGTTGAGCGTTGATGAAAGTCATCTTCACCTCTATTACTTTAGACCTTAACCAAGGGTCAATCCACAGTGCTAAGTAAAGGAGACTTTATTTTCTTATAGTGTTGCTTTATCTCCTCTGTCTTCCTTCAGAGTCAAATATAATTTCCAAGCAGATGGTCCTGTCTCACAAATTAACCCACTTAGGACTTGCCACATATATGATTTCTCTGTAAAGGAACACATGAGCCAGTAACAAGGGGAAAATTAAAGTTCTTTACTGTTTCCAACAAGGATTCACCCACTCCAATCCCAGGGTTGCCATCAATTGAGGAAGGAGGACTAAAAATCCTCTAGCCAATTTTACCAATGACATATTGCTCTACCAAACTGTGCTATGGTGGAGACAAGTGTCCCTGGAGAAAGCAGAAGTGCACAGAGTCTCTTAAGGCCTGGACATAGAAGTGGCATAACATCACTTCTGCCACATTTTCTTGACTATAGTGAGTTGTAAAATCTGCCCAGATTCAACATTTCAAGTACAGAGAAATGGACTCTGTTCTGATTGGGCCCTGCATATACCATGTACGATGGTATATGTCAATGTACCATGTCTCCCTTTCAGCTATGTCCTGGACATCTAGGAGCAGCAGATATTCTATGAAAAAGGACCCTTGGAAAACAGTCTAGGTCTCTACACTTGGCTAAAATAAGAAGAGCATATTGGGGTTAAGACTAATCAAATAATTTATCTGAATTTCTTAAAAGTCACTCTTGAAATATAAGGGACTCTTGAATTCTGTATTCAACATAAAAGCATTGAAGAGTAAAGCAAAATTGGTTGCAATTATTTTAAAATATTTAACCTGGGCTTATTCCAGCCAGTGGGTGTGAAAATAAAAGGGTAGGTAGTTGGTTCTTTTTCAAACCATGTCTGTAAGAAAGGAACAATTAAGAACAAAACTTGAGCTGCTGATTTCGATCACAGTTCTTGTAAGAATAACTTATTTCTAATGTTTTGAAATGGATAAAAGCAGTAGTTTCATCGTTTTCTCTTAGTGGAGATTGTAAAGAGGCCAATTTCATTTATCTTTAAGAATGAATCTATACTCATTCAAGTTCCATCATTGACTCTTTCCTCTAATTTCTTTTTGACTTATGAACAGATACCTATACTCCTTATGAAAATGAACTCTGAAGACATAGCATGATGGGATATTTGCCAAAATACCATGTTGTAGTCATATCAAACTTAGAATAAACTTCTATGACTAATATGATAGATTAATTACTAGATAATACTATTCTGTGTAATTATTAGGCACATGAAATAAGTCAACATATGTAAATTTTTGAAATTAATGTGTCTTTCCCACTAAAGACATATTTTATTAATAATAATGTGTTTCCTGTGTTACTACTTACATTATCTTATAATTGTATCAATCAGCTTTTTCTTTTTGTTTACATATATCTACTAGCTAACAGTTTAAATGCTGTTTTCTCATTTTAAATATTGATTCACCTCATCTTGTCAGCTTCAGCCTGGAACTGATACTCTTTTTATTCTTTCCTCCTATTCTTCTCTTTTCCTCTTGCCTGAATTTTTTAAGACTTTTCAACTATTCCATGTCTTGAAGATTATATACCAGATGTCTTACATGCCAAAACCATGCTTATAGTGACTCTCCATCACTCAGCTTTAGATGACAGGTCAAAAGTTTAAGAACATAATCACGTGTTTTACCATGACCAGTAATAAAATGTAGGAGATGAGGAAGAGGCAGAGGAAAGCCTTGGAAAGTGACATAGGTATAGAGGAAAGAAGCCTGCAAGTAAGGTATCCTGGTCAAAAGCCAATAACACTTGCACACACCCTCCTCTGTCTCTCCCAACCAGCTGAGATTCTTTTGCAGAGTGCCTTTCTAGAAAGGAAAGGGAGATAAGAAAGAAATTGGGAAAAACACAGCCAGGCTTCAGGGATTCTAGACCTACCTACCAGGTTTCTCCAAGGAGTCAATCTTGGGGAAGGTATGGTATTATATAGGGACAACAGGAAAGATTCTGTCAGGAATTCTGGTATTATGCCTACAGAACCCCTTGACAAGGCAGCTGTAATTATTTTAACTTTTTTTTTTTTTTGCATCAAACTAACCAAGCTTGAACACATTTTTAGCCCTTTATGACAGCATGTTTGATATTCTTCTGCATTGTGAAAAACCAAGATTTTCCCTGTCACCTTATATGAGTTCTCAAAATTTTTGCTAGATAATTTGCTTTTTTTTTTTTCCTCATTGTCCAGGCTCTTTCCTTGGATCTGGAATTGTTGACTGCATCAGGTTTTGGTGTCATCATCTGACTTTAATCATTTTCTTAAATCAGCCTACAGATACCCACACTTTAGAGAGGTTATCGGTTACTCAATAAGTATTTCCTGTATACATACCAATGTTCATCATGCCTTTGAAAGTGAAAGCATTGTGCTGTAATTTGGATATGTTTTGTCTGACCCTACCAAGTCTTATGTTGAGATTTGATCTCCAATGTTGGAGGTGGGGACTGGTGGGATGTGTTTGGGTTGTGGGATGGATCCTTTATGAATGGCATGGTATGGTTCTTGCAGGGTTGAGTGAGTTCTTACTCTTAGTTCCTGTGAGAGCTGGTTCTTTAAAAGAGCCTAGCATCTCCTCATCTTTCTCTCTCACCACATGATCTCTGCAGTCACCCACTCCCGTTCAAGTTCCATTATGGTTGAAAGCTTCCTTAAGCCCTTATCAGAGGCAGATTCTGGTACAATGCTTCTTGTACAACTGCAGAACTGTGTGCCCCACAAATCCTTTTACTTTTTAAATTTACATGAGCCGCCAGGCATGGTGGCTGGAGTTCAAGACCAGCCTGGCCAACATGGCAAAACCCTGTGTGGTGGTGTGTGCATGTAATCCCAGCTACTCAGGAGGCTGAGGCAGGAGAATTGCTTGTACCCAGTAGACTGAGGTTGTCGTGAGCTGAGATCATGCCTCAGATATTCCTTTATATCCACACAAATGGACAAAGACATACAGTTTGTTTATTTAAAAAAAATAGTCCTAGGTAAAAAACTTATTGACAAGGCTGGGCGTGGTGTCTTATACCTGTAATCCCAGCACTTTGGGAGGCCGAGGTGGGTAGATCACCTGAGGTCAGGAGTTCGAAACTACTCTGACCAACAAGGTGAAACACTGTCTCTAAAGAAACAAACAACAACAACAAAAAACTTATTGATAGAAAAAGTTTATCCACTTACAAAAAATCTAATCACACAAAATAACAAATTTTCTCAGTCATGGGAGCAGAGGCAGTAAAAGAGAGGATAGAAAAGCAAGGTGATCTTAGTTGCATGAAAGAGAATCTGAAAGGGCACAAAAGTCAGGTTTAACAAAACATGAGGAAGGTTAAATAAAACTTGAATTACTTCACTATTTTGCCCAAAGCCAGCTCTTTTTATTTTCAATTGTGAAGACAACCTGGCACCCTGAAGTAGGAGTATTTTAAGTTATGCATGGCTGTGTACAGTAGCACTTAAGAGGCAACATTGCCAGTCAGGCACTAAATCATAAAGTGTTAGGGTTGGAAGGGAATTCAAAAATCATCTATTCCAACTTCCTAATTTTACAGATGAGGAAACCGGGACAAAAAGAGGTTAAGCAACTTGCCCATCTCAGCCGTAATGGTTATATACATAGAAGCAATCAGCTGCATCATTAACCCAATGACTTGAGGGCTAGCTGCTCCATAGCTACAGTTTGGAGAGTTAAAACCATTTTCATTGGATTTCAGAAGCTGAAATACAAGTTTTTGTTTGCTTGTTTGCTTGTTTTTCTTTTTTCAAAAAAATTATACTTTAGATTCTGGGGTACCTGTGCAGATCATGCAGGACTGTTGCATAGGTACATACATGGCAAGGTGGTTTGTTGCCTCCATTCCTCCATCACCTATATCTCGAATTTCTCCCCATGTTATCCCTCCCCAACCTCCCCACCCGCTGCTGTCCCTCCGCCACCCCCCCCAACAGACCCCAGTGTGTGAGAACACATGGACACAGCTGGGGGTGGGAGGTACTTGTTTTTTTTCTGAGTATTTCTCTCTTGACTTAAAGGGAAAGCGTTCTGCTGTCTTTGGACTTCCTGTCCATCCTCTCTGCCTTCTCTCTGCTAAAACACTCAGAATAACTCTTTCAATTTTTGTGGTAATGGAAGCTGATTTAATTGGCTAGGAATACAAAATGGCTTCTAATCAACATTACCAGAGAAAAAATTTTTGGCATAAATTTTCCAGAAATATGTTTTCTTCCTTTTATTTTATGACTTCATTGTCATTTAACCATTGCCTCTAAGTTCACATTAGCATACAAAAGAAATAAGTATTTATTTCCAAGGTCTATGGTGATTTCACAAAGATGAGGCAGCTCTTAGGGACTTTGGTTCATACATTTTTTCCTCACTTCATGATAACTCTTAAACTATAACACATATTTGTACTTCCCAGAGTTTTTAAGGCCAGCAATATCCACTTCAATGATTGAAACTGCATAATTTGCCTGTCGCAGTCGTTATCAGGTTCAAGAATTGGGGTTGAGGATAATAGTGGAATGAAGTACAATTCCCTAAAGAACTTTGCAAAATTACATATTCCCACAGATCTCAATTCTACTCCCTGGAAGATTCTGACAAGTTCATTTTTTTGCTACATCACTCTCTATCTCTATCAGAAACTCTGGGAGTGGGTCCAGCAATCTGTGTTTTAACAAGCCCTCCCAATGTTGTGATGCTCACTAAACTTTCAGAAGCACAGCTACAGAGTGTAGTTCCCAAACCAATAATGCTAATTTTCATGTGGAACATCTGGGTTAAAATAACTTTTACTTTCATCAGGTATATTTTCTGGGCCTTTTCATTGGCATGTCTGAAATTTGCTTATTTAAATCCTTAAACACGTCTATAGAACTGTTTACAGGTTACAGTGTTTGTTCCAAAGAGAATCTTTTCTCCTCACCACCTTCCCTGGGCACTAGGCAGTCTCCATTGCAGGTTTCCTGAGGCCAGCCCAAAATGCTCCTGTAATGAGGCCAGAAACTTATTACTTTAGGCTGTCTTAAAGCACTTATAAAATCATTGCATATAGCATTAGGAGGGAGGTGCAAAACCAATTTCATTCTGTATCATGTTTATTTTTAACTTTAAAATCCTAAGATATTCTAGTGGTAAGTTGAGATCTCTCATACAGCCAGATTTTTACAAGTACAAAGAAAAAAGCATTCTACTTACAAAGGTCTAAAATATTGTTGTGAGAAAAACAGCTCTCTTCCTTTTGCTAAAACTGAAGAACTAGTTTCAGCTTTTATAGATACTTCCTCTGAGTGTGGGTGTCAGTGTTTATATGCCTATGTGTCTGGATGAATACAAATAAGAGTTTGTGGATGTGCCTATTTGATTGAACAGATCTCTATGTTTAGTCAACACAAACCTATGTTCAGCTGTAAATAGGTATAGAGATGTGCTGCTTCTTGAAAGCATTCTTGCAAATATATGCAAGACTAAAGAGGTATTTGCTAAAAGATCTGTATATGGATGCCTTAGGTCTGATTTTAAACAAGGGTGAAAAAATTAACTTAGCCTCTGCTGTTTTCCCTTCAAGAGCTACTTTAAATTTTTAAAGTACTATTTTCATACAATGATACACTCTTCCTTGTATAAGTTATATAATTTTTTCTGTAATAAAAATTGTTGTAAAAGAAACCACAAAAATATAAATTTGAATTTAAGGTGTTCATTTTTATGCTAGCATTTTTCCCTTTTGTTACCTCTTATAACTTCTAGAGGAGTATTCTTTACATAATTCACTGACCCTTCTCTCTCTTCACTGCATTTCCCCCATGCTATTTCCACACCGTCATAATAGGCTTCATTTCAAAAATGCACAGAGAAGGCACAGGAGTCAGGTATTTGGAACAACTCATTGGCTCAGAGACTGACCTTTAGTTTAAAGACTATTTCTAGCTAGTGTAAACCAGAGATAAACACATAGCACATTAGGGGAAGACAACACTAGAAAGTATCGGTGGAAACTTTGCATATAAGAGGATTGCGCAGGTGGGGCAAGATGGCAGAATAGAAGCCTACACTTTTTGTGCCACCTGCTGGCACACAAAACAGCACCATCATAAGAACCAAAAATCAGGTGTGCAATTAGAGTACCTGATTTTAACTTCCTATTGTAGAAAGAGACACTGAGAAGGGCAGGAGAGACAGTCTTAAATCACAGATGCCACTCCTCCTCTCTCACCTGGCAGGGGCTATGAAGCACAGAGAGAGGATCTGTGCACTTTGGGGAGAGAGAGCACAGCAACTGGGGGACTTAAATTGAACTCAACGCTGCCCTGCCACAGCAGGGAGTAAAGCTGTGTTGAGCTCAGCCAATACCCGCTTATGAGTGGGGCATTTGGACCAGCCCTAGCCAGAAGGAAATTGTCCATCTGAGTGGTCAGAACTTGAGTTTCTTTTGCAAGCTTCACCATCACAGGGTGAAGTGTTCTGGGATAATAGGTAAACTTGAAAGTCTGTCTAGGACACAAAGATTGCAATTTCTAGACAACTCTTAGTGCTGGATTGGAGTTAGAGCCAGTAAACTAGAGTGGCATGTGACCCAGGAAATGGCTAAGGGAGGGCTTGCACTATCTCTCCCCCAACTCCAGGCAGTGCAACTCATACCAAAGAAGGTGACTCCTACCTTCTGCTTTGGGAGGGCATCGTGAAGAGTAAAGAGGCCTTTATCTCGCATACTGGATACGAGCTCGGCCACAGTAGGATAGGAAACCGGGCAGTGTTCTGAGGCCCCCATTCCGGGCCCTAGCTCTCAGACAGTATTTCTAGACACACCCTGGGCCAAAGAGGAACCTGCTGCCTTGAAGAGAAAGACCAAGACTGGGCAGAATGCATCACCTGCTGACTAAAGAGCCCCTGGGCCCTGAATAACCACTAGCAATAACCGGTAGTATTCAATGGGCCTTGGGCTCTGAGATGTGCTGGCTTCAGAGGAGACCGAGAACATTCTCAGTTGTGGTGACTACAGTGAAAGACTCCTTCTGTTTGAGAAATGACAGAGGGAAAAGTAAAAGGAACTTTGTCTTGCACCTTATATATCAGGTGGGCCAGAGTCGGGTAGAACAACAAGCAGACTCTTGGGGTCCCCAAGTCCAGGCCTAAGCATTTGGATAGTATTTTTGGACCTTCCCTGGGCCCACTTTCCTGAAGGTTATGTATCAGGCCTAACAGGATTCATCATAAGCTGATGAAAGAGCCCTTGGGCTTTAAGTGAACATCAGCAGTGGCCTGGCAGAAGCTCTCATGAACTGGTGTTGGTAGTAGCTACTAGGAGAATTCCTCTGCCTGTGGTAAGTGGAAGGAAGAGTGGGAATAACTTTGTATTGTGATTTGAGTGCCAGCTTAGCTACAATACAATAGACTGTCAGGTAAATTACTAAGGTTTTTTACTATAATCCCTGGCTTCCAGATAGCATCCCTGGGCATGCATGGGGCCTGGGGGAACTTGCAACCTTGAAGGGAAGGGCCTTCAGCAAGGCTCAGTGTTCTGCTGGCTTCAGGTATGACTCAGCACAGGCCCAGCGTGGGAGGCCACAGGAGTTCTTGCATACCTCCAGCTTCAGGTGGCTCAGCAGAAAGAGAGAGAGAGACTTGGTATGTTTGGGAGGAAATAAGGGAACAAGAGTCTCTGCCTGATAATGCAGAGAATTCCTATCGTTCTTATATAAGACCACCTCTACAAATATGCAAAAACCACAGAATTGTTGGACTTGAGGCCTAAGTCCCTTTGAATACCTGGAAAGCCTTCCCAAAAAGAACAGGCACAAAAAAAGGCACAACTCCGAAGACTGCAATAAATACCCAACTCTTCAATGTGCAGACACCAAAAAACATCTATAAGCATCAACCCCATCCAGAAAAACATGACATCACCAAATGAACTAAATGAGGCATCAGAGACCAATCCTGGAGAAACAAAGATATATGACATTTTAGACAGAGATTTCAATATAGCTGTTTTAAGGAAGTGCAAGGACAGTCAAGATAACACAGAGAAGAAATTTAGAATCCTATCAGATAAATTTAACAAACAGAGTGAAATAATTAAAAATATCAAGCAGAAATTCTAGAGTTGAAAAATGTAGTGACATGCTGAAAAATGCATCAGAGTCTCCTAATAGCAGAAGAGATTGTGCAGAAGAATTAGTGAGCTTGAAGACAGGCTATTTGAAAATACACAGAGGAGACACAAAAAAGTATGGAAAAAAATGAAGCATGTCTACAACATCTAGAAAATAGCATCAAAAGGGTAAATCCAAGAGCTATTGGCCTTAAAGAAGAGGTAAAGAAAGAGGTAGGAGAAGAAAGTTTATCCAAAGGGATAACATCAGAGAACTTCCAAAACCTAAAGAAAGACATCGACATTCAAGTACAAGAAAGTCATAGAACACTAAGCAGATTTAATCTAAAGAACACTACCTCAAGGAATTTAATAATCACACTCCCAAAGGTCAAGGATAAAGAAAGGATTCTAAAAGCAGCAAGAGAAAAGAAACAAATAACATACAATGGAGCTCCAATACATCTGGCAGCAGACTTTTCAGTGGAAAACTTACAGGCCAGGTGAGAGTAGCATGTCGTATTTAAAGAATGAAAGGAAAAAAAAATATTTTACCCTAGAATAGCATATCTAATAAAAATATTCTTTAAATGTGATGAAGAAATAAAAGACCTTGCCAGACAAACAAAAGCTAAGTGATTTCATCAACACCAGACCTATCCTACAAGAACTGCTAGGAGATCTTTGGTCTGAAAGAAAGAGATATAAATGAGCAAGAAGAAATCACCTGCAGGTACAAAACTCATTGATAATGATAAGCACAGAGAAAAGCACAATCAATATAACACTGTAATTGTGATATGTAAACTTCTCTTGACTTTAATAGAAAGACTAAATGATGAACCAATCAAAAATAATAACTGTAACAACTTTTCATGGCACAGATAATAGTTCAATAAAACATAAATAGAAACAACAATAGGTTAAACTGTAGGGAGATGTTAAAGTGTAGAGTTTTTTTTATCAGTTTTCTTCATTCATGTTTGTTTATGCAATCAGTGTCAAGTTGTTATCAGCTTAAAATAATGGGTTATAAAATGGCATCTCCAAGCCTCATAGTAAACTCAGATTGAAATATATACAATGGATACTCATACACAAAGCAACAAATTAAAGCATACTATCAGAGAAAATCATCTTTACTGAAAGGAAGATGAGAAGGAAGGAAAGGAGAAGATGGCAAAGCAATCAGAAAACAAATAACAAAATGGCAAGAGTAAGTTCTAACTGATAAATAATAACATTGAAAGTAAATAAAACTCTCCAATCAAAAGACATAAGTGAGTGAATAGATTAAAAAAATACTTAGTGATTTGTTGCCTACAAGAAACACATTTCACCTATAAATATACATATAGACTAAACAAAAATGGATGGAAAGAGATATGCCACACCAATGTTAACCAAAAAAGAGTGAAAGTAGCTATACTTATACCAGACACAGTAGATTTCAAGACAAAAACTACAAAGAGGCAAAAAAGGTCATTATATAATGATAATGTGGTCAATTCAGCAAGAAGATATAACTATTTTAAATATTCATGTACCCAACACTGGAACACTGAGATATATAAAGCAAATATTAGAGCTAGAGAGAGAGATAGGCCCTAATACAATAATAGCAGGAGATTTCAACACCACAATTTCAGCAATGAATTTATTTTCCAGGCAGAAAATCAACAAACACCAGACTTAATCTTCACTATAGAACAAATAGATATAATAGATGTTCACAGAAACTTTCATCTGAGGGCTGCAGAATACACATCTTTCTCTTCAGCACATGAATATTTCTCAAGGATAGACCATATAATAGGTCACAAAACAAATCTTAAAACATTTAAAAAAATCGAAATCATATTAAACAACTTCTCTGACTACAATAGAATAAAACTCCACATCAATAATGAGGAATTTTGGAAACCATATAAACACATGCAAATTAAACAATATGCTCCCAAATGACCAGTGAGTAATGAAGAAATAAAGAAGGAAATTGAAATAATAAAGATCAGAACAGAAATAAATTAACTTGAAATGAAGAAAATAATACAAAAAAGATCAGCAAAAGAAAACATTCATGTTTTGAAAAGATAAACAGAATTCACAAACCTTTAGCCAGACTAATAAAAAAAAGGGAGAAGACCAAATAAATAAAACCAGAAATGAAAAAGGAGACATTACAACCGATACAAGAGAAATTCAAAGGATTATTAATGGCTACTCTGAGTAACTGTATGCCAATAAATTAGAAAATTTAGATGAAATGGAAAAATTTCTACATGCATACAAACTAACAAGATTGAACCATGAAGAAATGCAAAACCTGAATAGATCAATAACAAGTAAGGAGATCAAAACCATGATAAAATATCTGCCAGTAGTGAAAAGCCTGATGCCTTCAATACTGATTCTACCAAACATTTAAAGAGGAACTAATACCAATTTACTTAAACTGTTCTGAAACAGAGGAGAAAGAAATACTTCCAAACTCATTCTGTGAAGACAGTATTACCCTAATACCATATCTAGACGAAGAAAAATTTAAAAAAAAGAAAACTATAAGCCAATGTCTATAATGAATATACCTGCAAAAATCCTTAAGAAAGTGTTAGCAAACTGAATTCGACAATACAATTTTCTTTTGAGACCATGTCTTGCTCTGTCACCCAGGCTGGAGTGCAGTGGCATGATTGCAGCTCACTACAGGTGAGTCTCCCAGGTTCAAGTGATTATCTTGCTTCAGCCTCTTGAGTAGCTGGGATTACAGGTGCATACTACCATGTCCAGATAATTTTTGTATTTTTAGTAGTTATAGGGTGTCCCCATTTTGGCTATGCTGGCCTCAATCTCCTGGCCTCTAGTGATCCACCTGCCTCAGCCTCCCAAAGTGCTAGGGTTACAGCCGTGAGCCACCACACCGGGCCTCAACAACACATTTGAAAGACTATTCATCATAACCAAGTGAAACTTTTTTCCAAGGATGCAAGAATGGTTCAACAGACAAAAATCATTCAAGGTGATGCGGTGTATTTACAAAATAAGTCACAAAAAGCATACAATTATTTCAATCGATGGAAAAACATTTGATAAGATTCAACATCCCTTCATGATAAAAACTGTTAAGAAAACTGGTTATAAAAGGAATATACCTTAACACAATAAAAGCCATATATGACAGACCCATAGCTAATACCATACTGAATGAAAAAAAACAAAAGTCTTTAGAAGTCTCTTCTAGAGCAATCAGAAAAGAGAATGAAATGAAATGCATTCAAACTGAAGTGGAAGAAGTCAAATTATTCCAGTTTGCAGGTGATAAAATGTTTTATTTGAAAAAACCTAAACTCTGCACTAAAAAAACTTTTAGAAATGTTCAATTCAGTATAGTTGAGGATACAAAAGTCAACATACAAAAATCAGTAGCATTTCTATATGCAAACAGTAACCAAGCTGAAAAAGAAATCAAAAAGTAATCCCATTTACAATAGCCACATGCCAAATTGCCTAGGAAATAATTTAACCAAAGAATTGAAAGATCTCTACAATGAAAAGCATAAAATACTGATAAAAGAAATTGAAGAGGGCACACACACAAAATGAAAAGATGGTCCATTTCTTTCCAATGGATGGAAGCATCAATATGGTTAAAATATCCACCCTACCCAAGCCAATCTTCACATTCAATGAAATCTATATCAAAATACCAATGACATTCTTCGTGGAAATAGAAAAAAGTTCTAAAATATATGTGAAACCACAAAATACCCAGAATAGCCAAAGCTCTCCTAAGCAAAAAGGACAAAACTGGAAGAATCAAATTATCTCACTTCAAATTATACTACAGAACTGTAGTAACAGAAAACAGCATTACACTGGTGTGAGAACAGACACATAGACCAGTTGAACAGCATAGAGAGCCCAGGAACAAACTAAAGTGAGCTTACTTTTGACAAAAGTGCCAAGAAGATACACTGGGGGAAAACAGTCTCTTCAATAAATAGTGTTGGAAAAACTAGATATCCATTTGTAGAAGGATGAAATTTCCCTATCTTTTACAATATATGAAAGTCAAGTCAAAATGAATTAAAGAGTTAAATCTAAGACTGCAAACTATGCAACCCCTACAAGAGAACATTGGGGAAAATCTCCAGGTCACTGGATAGGCAAAGATTTCTTGAGTAATATCCCACTAGCACAGACAGCCAAAGCAAAAATGGACAAATAGAGTTACATTGTTAAAAAGCTTCTGCACAGTGAAGGAAACAATCAACAAAGTGAAGATACAGTACACGGAATGGGACAAAAGAATGCAAACTACCCATCAGACAAGGGGTAAATAAGCAAAATACAAAAGGAGCTCAAACAACTCAATAGGAATAAAAATCTAATAATCTGATTTAAAAATGAGCACAATATTTGAGTAGACATTTCTTAAAATAAAACATAAAATGGCAAACAAGCTTATGACAAAGTGCTCAACATCAATAATCATTAGAGAAATGCAAATTAAAACCACAGTAAGATATCATCACACCCCAGTTAAAATGACTTTTATGAAAAAAAAATACAGTCAATAACAAATGCTGGTGAGGATGCTGGCAAGGGTCTGGAGAAAAGGGAACCCTTGCATACTCTTGGTCGGAACGTAAACTAATACAACCACTGTGAAGAATAGTTTGGATATTCCTCAAAAACCTAAAAATAGAGCTACCATATTATATAGCAAACCCACTGCTGGGTGCCCACCCAAAAGAAAGGAAATCAGCATATTGGAGAGATATTTTCACTTCCATGTTTACTGTAGCACTATTCACAATAGCCAAGATTTGGAAGCAACCTAAGTGTCCATCAACAGAGGAATGCATAAAGAAAATGAAATATTTATACACAATGGAGAACTATTCAGTCATAAAAACTAATGAAATTCTGTGATTTACAACAACATGATCAGAACTGGAGGTCATTATGTTAAGTAAAATAAGCCAGGCACAGAAAGACAAGCTTTGCATGTTCTTCTTTACAGGAGATAGAAATTAAAACAATAGAACTCATGGAGATAGAATAGAAGATGATTGCCAGAGGCTGTGAACAGTAGTGCGTGGGGGTCAGAGGGAATTTGGGAATGGTTAATGGGCACAAAAAATAGAAAGAAGAAATGAATAAGACAGTATTTGATAACACAATAGGGGGACCATAATCAATAACAATTTAATTGTACATTAAAAATAACTGAAAGAATATAATTGCTTTCTTTGTAACACAAAAGATAAATGCTTGAGGAGATGGACATCCAATATTCCATGATGTGATTATCATATATTGCATGCCTATACCAAAATATCTCACATATTCCATAAATATATGCATCTAGTGTGTCCCACAAAGATTAAAAATAAGAAAGATATTTAAAAATAGGATTTTAACACAAGCTATGTTGAGCAGCCTGCATTACATGAGTGAGTCTGTTGGAGATCAACAATAATCATGTCTATTTATTGAATGCATTGTGTGGTTCAGGTTTTTTTTTAATATAAAATGTTATTTCATCCTCAAAACAACATTATGAGGCCATTCTATTTCCTTCTTCTATAGATGAGTTGAATGAGACTTACAGAGAATTTTCCAAGGTCCCAAACAGCTTTCTGATAAATAATAGGGTGTGCATTCACTCTCAGCTCTGTCAGATTCCAAACCCCATACTATTCACCCCCATTCTATACTCCAAAATATATAAAAAGAAGAATTATTAGGTTAATTGTAGCCTAATAATAAAAATAACAATTTTAGAGCAAAGAGAACTGAAAAACTTCTACTTGAATACCTTCAGTCAGCAAAGTACTGAGGGATTAATTTATGCTCCATCACACAACTAGTTAATGTATGTCTTCCTCCTAACATGGCACCTGACACAGAGTAGGTACTCATTAAATATCTGTAGGATGAAAGAGAGTTTAAGATCAAATGGATCTTTGTACAAGAGTCATTGTAATGTATTCGTTAGCATGTCAGTCTCACCTGATACCTCCTTAGTAGCAGACATCATGCTTTATTTATTTTCACAAATCTATTGAGATATAATTCACATACAATTCACCCATTCAGTGTGTAATTCAGTGTCCTTTAATATACTCACAGAGTTGCACATGCATTGTCACAATCGATTTCAAACGTTTTATTATCCCAAGAAAGAAACTCTACACCCCTTAGATTTCACCACTGCCACACCCCCAGTCTCCCCACCCTTCTAATACTCCTCTCAACCCCCGCTCTAAGTAATATTACTTTCTGTTTTCATAGATTTCCCTATTCCGGACATTTCATGTAAATGGGAACACACAATATGTGGTCCTTTGTGACAGACTTCTTTCAGCTAGCATAATGGTCTCAAAATTTGTTAATGTTGCAGCATATATCAGTAATTCTTTCCTTTTTTCAACATAATATTCTATGTATGAATGAATTATTTTATTTACCAATTTATCGGTTGATGGGCATTAGATTGTTTCTACTGTTGGGCTGTTATAAATAATCTGCTTATTTATGCACAAGTTTTTGTGTGGACATAAGTATTTATTTCTTTTGGGTAAATATTCAGGACTGAAATTGCTGGATCACGTGATAGTTCTATGTTTAATCATTTGGGAAATTGCTAGTCTCTTCCAAAGTGGCTGAATCATTTTACCTTCCCAACAGCAGTTTCTGAGTGGGAAGATAATTTTCTGTGGTGTTTTATTAAATTTACTTCCTTAGTACCTAGTGTAGTGAAAGACATAAGGATGCTTGACAAACACATTGAATTTTATAGTTATTTTATGCTCAGATTTTCTAAGTGTTTTCTTAAGTTTCTTGAAAATGAAAAGAAGCTTCAACTAAATAACAAAATAATTTTAATTACTTTAATGTAACCATTTACTTTCATGTTTAATTTACTAATGCCTATTGACCTACTCTTTGGATAATCTAAATATTAGGGACAGAAGGATGCATGTGAGCAAAAACCTGTCTGTGGTATTTTAAAACTTAAATCATCCATCCATCACAGAAACTGCCTATGTTTTCTTTAGAAGATTATTTCTTGTGCAACGTTACTTACTCAAGAAGGGACAGAGGGTAACCTATTTGTTTCGGTACCTACCATATGATAAATAGTATAAGACAATAAAAATTCTGTATTCTAGGAGTGATGAAACTGAATTTTAAAGAGGAAATCTAACTGATTCATAGTCATATGAGTACAAAGAGTTGAAGATGGGATTTGAATCCAGGGCTTCTCATTACAACTTTGTGAGTGTGGGTGTGGAAGTGTGGGTGTGCATGTTTTCCTATAGGATATTTTTTGCTACATTCTACCTTAAATAATTGGCATTGGAATAATACTTTCAGAACTTGCTGCTCAAGCACTCTCTACCTAATTTGTATTTGCAGAATGGATGATGATCTGCTCACAATGAAGCACAAATATGCAGGGCAAAACATAGGGTTTGTAAGACTCTAAGAAGGAAAACGCCTTTTGGCAAAATACCTCAGATCCTGTCCCACTGTACTTCAGGAGTGAGTTTAGATTGAAAACAAATGCGCTGAATTTTGTTTCATCTCTTTAGCTCCATTTGGCATTTGCTATATTTATTGTTAAAGGTATAACATATGTCTGTAGAATAAAAGTTCATTGTGGAATTATCTATTTGTAGAGCCTATGTAAGCAGAAAAATACCTCCTGGGCCATGTTTCAGAATGACTAAATAATTACATTGTTTTCATTGTTTTCCACAAGCTATTATCACATATATACCACCCCTCTTTTTTTCAAAGTTGCAATAGGAAATGAAAACACATATGCACACATAAAGTAAAATCTATTTTTGATCCAACTTATATTGTTCTGACATGAAGGAATACAAGAGCTGGTAAGCATAATCTTACTCATTAAGGATGACTAGATGGAGATGCACATAATCATCACATTTTCATTTTAGGATAAAATCTCACAGATGTTGGATAAATAGAACTGAAACTAACACATTGAACATCAATTCTGTGCCAGTCCCATATAATGAAATTTATACTCATTATCTCAATTAAACCACCCAAAGTCCTACAAATTAGATAGCCATTGTTGTCTCCACTTTAAAAATACATTAAAAATTAGACCCAGATAAGTTAATTTTGCCTAAGTTCACACAATTAGAAAATAATAGACATAGGTTTTGGATCATGGATTTGCCTAGCATTTAAATGTGTTCTCTTTCCGCTACGTTGCTACTTTTTGAGGTTACTACTGAGTCTCCTAAGAATGGTTGAAATATCTTTAAAACATAAGACATTATTTTTTAAAGGCTCTAAGATACTTAGGGTTATTCTAAGGGATATATCGTTTCTCCAAATGGAGAATAAGTGACGTAGTTTCTTCCAAGAATTAAATAAGTGCCATTTGAAATTAGCACATTACATGCAAACATCTGCTGCAAAATTAGTTTCTTAAAGAGCTTAAAATTATCCTGTCATCCTTATAAAACATATTATACTTTATATTCTTGTTTACCCTATTATTACAATTAGCTAAGATCTTTTGTGAAATGTGATATTCAGTAAAATGAATGTCAATATATGTTGCACAAATGAAAGAATTTTTTATGAATTAAAATTCAATAAGACTTTTTAAGATCAGTAGTGCCACTAACACCACTTTGCCTACATACTCACTTGCGTGCCCAATGGTAAAGGTCTGCTTACGGAGCAGCCCCCAATCTGTCTTATTGCAAACATACTCCACTAAGAAGCTCAATACTTTGGCAAAGATACTCCACTAAGAAGCTCAATACTTTGAATTTGGTGTGTGTGTGTGCATGTATTTAAATGTGTATATAATGACAATTTACATCTTTCAACATAGCAGAATGAGTTAATAAGGAAATTACTTTTTTCTATATTTGTAATTTACTATAATGATAGAGAAGTTTTTTAATATAAAATATATGGCCATCCTCAAGGTAAGCATCTCCATGAACCAGAAAGAGAATGGAAACTCAGTCCAAAGCCATGTTCTTATACGACCTGGAACTCAGCAAAGTCAATGGTAGCCTGGTGTTCTATTACTTAAATTAAAAGTACTTGAATAGTGTTCTACTACTAAAATAATGTGACCCAAATCCAGGCTTAAGGCTCCCCACAAAAAAATTAGAGCCTTGGCTCATTATCTACCCACAGATGTTGAAAAAAAAAAACCTGTGACCAAAATTTAAATACCCTATAGTAAGTCTCTGCTTAAATAAACATTCGACCCTTGGACAACATGAAGGTTAAGGACTCCAACCTCATGAACACTCAAAAATCTGTGTGTAACTTTTAACTCCCCCAAAATGTAACTACTAATAGCCTACTGTTGACCAAAACTCTTACTGATAGCATAAACAGTTGATTAACATGTATTTTGTATATGTACTATATACTGTATCTTTACAATATACTAGAGAAGAAGTGTTATGAAGAAAATCATAAGAAATATATTTACTATTCATTAAGTGGCAGTGGATCATCATAAATGTCTTCATCCTGGTGGTCTTCACACTGAGTAAAATGAGGAGGAAGTCAAAGAGGAGTGATTGGTTTTGCCATCTCAGGGGAGGCAGAGTCAGAAGAAAATGCATATATGCATATAAGTTGATCCACACAGTTCAAATGTGTGTTGCTTAATGGTCAATTGTCTGAAAAATATTGTAATCATGATATAAAATTAAATATATTAATGTTATATATTGCAGTATTTTTTAAAAAATACTGACTATACCTCAGTTCTATAGCCTGATTGAAGAGGCCACAGACAAAGAGTAAATGAGGATATTAAAAATGTTGAAGTTTGACATAGAGAAGGAATCCACAGTATTATATTCCTGTGGAAAATAGCCATGAACCACCATAATAAGCTGTGATTCAGACTGGGGTCCCCATGGTGGAGATGTTTTATGAGGAAAGAGGAGCAAGAATAAAATAGAATAGCATAGGATGGAATGGCCAAATCAAGCTCATTAACATATCTACTAACTATCTCACATATTTATTATTGTTTTGTGCTGAGAAACACAAAATTTATTCTCTTAGCAATTTTCAAGTGTAATACATTGCTATTAACTATAGTCATTATGTTATACAATAGCTATCTTGAACTTATTTCTCCTCTCTAATTAAAATTTTGTATCCTTGAACTAGCGGTTCCCTAATACACTTCCTTCACCCTCCTCCTCCTACCATCCTGTAAATACTGGTAACCTCCCCTCTGCACTCTGCTTCTATGATTTTAATGTTTTAAGATTCCACCTATGAGTGACCTCATGACATGAATATTTGTCTTTCTGTGCCTGGCTTATTGTACAATCAATGAGATTGTACAATGGATACTTAGATTCATTCCATGTCTAAAGCTATTTTGAATAGTGCTGCACTGATTATAAGAGTGGTGATATCTCTTTAATGTACTAATTTCATTTTCTTTGTGTATATATGCAATGGTGAAATTGCAGGATCATATGGTAATTCTAATTTTAATTTTCTAAGGAATCACTAGAGTGTTTTCCATGATGGCTGTACAAATTTACATTCCATCAGCAGTTTTCATGTATGGAAATAGTATAAAGGTTTCTGTTTCACCACATCTTTACCAACATTTGTTATCTTTAATTTTTTAGTGATAGCCATGCTAACAGATGTGAGTTCATATCTCATTGTGGTAATAATTAGCATTTTCCTAATGATTAGTGATGTTGAGCATTTAATCATATACCATATACCTCATGGCAATTTATATTGTCATTTTTTTTGACAAATGTCTATTTAAGCCCTTTGCCATAACTATTGCTATTGAGTTATTTGAGTTCCTTGTATATTTGGATACTAAACCCTATCACATGCATGGCTTGACATATTTTCTCTCATTATATAGGTAGATTTTGAGCCTATTGATTTTTTTTTAGTTTGATTCAACATCACTTGTCAATTTTGCTTTTGTAGCCTGTGCTTTTGAGGACATGTCCAAAAAATCATTTATTGAAGAGACTATCTTGTCTCCAGTGTATTTTCTTGGAACTTTGTCAAACATGAGTTCACTATAGGTGTACATATTTGCTTTGGGCTCATTCCCCAGACCAACGTCCTGAGCATTTTCCATACATTTTCTTCTAGTAGTTTTAGTTTTATGTTTAATACTTTAATCCATTTTGAGTTGATTTTTGTATAAAATGTGACAACATAAGGGTCTAATTTTATCTTTCTGCACATGGATATTTAGTTCCCCCAAGAAACCTTTGCTCTACATGTTTTATTCTATGGTTCAGGCTGCAGGACTAATAGACAGCTAAGGTATATTCTTCTCATGAAAATAACATAATAACCAAGAGGATGACTCGACCTGAACAAGCACATTTAAAACCTCTGGAACTAATATACAAATTCAGTAAAGTTTCAGGATGAAAATCATACAAAAAGCAGTAGCGTTTGTATATGCCAACAGTGAACAATCTGACAAAGAAATAAAAAAAGTAATCCCATATACAATAGCCACACATCAAATAAAATACCTAGGAATTAACTTAACCAAAGAACTGAAAGACATCTACAATGAAAACTATAAAACTCTGATTAAAGAATTTAAAGAGGACACAAAAAATGGAAAGATATTCCATGTTTATGGATTGACTGACTGGAAGAATCAATATTGTTAAAATGTTCATATTACCCAAAGCAATCTATGGATTCAATGCAATCCCTATCAAAATATCAACGACGCTCTTCACAAAAATAGAAAACAATATTGGCTGGGTGCAGGTGGCTCAAACCTGTAGTACCAGCATTTTGGGAATGGGCAGCATGGCAAAAACCCATTTCTATAAAAAATATAAAATGAAAAATAGCTGAGTGTGGTGACAAATGCCTGTAGACCCAGTTACTGAAAAGGCTGAGGTAAGAGGATTGCTTGGGTCTAGAGGGTGGAGGTTGCAGTGAGTTGAGATCATGCCACTGTACTCCAGCTTGAGCAACAGAGCAAGACCCTGTCTCAAAAAAAAAAAAAAAAAAAAAAAACCCCATGACTTTAAATTTTTGTGAAACCACAAAAGATCCAGAATAGCTAAGGTTATCCTGAGCAAAAAGAAAAAAATATCACATTACTTCACTTCAAATTATACTACAGAGCTAGAGTGACCCAAACAGCATGGTACTGGCTTAAAAACACATACCACATAGGTCAATAAAACAGAAAAGAGAGCCCGAAGCAAATCTGTACACCTATAGTGAACTCATGTTTGACAAAGTTTCAAGAAAAAATACACTGGAGACAAGAGAGTCTCTTCAATAAATGATGCTGGGCAAACTGGATATACAAATGCAGAAGAATGAAGCTAGACTCCTCTTTCATTGTATACAGAAATCAAATCAAAATGAATTAAAGACTTAAATCTAAGACTTCAAACTAAGAAACTACTAAAAGAAAACATTGGAGAAACTTTCCAGGACATTGATCTTCGCAAAGATTTCTTGAGTAATACTCCACAAGCACAGACAACCAAAGCAAAAATGGACAAATAGAATCACATCAAGTTAAAAAGCTTCCACAAGGCCATGAAAACAATCAACAAAATGAAGAGACAACTTACAGAGTGGGAGAAATTATTTGAAAACTCCTAATCAGATGAGGGATTAATAACCAGAATATAGAAGCAGCTAAAACAACTCTATATGAAGAAATCTAATAATCTGATTTAAAAATGGGCAAAATAGCCAGGCACAGTGTCTCACACCTGTGATCCCAGCACTTTGGGAGTCCGAGTGGGTGGATCATGGGGTCAAGAGATTGATACCATCCTGGTCAACATGGTGAAACCCCGTCTCTACCAAAAATACAAAAAATTAGCTGGGCACGGTGGTGCATGCCTGTAATTCCAGCTACTCAGGAGGCTGAGGCAGAAGATTTGCCTGAACCCAGGAGGCAGAGGTTGCGGTGAACCGAGATCCATTGCACTCCAGCCTGGGTAACAAGAAAAAAAAAATGGGCAAAATATTTAAATCAGCATTTCTCAAAAGAATACATACAAATAGCAAACAGGTGTATGAATAGGTGATCAAAATCACTGATCACCAGAAAAATGCAAAGCAAAATTGCAATGAGATACCATCTTACCCCGATTTAAATGACTTTTATCCAAAACTCAGGCCATCACAAATGCTGTGAGGATGTGCAGCAAAGGGAACCCTTGTATGCTGTTGGTGGGAATGTAAATTAGTACAACCACTATGAAGAGTAGTGTAAAGGTTCCTCGAAGAACTAGAAATAGAGCTACCATATGATTCAGCAATCCCACTTGTAGGTATCAACCCTAAAGAAAACAGATCAGGATACCAAGGAGATGTCTGCACTCCCATGTTTATTGCAGCACTATTCACAACACCTAGGATATGGAAACAACCTAAGTGTCTATCAACAGACGAATGGATAGAGAAAATGTGGTACAAATACACAATGGACTACTATTCAGCCATTTAAAAGAGTGAGATTCTTTTGTTTACATAACACAGTTGGCTCGAAGTCATTATGTTAAGTTAAATAAGCCAGGCACAGGAAGACAAACTTACATGTTCTCACTTATTCATAGGAGCTAAAGATTTTAAAAATTGAGCTCATAGAGATACAGAGTAGAAGGATAGTTATCAAAGGCTGAGAAGGGTAGTTGGCAGGGAGTTGAGGATGCCTAATGGGTACAAAAAAATTAGAAAACATGAACAAGACATAGTGTTTGCTAGCACAGGAAGGTGACTACAGTCAAAAATAATTGCACATTTTAAAATAGTGAATGCTTGTGGGTATGGATACCCCATTTACTGTGATGTGATGATTTTGCATTGCATGCGTATGTCAAAACATTTTATGTACTCCATAAATACATATGCCTATTATGTACCCACAAAAATGTAAATTTAAAAAATTAAAAAGAAATATTTATTGTTATATGGCACTTAGTTTTGTGGATGTTTGTTACAATAAAGTAGCTGACTGATATAAATTTGATACCATAAGTGGGATAAATTAAAAACCCTGAAATATGTGACATCATCTCTGGGCAAAGGTTGTAGGCTATAAGAAACTATTTTAGGAGGCTCAAAAATGGTGCCCTGTGTTATATAATAGCAAATATTTGGCAGAACTATTAATTTGAGTCAACATATAAGGCAAAAAATGTAATATTGAACTTATTCCATTTCAAAATTTTAAGGCAAAATTTTGAAAGCACAAGCTGTTTTTATCTAGTGAATTTAGTAAGTTACTACAAGAAAAAAATGAGCAAAGAAAAAGAACTGGTCAGCTTTAAAGTTTAATTCAGCATATAGAGATTCAAGAAATCACTGGGTAGATAAATGAAACTTTCTCACAAATTATGAAGACTTGGCATTGGAGGAAATATCAAATTAATCATGTGGTTGTAATAAATAAATATATTTGAAAATGGCATCTAAATGTCTTTTCAATAGGAAAAAAAAAATGACTGTAAAAAGTGTAAGCCTTTGGGTATATACTCAGTAATGGGATTGCTGGGTCAAATGGTATTTCTAGTTCTAAATACTTTAGGAATCACTACACTCTCTTCCACAATGGTTAACTAATTTACACTCCCACCAACAGTGTAAAAGTGTTTCCATTTCTCCATATATTCTGCAGCATCTGTTGTTCCCTGATTTTTTTAGTGATTGTCATTCTAACTGGCGTTAGTTAGATGGTATCTCATTGTGCTTTGCATTTCTCTAATGACCTGTGATGATGAGCTTTTTTTTTTTCATGTTTGTTGGCTGCATAAATGTCCCCTTTTGAGGAGTGTCTGCTCATATTCTTTGCCCACTTTTTGATGGGGTTGTTTCTTTCTTGCATATTGTTTTTTAAGTTCTTGGTAGATTCTGGATATTAACCCTTTATCAGACAGGCAGATTGCAAAAATTTTTGCCTGTTTACTCTGATAATAGTTTCTTTTGCTGTGCAGAAGCTCTTTAGTTTAACTAGGTCCCATTTGTCAATATTGGCTTTTGTTGCCATTGCTTTTGGTGTTTTAGTCATGAAGTCCTTGCCCATGCCTATGTCTTGAATGGTATTGCCTAGGATTTCTTCTAGGGTTTTTATGGTTTTAGGTCTTATGTTTAAAACTTTAATAAATCTTGAGTTAATTTTTGTATAAGGTATAAGAAAGGGATCCAGTTTCAGCTTTCTGCCTATGGCTAGCCAATTTTCCCAACTTTATTAAATAGGGAATTGTTTCCCCATTGCTTGTTTTTGTCAGGTTTGTCAAAGATCAGATGGCTGTAGATGGGTGGCATTATTTCTGATGCCTCTATTCTGTTCCATTTGTCTATATCTCTGTTTTGGTACCAGTACCATGCTGTTTTGATTACTGTAGGCTTGTAGTATAGTTTGAAGTCAGATAGCTTGTCACCTCCAGCTTTTTTATTTTTTCACTTAGGATTGTCTTGGCTATGTGTACTCCTTTTTGGTTTCATATGTAATTTAAGGTGTTTTTTTTCCAATTCTGTGAGATCATAAATCATTCTATTATAAAGACACATGCACACATATGCTTATTGCAGCACTGTTTACAATAGCAAAGACTTGGAACCAACCCAAATGTCCATCAATGATAGACTGGATTAAAAAAATGTGGCACATATATACCGTGGAATACTATGTAGCTATAAAAAAGGATGAGTTCATGTCCTTTGCAGGGACATGAATGAAGCTGGAAACCATCATTCTCATCAAACTAACACAAGAACAGAAAACCAAACACTGTATGTTCTCACTTATAAGTGGGAGTTGAACAATGAAAACACAATGGCACAGGGAGGGGAACATCACACACTAGGGCCTGTCAGGGGTTGCAGGGCTGGGGAGCTAAAGCATTAGGAGAAATACTTTATATAGAAGACAGGATGATGGATGCAGCAAACCACCATGGCATATGTATAACTCTGTAACAGACCTGCACATTCTGCACATGTACCCCAGAACTTAAAGTATAATTTTAAAAAAATTCTTTTAAAAAGATACATGCTACTTACATATACCCTTTACTTAAAAAAGTTTAAGAGCATGATCCCACAGAAGTCTGATAAATCCAAATTACCCATAATTAAGTATAAAGAAAGAGTCATATCTAGACAATTGTAGATATAGGTTTTGCCATACATCTGACTGAAACCAACTGCTACATAAAAAACGTACAGAATTTCTGAGCAAACTTTATTAGCAAAAGTGCTGTTAGCCTAACTAGTCTTTGATATGTAAAAATACGTTTGAATTTTCAAGTTTCTAATGACAGGAAAGAAGCCAAGGAAGCCTCAGTCCAGCAGAAAGGCATTTTCTTCAGTGCCCTCTTGAGAAAGGGATAAAAGGGAAGATGGAAAGAAATGACCCCGCACCCACAGGCAGTGGAGATGAGTCATGAAGGACAATTAAGCTAAATATAAGAGAAAAATCTGTAAATATTTGCTCAGCAGGGTATCAGAATTGCTATGAATCAGTCATCCTATGTTTCTCCCATTTTTATCATTTTTAAATGGAATACTTTATTGCAGTTATTCTGTTCATAACCAGAGAACAGTATTAAGGAACTTACACAGAATACTATTCAGAAAGGTGAAAGGATTGAATGTATTTTAAAATATATAAAATATGGATGGCCTGAGAAATCACAAACATAAATCTAACAGGAATTCTAGAATGAGTTAATAGAGGAAATAGAATACAGGCATTATCTGAAGAAATATGATCAAATAATTTTTCTAATTTTTTAATTCATGTTTAGTGGGAGCGTAAATAAATAAAACGATTTGAAAAAAAGTGTCATGGTATCTACTAAAACTAGATATAGGCCTACTCTGTGACCTGGTATGACTAGAAGAAAACACACAGTGAGATTTTTCCTCTGCTCTCACACCACACAACAATTATCACAGAAGACTTCTGTGACCAAAGGTTAGGGGTGAAAGTTCGCCCCACCACAGAGCAAACAATGAGTTCAGCAGAGTTTGACTGTGTGTTCGCTAGTTGCAAGTTCAGGCCTCTGGAAGTTCTGATTGTTTGGCTTCAACTTGAGCTTCCCATGTTCCCTTCTTTGAATTCAACTGATTTGCTACAGCAGCTCACAGAATTCAGAAAAACTTACATTTACTAGTTTACTATAAAGAAAATTACAAAGCACACACATGAAGAGATGCATAAGGTGAGGTGGGAAAGGGGAATGGCACTTCCATGCCCTCTCTGGGTGCACTGCCTTCCAGAAATCTCCGCATGTTCAGCTATCTGGAAGCTCTCCAAACTCTTGTTTTGTTTTGGGATTTTATGAAGGCTTCATTACATAGGCAAAATTTATTAAATGATTGGCTATACGTGATCAATTTAACTTTTACTCCTTCTCTCCTCTCTGCACGTTGGAGGTGGGGCTGAAAGTCTCAACCTTCAAATACTGTCTGGGTTTTTGTGGTGACCAGCACATATTCTGAAACTATCTAAGGACTGCCAGCCATTAGTTAACTCATTATTATAAAATGATTAGTAAAGATATCATTTTTTAGTTTCTAAGGATTTTAGAATTTGTATGCCAGGAAACAGGTAGAAGACAAAATATATGTTGAACCATATCACAGCCAGCAATTCCTCTTCCAGGTATATACTTATAACAAATGTGTATATATGCTTACAAAAAAGATATGTGCAATAATTTTCATAGCAGTTATTTTAACAATATCTAAAGATTGGATACAATCCATGTAAATCTCCATCAGCAGTGTTTGAAATTAAAGGGAGCTATGTTCATAATGGAACACTACATAGCAATATAAAAGATGTAATTACTACTATACAACAAGGTAGAAGACTCCTATAGATATAAAAGAGTGAAAGAAGCCACTCATAAAAGGTCATAGATCCCATTCATAAGTTGAAATATAATTCTATGATAGCAGAAATCAGATTAGTGGTTAATACAGGATGTAGCTATTAACTGGGCATAAAAGATCTTCTGAAGGGTGTTGGAAATATTCTGTAAGATAGATCTGGATAGTGTTAACATGTGGATTTCTTAATATAAAATATATAAACATATAACTTTAAATTGGTATACTTAGGTATGTTATACCCCTTAAATATAAATTTTTATAATTGAAAATAACATTATTTCTCAGATCAAACATTCTCATTCCTGTATCTCTAGTATGTTTCTTGGTCCTCTGGCTTCCTGAATTTATCATTCCAGACAGTAAACCTCCTGTTTTCTTAAAGATTGTCTAACAGTTTTGGAGGGTGGCAGAGGAGGAGACCTGAGTAGAGGGTATCAACTTTTTACTCTAGTTTTTCCAAAATCCCTTTGCTTTTAGCCCAGTTTCTTTCTTGTAACTTTTTTTTTTTTTTTTTGGTACCAATGCTCCCAATTTCTAAACCTTTCAGAGATGGGCAGGGAGAACTCTCTTCTTACAAGGTCATTCATATTCAGGTCAATCAGTAACCACTCCTCCATCTGCTTTTTGTCCCCCTAAAATGTAACGATGTTATCCTCTTGCTCTCTCTCTATCCCTACCTGTGTTTATTTATACGTACGTATGTATACATACACATCTGTGTGTGCATATGTGTAAATATACAATTTATTTTGTAATTCTCTTATAGTGAAATTTGGCAAGGAAAGAAAATTAATATTTGAGCTCTTAATTAACTGGAATACTTAAAAACCTAAGGCTATGGGAGATACATGTTTGAATGACTTACACATGGAAAAAATCCCCATCTTTTCACATAGAAGCCAAGCCTGTGTTACAAAAAGTCCCAAACTCAACTAGGTCCTGGAAAACCTCTCCTAAGACTGAAACTGACCAGAATAATGAACTAAATAAAAGGATTTAATAAGTTTAACTTAAGACTTTAAATTGCAATAACAATATTAAATTTTTAGCCTTCAATTATTCCTTGATAATTTAATAATGGAAGAAGATTCACACTGTATAATATAGGACTACTTTTATGTTTATAAAAAAAATTCTAGTAATGTTATGGAGTCATTTGTATTTATTGGAAAACCTCTAGTGGGCTATAATCAGCAGAATGATAGGAAAATATTTGAAGTGGGAGTTAGAAAAGCAATTAAAATTCAGCTTTGGAATATAGGACAATCTTTGAGTTAATTAATGTATCATCCAGACCCATTTCAGAATCTTGGGAGTAAGATGGAGAGGGCCAAAAGATGAATTTCTCACAGAAATATTAGACAAAGAAGCAACATTGTATGTTGAAATAATGGCCCACAAAGGCAGAAACTGGTCTTCTTTGAGAGACATTGCTGCAACCTCAATCTTCATGTATTAAACTCAACAAATTATAGAGAGAAATACATTGAAGACAGTAGGAGTGTTACAGATTTTGGACATAGACTGCATGGGTTTAAATCTCAGCTCAGCCACTTACTAATAGCATGACCTTGGATAAGTTTCTTACCCCATCATGCCTCCATTTATGCATCTGTGAAATAGAGCTATTAAGTAGGGTTTTGTAAAGATTAAATATTTTAATAAATGTAAAATTTCTTAGAATAGTGCTTGGCACATGGTAAACATAGGTAAATATTATTCACATTACAGTTTCCTCTCCACATTTTTACTTCTGTCCTATAGGCTATTTTGATCCTGCAGCCTTGCTCCGAAGCAACCTCTCTGACAGGCATGCCTAGAGAAGGCTCTATGAATAGATAACTCAGTCAGCATTTCTCCCTCTCCCTTAGAGCAACCTGGCCTTAAAATGCAGGAATTCCATGTCACTTCCTGTGGCAGACAGTACCCTGGATTTGGGGGAAAATGCAGTCTTCGGAAAATAAGTTTAATTCCAGGGGAAATAATAGCTAACCACAGACCAAGTCATATTTTCCAAGTCCGTTTTACTACTAATAAGTGACGTACTTCGATCGTTCCTCTGTTTGATATCTATATGTCTCAACCGATTCTGTTCTTGGGGGGTAGAGTGAAATAGAGAATGAGCATGATTAGTCAGCACACTTCAATCTTCAAAAATGTTCATTTATTATTCTATTTGTAATCTTTTTATATTCCATGAAAGAGAGCTTACAAGGGAATAAATATGTAATAGAATCATTAATATATACATAGATTTATATTTAATAGAAGATAATTAAAAGCAATGAAAGTCTAGATCAATTCAGTATTAAAATATAACTGAGTATTGTGGCAGCCAAAGTGAAACATTAACTGTATTAGTTAATTTTTGCATTGCTGTGAAGAACTGCCTGACAGGTGGATAGAGAAGAATGATGTTGCTGGTCAGTGATCATGAGATGCACCTATTGTTTACATTTTGATTTCTAGACTAAGGAGCTAACGGAAAGGTTTGTTCTTTATGAAATTACTCATAGTGAACATATTGTAACTAAAATTTGAATCATGCTATTAGGAGACTGTTGTTTAAACCATGGAAACTTAGCTACTAAATGTCCTCTTTGTCTATCTTCTATACCTCTATTTCATGTAAATATTGACTAAAAGCAATTTGTTTCCAAAATTGTCTTTAGTAAGTATTCTATCTGTGGCCTTAAGGAGACACCTCCAAATCAATGACTCTTTCTGGATTTCTTTGGGTGAATCAATAAATTGACTTCATAAGTTATTTTCTCTTTCTGTTAAATATCCATGACCTACAGATACCTTCCTTGATTCAATAACAACAAAATCATCTTCTTTACTTTTGTTGTAATTAGGGACCTTGGTATGCACGTTTTTGAGTTATATGCTCTTTTCTCTTCTCATATTGTTCCAGTTTTATCTCCAAGGTATCATGTTTCTTCTTCATTCATTTCACAGGCTTCTCTCTTCTAAGGTAAAATTATTTCCTAAATTATACTCTCTATTAATCTAGGGCATCCTGAAAATTTTCTATCTGCAAACCCAGATCTTTGCATTGTTTTCATACAAAACTGATTTTCAAAACTTGGATGCTCCAATAGAAGTTTCTTTAGTAATATTTTAGACTTAGATTTGTAATAATTTAATAGTTTATTCTCAATACAACAGGAGGCTATGGTTCCCCCTTTCATTTATTTATATATGTTTGTTAGTAAATAACATTAATTCTAAAGTTAATAAATTCAATCACACATTTGGGTAGAGTTGCATTAAATGTCCCAAAGTTTACATTTGTAGTTACATGTGCTACAGGATGGCATCTCAGGAATGAAGGTCAGAGGAATGTAAGAGAAATGCCATTTCCAAAGGATAATTTGATGCCATTTAATACTTTGTTCTTATAATTCATGATCAAAAACCTCATATAGTTCTAACTGTGGAAAACGATGAAGGAAATCAGTTGTCTTCCAACTGATGACTTATTAGTCTATACCCTGAAACACTAGTGTGTCTTCAATTATCTATAATTGAAACTATATCCCTTCTGAGGCCAAGGTAGTCCTGTGGTGTACTGAATAAGGTCATTGTCAGAGAACTCTGTGGCTACATAAGTAATACCCACATTTGTTAGAAAGCCACCTGGACAAAAATACATGCCAGCCATATTAGAATATACTGAAAAATATCAGTATTCAGATACTTCAGCTCTATTCTCACCAGAAGCCTTATTTACCCATTTGTGTTAATTATTAATGTTTAAAAAACCACCAAAACACTCAGTGGCATACAAGAAATGGACCTTAATTCTCAGGTCATAAATCTATGGGTCTGTTAGGTAAGGATAATATAATTTGGTCTTCACTTAATTGGCTCCAAGCTGTGTGGGTTAAATAAAGGTCTTCTCCATATATCTCACATTGCCTTTGGTCTAGTAAGATATAAAAAACATGTAGATGGTTGAAGAACCGAGCTTTTGTTGATTTAATCTCCTACTATTTGCATTTGTGCTATATAATTAAAATGGACTGAATAAAATGAAATGAATATGGCAACTATGGTGCTATTTTCTAATCTGAATTTGGGATAATGTAAGAACAGAAAAGATAGACAAAAGTATCAATCTCAACACCTATTTTATCTCCATATCCAACTTATGTCTTTCAGAATAAGCATATTAAAAGATGGCACAGTCAGAAATGATTGTAGGTGAAAATAAGTGTGGTTGTCTTCTTGTTCAATCCTTTCATTTTACTGATAAGGAAACTAGACTCGGAAATTTTGACACTTGATTGAAGTTAGTATATTAGTCAAGACTATGACCTTATTTATTTGATTTCTAAGTCTTTGATCTTTCTGCCACATCATGTTTCTGTAGGGTGGCCACAGTAGGAATAGTTCCAAAGATTGTTTAAAACAGTCTATATGTCACAGTGAGTAGAGTATTTTATCTCCAGATAGATTTCCTCTAATGAGAAATAATTCATGCCAAGTAAGACTTGTAATTTTCAATATCTTGAGATAATTGCCCTGTACACCTCCCAGACTTATCAAACTGTCTATTGAGTGAAAATACATCAAATTGAAATCCAGTAGAACTGGCCTCTGAGATAACTTCAAGCAGTGCACGAGGTCAGTCTGTCTTATCGGTTGAGTGAAGATGAATTGCCAAAGAGAGCCAGATAATTTGCCTAGATAATGAGTTCATTTGTAGAGGTGATCATGACAAAAAGACAAGAGCTTTTAGAATCTTGTTCTTTGTTCCCAGAAACTTGCTGAAATCAAGACCCACCATTAATTTAGAAGTATCTTGCACATTTCCTCACCCAGTATTCCTTTGTGACGAATTTGTGTTTAGGCGTGGTAAAAGCGTCAGGACGAACTGACAGATAATTTTGTATGCTTTTGTTTCTGTTTTACAACTAAAATAAAATGGAATATTAGCAGGTTAGAGGCAGAAAAAAAAGTTTATTCCTTCCGAACCCATGCTAGAACCCATATCTTGTAATTCCCAACTAAGTGCTCTTTTGACTAGATTTAACAAATTGTTCTCTTTTATAAATACTCTCATTGATCAGAAAAGAAAGAAATTATGTCTTTAATTCGCTATCCTGTCTGAACATGGCATTCTATTTAAGACAAATGACAGTCTAATATTAAAAACTGAGTGAACAGCTATTTACATTTTAATTGGAATTTAAATGAAAATCATTTCCAGAGTTTCATTCATCCTCTCCGGAGTTTCATTTCATTCATACGCAGGGCAGTTCTTCCGAACTTCTCTTTTTACTCATCTATCTCCCCAAAGTTTTCCTCACTAGAGCTCAGTTATCTAGTGATGAAGTGCTGCCCTAGAAAGCACTTCATCTCTTTTCTCAAATGATCCCTCACTTTCAAATCCACCACACAGACTTTTGTTACCCTCATCACTCCCTTCTCCCCTTAAGGTCATTTCTTCTAGACTTACTGTGCCCTTCCCAATGTAAATCAGTCCAGCCAGTTTACCCTTTATTCCAACTTGCACACGTTCAGAAATGAGTGCACAATAATAGAGGTGCTTTTTGCATTGTTTATATTTCATAAATGGAAAAGATAGTGTTCTTATATTATTCAACATTCGTATCTTTTTGATAATTTATTTTCTTGTAATGAGGAAAAGTATATATCCACATAAGTTATATGAGTCTACATTTTATTCGACTTTTTTTTTTTTTTGAGGCGGAGTTTCGCTCTTGTTACCCAGGCTGGAGTGCAATGGTGTGAACTCGGCTCACCTCAACCTCCACCTCCTGGGTTCAAGCAATTCTCCTGCCTCAGCTTCCTGGGTAGCTGGGATTACAGGCACGCGCCACCATGCCCAGCTAATTTTTTTGTATTTTTAGTAGAGACGGGGTTTCACCATGTTGACCAGGATGGTCTCGATCTCTTGACTTCGTGATCCACCTGCCTCTACCTCCCAAAGTGCTGGGATTACAGGCTTGAGCCACCGTGCCCATCTCTTCCTTTCTCTGTTTATTCTTCAATATCCATAATTATACCCAGTAAACACTCTGTGAAGAAAGAAAGACTTGAATGAGTTCTATAAAACAAGGTAAAATATAAATTACTATATAAACAGGATTATATATTTGAGTTTCTGTGTCTCATTGTCAATTATATTTAACCCAGTGTAGCTACATCTGTCCCCAGAAAATCTGATTGAAGAAAATAACCTTGTAGATTAGGACTCTAAAAGTAATCACTTTGTTTATATTTATACAAGTGGAAATACTAGAGCCATTTTTGTGTTTCGTGAAATCTAGCAAACACAAAAATAATTAATTCAAACACCAGAATGTGAACAGTCATGGAAACAGGATTAATAATGCATCAGAAACTATTGGTGATATTTTTCAACCACCACACATTTACTATTTTACATATCAAAAATTCTACCACTATATAAAGTCTTTTAATTTGTAATTCAGAATGATATTACTGTTCCTACACTGTATCAAAGTACATTTATATAAGTAACCAAAAAAGTCCTTTTTTGTGGTTATTTATATCATCTTAAGTAGGACAATGACAATCTTCCCACTAAGAGGTGGGGATTCTGCTCCCTTACCTTGAATTTGGTTAGAGCCTGTTACTGTTTTGACCAATAGAGTGAAGAAATGATGCTATATGACTTCTAAAGCTAGAATGTCAAAATGGTATAGTTTCCTCATAGGTACCTCTCATTATATATATAGTTTTCTCATAGCTGTCTCTGATTATTTGCTTTTGGAGCCGTGAGGTCCCAAACAAGTCTGGCTACCCTGAAACTGCCATGCTGGAGGGATTATTAGGAGAGATTACAAACAGATAAAGATCCCCAGTTACTGTTCTGGCTTTTGCATTTTTTTTCAGCTCATGTATCAGGCATATGAGAGAATAATGCTTCAAATGACCTCAGCCCCAGTCATTATCTGTCAAAATTAATACAAAGAAACCTACTTAAACAACCAATGGGCTAAGGAAGAAATCAAAAGGGAAATTAGAAAATGCTTTGAGAAAAGGGAAATAACAATTTAAAAAAATACGAAGATTTCTGGATTGCAGCGAAGGCAGTACTCAGAGGGAAATTTATCACTTTAAATGGCTGCATATATACACACACACACACACACACACACAGACGTAAATTCAGTAATCTAACTTCACACCTTGAGAAACTAGAAAAAGAAAACTATAGCTGAAGCTAGCAAAATAAAAGAATCAATAAAGATTAGATAGAGGCAAATAAATAGAGAAAGTGAAAACAATGGATAAAATCACCAAAACCAAAATTTGTTCTTTGAAAAGATTAGCAAAATTGACAAACATTTAGCTAAACTGACAAAAAAAGAAGATGAAAATAAATAAGTAGCAACATCATTGCTGAACTAAAGAAATTTGTTAAAAATGAGAATAATATGAAAAAAATTATATGCCAGAAATTTAGACATCACTGATGAAATGAAAAAATTCCTAGAAACACAAAATTACCTAAATTGATACAATTCAGTAAATAAAAAAGTATAGTCTTTTCAAAACATGATACTAGCACAATTGGATTTTTGCATGTAAAGAAGGAAGTTGGATCCCTGCTTATATGACCAATACATAAAACTAACTCAGTATGAAAGAGCATACATGTAAGAGCTAAAAGCCATAAAACTCCTAGAAAAAAGCATAGGTATGTCTTCAAAATCCTAGATTTCACAATGAGTTCCTAGCATGAGCAACAACAAAATGCATAAGCAACAACAAAATAGATTAAATGAACTTGATCAAAAATAAAAACTCTTGTACATCAAAAAACATTATCAAAAAAGTAAAAAGACAACCTATGGAATGGAAGAAAATATTTATAAATCATATATATGATAAAGATGTAATATTCAGAATATACAAGAATTCCTACAATTCAACAACAAAAGACCAAAAGCCCAATTTAAAAATGGGCAAAGAACTTTAATACAAATATCTTCAAAGAAGATATACAAATGGTCAATAAGTAATGAAAAGATACTCAACATCATTAGCTATTAAGGAAGTACAAATCCAATTATTTACAATTCATAATGCTGTACCACTTTACATCTTTTAGGATAGTTATAATCTAAAACAGAAAATAACTAATGCTGGAAAGGATATGGAAAAATTGGAACCCTGGTCATTGCTGATGAGAATGTAAAATGGTACAGCTACGGTGAACAGCAGTTTGGCAGTTCCTCAGAAAGCTAAACCTAGAATTAAAATACGACTCAGTGATTCTCAATATATACCCAAAAGAATTGAAAAGAGAAGCTCAAGCAAGATAAATACTCTCTAAAGATTTGTTGTACAACATTGTGCCTGTTGTTAACAATACTGTATTGTGCATTTAAAATTTCATTGAGTATAGAGTTCATGTTAAGTGTTCTTGCCATAATAATTAGAGGATTTGAACACGTTTGTACAAAAATGTATATGGAGGCATTATTCACAATAGACAAAACGTGCAAATGGTCTATGTGAACAGATGAATGGATAGATAAAATAATGGTTTGTAAGTATGATCAAATAGTATTCAGCTACAAAAGGGAATAAAGTTTTTTTTTTTCTTTCAAAATGGAATCTTGCTGTGTTGCTCAGTATGGAGTGCAGTGGTGTGACCTCAGCTCACTGCAACTTCCACCTCCTGGGTTTAAGCAATAAAGCGAATGAAGTTCTGACATATGTTACACATGGATGAACCTTGAAAACATTATAAGTGAAATAAGCATTGAGCAAATACTGTATGGTTCCAATTACATGAATGACCTCTAGAATAGGCAGATATATTTATATTATAAATGTATTTTTTTATTATAAAAATAAAGCATTAACAATTTGTGTGGAATACATTTAGGGTAGCCTCTTTTTTCAGTAAGGTAGCCATAATTAATTTCTCTTACTAATTTATGAAGACAGAAGTGAGCAGTTTTTTATAATAAATAAATTAACATATTTAGGTACTGATAAAAATCAAGGTGCTTGGAAAGATAATAGAAATATATTAATTATTTAATAATATATATAATATAGAAATAGAATAGTATTCAAAAATAATACAATCATTACCAAAGTAAGAAAAGAAAAGTTGACTGGAATTCCTTGATATATTAAGAAAAGTACAAACCCAAGTCTTCTACTAAGATCGAAGGTGTGAGTTGGTGATTGAATTGTATGGAAATGTTTGAAACAGTAGGAAGTTTCAACAAACTATATACAGAATTAAAAGAATCATCAAGAGTTCAGTTGAAGTTAGATAATATGACTTTTGCCTCAAATCTGATCGATAAATTGATTTTTAAAAATGCTTTGAAACCTGCTGTTTACCAAGAAGTTAGGTGCTTGGTATTCAGTGTTGTATAATAATAGTCTTCACTTTCTAGATGAAGGGATTTGAATAAATATTTCAGCAATTTCTCTACGCCAATAATTATCACAACATAATGAGTATTAGGAAATTGCCACATGGGCTTGTTAAAGCAGAAATAGCTGGGTCTCACCTTGAGTTCCTGTTTTAGTTGGTCTAGGATAGAGCCCAAGAATTTGCATTTGTAACATGTTCTCCAGTGCTGCTGCTGCCCCTGTTTGTAGGAACCACATTTTGAAAGCCACTGCTCTACTAAAACTACAGGAAGTTGCTCCTGCTGTGATACTCCTTTTTTTTCCTCCACATTCTCGGCCATGTTCTTGTGCTAGTTCTTACTTTAACTCAACCACACCTTACCTTATTTGCTTGAAATGTAACACCAGATGCTCTTCACCAGTAACCTCTATGTGCACTTATTTATACTCACTTGAAGCCGAAACAGCTAATGTTTTTCTCATTTAAGAAATAAGAGGCCGGGCGCGGTGGCTCAAGCCTGTAATCCCAGCACTTTGGGAGGCCGAGGCGGGTGGATCATGAGGTCAGTAGATGGAGACCATCCTGGTCAACATGGTGAAACCCCGTCTCTACTAAAAATACAAAAAATTAGCTGGGCATGGTGGCATGTGCCTGTAATCCTAGCTACTCAGGAGGCTGAGGCAGGAGAATTGCCTGAACCAAGGAGGCGGAGATTGCGGTGAGCCGAGATCCCGCCATTGCACTCCAGCCTGGGTAACAAGAGCAAAACTCTGTCTAAAAAAAAAAAAAAAAAGAAAGAAGAAAAAATATCATAGCTGTAAACTTTAAGTGTCTTCCCAAGATTATATACCCTGATTATTGACATGGCTGTAATTGATGTGTTTTTACTCCCAACTTCAAGACCTTTTCAGTACAATACAAAGACATTTTGCACAAGACACATGTCTTATTCAGCTAACGTTATGAGAATCAGCAGATATCACAGAAAAGCAATGACTGAGGGTGGAAATAATGCTTTTGAGATTTTCCTCCGATTCTTCTTTTTGGCAAATAACAAATTGTGATGTGAGTGCAGATGTTATGTATCTTATAAAATCAGGAGGCTAACTTATGGAATAGGATGGTATCTGATTAGCATTCCATGGCTTAGTCTCCCTGAACTTCCAATAAAATGCCTCTGAGGACTGAAAATAAACAGGAAACATATATTGTAAACATCTGAAATAAAAAAATAAGTCACTGATAGGATCTGATAGATATTTTCACTAACTTAAGAACTACAAATAGCAATAAGAAAACGTTAGTTGACAGTTGATATTAAGAGCAATGCTGCTCGGGAGAAAACCTCCTGACTATCATGAAGGACTGCACGGAGATACCTTTTTCCATCTTTGATTCCATCTATCCACATTTGAAGTTTCAAGAGCTATATGAACCAGAAATCCAAGCAGACAGAAACCTGCTGCCTTGGTAGTTTACAGAGTTTCTCTAGTCCCCCGCCTTACATCCTCCCATCATCCACTCTCTCTTTCTCAATAAATATTATGCTGTAATAGAACATAGCTCTTATTTCAAGGATTACTAATAAAAATAAATAACTATAAGAATATCTGCAGCATAAGAGGAAAATAGTATCCAGAATTAACATACTTTTGAGAAAACACTGCAAAAAAACAGACATAAAATTTACAGTGCATTAGGTTTTGTGTTGTCAATACAATTTAAGAAAACAAGACCTCTAAGAAATAAGAAATGAACAATGAATTGATAAAGCCAGTTTAAGATGAGAAAGAGCTATATGAGAGGCAGAAATAAATAAAGGTTGATGAAAATAACACAGCCAACTTGTAAATTAAAAATAAAAGGGAAGTAAAATATGTATGAGAATAAACGAGGACAAAAGAGACACTACAGAAAATTAAAGTGTTGAGCCAGATTAACTTGAAATACTTCTTAAGGAAATTCAGGGGAAATGGAGAAGTTGAAACATACAAGAAATTTGTAAGACTTCCATCTTTGTCAGTATGACCAAATGGGTGCCCTGAGAACCTTCTCCCACTCCCCACTCAATCATCCCACAATATATAATGTGAGAGTGTGTGTGTGTGTGTGTGTGTGTGTGTGTGAGTGCGCACGTATGATATATTTAAAATTTTATTAATTTATTTCTGGGTTCACAATTCTATTCAGCCCTTCCAAGAGTAGGGGAATTTTGTCAGGAATGGTGAGCAAGATAAATTTCAGGAGCCAGTTTGTGCTAAGAACAATGGCCTATAGCAGCTTGGTACCAGGATCTTGAAGCTTGAGACAGATAAAAGGTTAAAGATTGAGCCTAGTGATGCTTTGTGGAGCCCAGACCTTCCCCATGTGAGTTTCTGATTCCTGGCAAAAGCAGAGGTGGACAGAAACAAACTATCCCTGGAGGAAAGACATCTGGAAATCCTGAATTTAGACTCACGGGAGTTCCATAGATTAAGATCAAACTATGATGTCCAATCCAGATCTAAAACACACAACCAGACAAAATATCATAGGTCAGAATCAGCCAAAACAAACAAACAAACAAAAACCAGATATATAGATTCTTGAATCTGAAGATACTATAACTTTCAGATATAAATTATACCTTAGCAATCCATGAAATACTTAGAAAAATAAAGAACAGAAACAAAAATGTACAAGTAACAACTAAGTAACAAGGTTATTTTTTAAATGAAACATAATAGTGAAATCCAAAACAATCAATGGCTTAAACATTACAAACACACACACACACACACACACACATACACACACACCCCTAACGTTAAAATTTTAAAAATAAAAACATTTCTTTATATCATGATAAATCATAATAAAAATAAAAAGGAGATCTTAAAAGTAGGTAAAGAGAAGTAATAGCTTAAAAAGAAGCCGCTAAGTTGACAGAAGCCCCAAAAGGAACAATGGAAGCCAGATGACAGTGGGTTAGTGGGCTCACGATGTTTAAACGCAAATGACTGCCAAGTACAATTGCATACCTACCAAATAATCTTTCAAGAACAAGAAAGAAGTAAAGATAGAATTCTAAGTGAATAAAAAAATGAGTGAGTTTATCAAGTAATGAATCTTGATAAGATTTTCAAATAAAGAAACTTCTACACATGAATAAGAAAACAGTCCAACAGAAAAATATAGGCTAAAATATGAGTAGATTTTTCATAGATTAGGACATAAAAATTGTATATAAATATAAAAATATACCACAATTATAATAAGAGATATGTAAACTATGACCACAATGATACATAATTTTAAACCAATTAAAATTGGCAAAAAATACAACTTCTGGAAATCTCAAAAGAGGTTGTAGATCAGGTTACACTTTTATAAACTGAGGGTGGGAGTATAAGTCCATATAAGTGAATTGAAAACAAGTTAGTATTACATTTTAAAGATGAATATTCACATTAAATATGACATAGAAATTATACCCTTGGTGAAACTCCAGAGAAACACTTGGAAGTATGCCAGAACACATATACAAAATGTTCATTATAGCCCTAGTCTTAAAAACAAAAACTGGAAGCAATATAATTGCACATTGTCAAGGATCAGGATAAATACAATTAGTATATTATACAATGAGTTATGGTTCAGCAATGACAATAGTAAACTAGAGCTACATGTAACTTGAAAAATTTTAGAGTTTTATAGTAGATATCTTGGGGAAAATACAGGTCTCACAAATCTATAAGTAGCTTGAAACCTGTTTTATAAATTTTAAAATTCAATGAAATTAACTAATAAACCATTATGAATAGGAATCTATCTATCTATATATGTATAATTTTAAAAAATTACTTTAAAATGCAAAGAGATGATGAGAACACAGTGAGACTGGCTCCTGCTGGAAAGAAATATGGATAGAATAGTACAAGAAAACACAGAAAAAATGCATTGGGATTATAGCACTGGCAATGCGTTACTTATAGACTAGTATAGTATGAGTGCTAGAATTATGTATTATGCTTTATCACATATTTATGTTATCTATAGATTTTTACATGACAATCATTTTATTAAAACACAAAAAGGAAAGGTGGAACAAGATGGCCAAATAGAAGCCACCACTGATCACCCTTCCCAAAGGAACATCAAACTGAAAAACTATCCATACAATGAAGCACCTTTGTAAGAACGAAAAATCAGGTGAGCAATCACAGTACCTGTTTTTAACACCCTATTACTGAAAGAGGCACTGAAAAGGGTAGGAAAGAAATTTTTCAGTTGCTGACATCACCCCTTCCCAATCCCTTGGCAGCTGACACATGGTGCTGAGAGACAATCTGTGCACTAGAGAGAGTGAAGACTCAATAACGATGGTTCTTTGCATTGGAACTCAGTGCTGCTCTGTCACAGTAGAAAGCAAAATAAGGAAGAGCTCAGCTGACACAGAGAAAGCATTTAGACCAGCCCTGGCCAGAGGGGAATTGCCTATCCTAGTAGCTAGAACCTGAGTTCTGCCAAGCCTTGCCACCACAGTTGAAAGTGCTCTGGGGTCCTAAATAAACTTGAAAGGATGTCTAGGCCACAAGGACTGTAATTCTTGGGTAGGTCCTAGTGCTATGTTTAGCTCACAGCCATGGACTTGGGAGACATGTGACCTAGTGAGACATCAACCAGAGCATCCAAGAGAGTGTTTATATCACCCCTCCCTCAAACCCAGGCAACGCAGCTCACAAATCCTAAAGAGACTCCTTCCTTCCACTTGAAAAGAGGACAGAGTAGAATAAAGAAGACTTTGTCTTTCAACTTGAATGTCAGCTCAGCCACATTCTACCTGGTACTGTGCTCCATTGTGGATAAGGCCCCAGACAGAGTCTTTAGATCCCCGTTCCAGGCTCTATCTCCCAAATGGCATTTCTAGACACACCCTGGGCCAGACAAGAACCCAGCGCCTTGAAGAGAAGGACCCATCCTGGCAGGATTCATCACCTGCTGACTAAAGGAGCCCTTGAACTCTGAATAATCAGCAGTAGTACACATGCAGTACTTTCCATGGGCCTTGGGTGATACTCAGAGACATGCTCATTTCAGGTGTGATCCAGTGTATTTCCAACTGGGGTGGCAAAGGTGGGAGATTTCTGCTAGACAAAAAGAGAGAGAAGAGCTAAGGGAACTTTGTTTTGCAGCTTAGGTACCAGCTCAGCCACAGTGGGGTGGAGCATCAGGCAGACTCTTGGTATTCCCAATTCTAAGCCGTGGCTCTTGAACAGTATTTCTGGACCTGCCATGGGCCCAAGGAGATCCCGCTTCCCCAAAGAGAGAGTCCCAGACCAAGTAACACTTACCACAAGCTCACTGAAAAGCCATTTGGCCTTGTGTGAACATCAGCAGTTGCCAGGCAGTAGTCACAGTGGGCCTGGAATGGTGGTGGCCATAGGGAGGTCCTCTTCTGCTTGTGGAAACGGGAGGGAAGAATGTGAAGGACTTTGTCATGTGGCTTGGGTGCCAGTTCAGCCACAATGGAATAGAGCATCAGGTAGACTCCCAAGTTTTTTTTACTCCAGGTCCTGACTCCCAGATGATATCTCTGATCCTGTCTGGGACTGGGATGAACTGGCTTCCTAAAAAGAAAAATCACAAGTCTGGCTGGCTCACTACCTGCTGATTGTGGTGCCCTAGGGCCTTGAGTGAAAATAAGCAGAAGCCAGGCAGTGGTTACAATGGGCCTTGGATAAGACTAAGGGCTGTACTGGCTTCAGGTTTGGCCAAGCACAGTCCCATTGGTGACAGGGATGCTCAGGTCAACAACCACCACCACCTCACCCAGCTCCAGGCAGCTTAGCACAGAGAAAGCAAGAGAGACCTCATTTGTTTGGGAGAAAATAAGGGAAGAGAATCAGAGTCTGGCTGGTATTCCAGATAATTCTTCTGGATCTTGTCTAAGACCACCAAGGCTGTCTCTCTATGAGTCTGCAAGAGCCATAGCATTATTGGGCCTCGGTGGACCCTAATGCAGATATGACTAAAACTCAGATCACAACACCCAAGTTCCTTTAAATATCTGGAAAGCTTTCTCAGGACAAAACTATACAAACAAGACCAGACTGTGAAGAATAAAATAAATACCTAACTTAACAATGCGTAAAGACTGACAAACGTCACAAGCGTCAAGACTATCCAGGAAAACATGACCTCATGAAATCAACCCAATAAGGTACCAGTGACCAATCATGCAGATGTAGACTCATGTGACATTCAGACAGAGGATTCATAATAGCTGTTTTGAGGAAACTCAACAAAATTCAAGATAAAGGAGACAAGGAATTCAGGATCCTATCAGATAAATTTAATAAAGAGATTGAAATAGTTAAAAACAAGCAGGAATTCTGGAGCTGAAAAATGCATTTGACAAACTGGAGAATGGATCAGAGTGTCTTAATAGCAGAATTGATCAAGCAAAAGAAAGAATTAGCTTCAAGAGAGGCTTTTAAAAATACAGTCAGAAAAGACAAAAGAAAAAAGAATAAAGCATGTCTTGTAGGCCTCTAGAAAAGGCTCTAGAAAAATCTAAGAGTTTGAGCCTTAAAGAGGAAGTAGAAGGAGGGATAGGGATAGAAAGTTCATTCAAGGAGAGAGAATATCAGTGAACTTCCCAAACCTACACAAAGGTATTATTACTTAAGGACAAGAAGTTTATAGAAATCAGAGCAGATTTAACCCAAATAAGAATACCTCAAAAATCTTATAGTCAAACTCACAAAGGTCAAGGATAAAGAGAGGATCCTATTTCATCCATGTTCCTACAAAGGACACATACTCATCATTTTTTATGACTGCATACTATTCCATGGTGTATATGTGCCACAGAACAGAAAATCAAACACCACATGTTCTCACTCATAGGTGGGAGTTGAACAATCAGAACACATGGACACAGGGAGGGGAGCATCACACACTGGGGTCTGTTGGGGGCGGTTAGGAGAGGGACAGTGGGGGGTGGGGAGTTTGGGGAGGGAAAACATGGGGAGAAATGCCAGATATAGGTGATGGGGGGATGGAGGCAGCAAACCACCTTGCCATGTAAGTACCTATGCAACAACCCAGCATGATCTGCACATGTACCTCAGAGCCTAAAGTACAATTTAAAAAATGAGAGAGAGAGAGAGAGAGAGAGAGAGAGACAGAGAGAGAGAGAGAGTCCTGAGAGCAGCAAGGGAGAAAAAACAAATGACAGAAATGGAGCTCCAACACATCTGGCAGCAGGCTTTTCAGTGGGTGCCTTACAGTCCAGGAGACAGTGGCATGACATAGTTAAAATGCTAAAAGAAAAACAATTCTAAAATAGCATATCCAGTAAAAATATCCTCTAATCAGCAGTAAGAAATCATCTGGAGGCACAAAACTCACTGGTAATAGTAAATATAAAGAAAAACACAGTGCATTATAACACTGTAATTGCAGTGTGTAAACTACTCATATACTGAATAGAAAGACCAAAAGATTAACTCATGAAAAATAGTAACTACAACAAGTTTTCGTGACATAGTATTATGTGATATAAATAGAAACAACAAAAAGTTAAAAATCAGAAAGATAAATTTAAACAGTAGAATATTATTTTTTCTTTTGCTTGGTTGTATTTTCATGCAATCAATCTTGTCATTTTAAATAATGGGTTTTAAGGTATTATTTGCAAGCCTCACGGTATCCTCAAATTAAAAAGCGGTACAACAATTACATGCACACACAAAGCAAGGAATTAAAACAGACCACTAGAAAAAAAATCACCTTTGCTAAAAGGAAGACAGAGAGGAAGAAAAGAAGGACAAGAAGGAAAAAATACAGAAAATAACAAAATGGCAGAAGTAAGTTCTAGCATATTGATAATCACATTGAACGTAAATGGACTAAACTCTCAAATCAGAAGACATAGAGTCACTGAATGGGTAGAAAAACAAGACAATGTGCTTGCCTACAAGGAACACATGTCACTTATAAAGACACACTCAGACTGAAAAAAATGTTGTACAAAATAACAAACAGAAGTGATGAAGGAATCACATGAAGGAAAGGAAACAAATTCTGGAGATGAAGAAAAATGCAAGTAAGATAAAATTATTGAAAATGTAGTATTTTTATTTATTGCTGTATTCATGTACAGTGAACAAGAGAGAATAAATATGTCTAGCCTGGTACCCCAAGGCAGAAGGATGAACAAGTGAGGAGTCCAATAGGTTAATTAGACGTAAAGAAAGAGCAATTTGACTTCAGATTCATTTTCTGTAGTAATAAACCTAGGAAGACAATGAAACAACTTTTAAAAAATTGAATTATTATTTTAATGGTAAAGAAACAATTGAATAACCATAATAAGAGAATTGTTAAATTTGGCATTCTGTTAAATCCGTAACAGGATTATTATCTATGAGACTGCAATCTAAAAAAAATACTCCTCATAACTGTTAAGGTCACCAAACCTAGGAAAATCTGAGAAATTATTGCAGCCAAGAGGAATTAATCCCAAGCAATCATTTTTTAAAAAATTTTCAAACACAATTATTTTAATACTATTCATAGTACTAAGAATATGAATTAATCTAAATATTGAACAATCAAAAAATCTTTAACATTCTGGGGGGTCAGTGTTGATATCCTCTTTATCATTTTTTATTGTGTCTATTTGATTCTTCTCTCTTTTCTTATTAGTCTGGCTAGCAGTTTATCTATTTTGTTAATCTTTTCAAAAAAACCAGCTCCTGGATTCATTGACTTTTTAAAGGGTTTTCTGTGTCTCTATCTCCCTCAGTTCTGCTCTGATCTTAGTTTTTTCTTGTCTCCTGCTAGTTTAAATTTGTTTGCTCTTGCTTCTCTAGTTTTTTTAATTGTGATGTTAGGGTGTCAATTGTAGATCTTTTCCACTTTCTCCTGTGGGCATTTAGGGCTACAAATTTCCCTGTAAACATTTCTTTAGCTGTGTCCCAGAGATTCTGGTACATTGTGTCTTTGTTCTCAATGGCTTAAAAGAACTTACCTATTTCTGCCTGAATTTTGTTATTTACCTAGTAGTCATTTAGGAGCAGGTTGTTCTGTTTCCATATACTTGTGCAGTTTTGAATGAGTTTCTTAATCCCGAGTTCTAATTTGATTGCACTGTGGTCTGCAAGACTGTCATGATATCTGTTCTTTTGTATTTGCTGAGGAGTGTTTTACTTCCAATTATGTGGTCAAGTTTAGAATAAGTATGATGTAGTGCTGAGAAGAATGTATACTCTGTTGATTTGGAATGGAGAGTTTTGTAGATATTTGTTACATCTGCTTTGTCCAGAGCTGAGTTCAAGTCCTGAATATTGTTGTTAATTTTCATCTCATTGATCTGTCTAATATTGACTGATCTCACAAATACAAATTACCATCAGAGATCATAAACATCTCTGTGCAAATAAAATAGAAGATCTAGAAGAAATGGATAAATTCCTGGACACTTACACCCTCCCAATACTAAACCAGGAAGAAGTCAAATCCCCGAATAGACCAATGACAAGTTCTGAAATTGAGGCAGTAATTAATAGCCTACCCACCAGAAAAGCCCAGGACCAGATGGATTCACAGCTGAGTTCTACCAGAGGTACAAAGAAGAGCTAGTGCCATTCCTTCTGAAACTATTCCAAATAATAAAGAAAGAGGGACTCCTCCCTGACTCATTTTATGAGATCAGCATCATCCTCTTACCAAAACCAGGAAGAGACAAACAAAAAACTAAAATGTCAGGCCAGTGTCCCTGATGAACATTGATGCAAAAAACCTCAATTAAATACTGGCAAACTGAGTCCAGCAACACATCAAAAACTTATCCACTACAATCAAGTCGACTTCATCCCTGGGATGCAAGACTAGTTGAACATACACGAATCAATAAACATACACATCACATAAACAGAACCAATAACAAAAACCACATGATTATCTCAATAGATGCAGAGAAGGTTTTCGATAAAATTCAGCACTGCTTCATGCTGAAAACTCTCAGTAAACTAGGTATTGATGCAACATATCTCAAAATAATAAGAGCTATTTATGACAAGCCCACAGCCAATATCATGTTGAATGGGCAAAAACTGGAAGCATTCCCTCTGAAAACTGGCACGAGACAAGTATGCCCTCTCTCACAACTCCTATTCAACATAGTATTGAAAGTTCTGTTCAGGGCAATGAGGCAAGAGAAAGAAATAAAGCATTCAAATAGGAAGAGAGGAAGTCAAATTTTCTCTGTTTGAAGATGATATAATTGTATATTTAGAAAATCCCATAGTCTCAACCCAACATCTCCTTAAGCTGATAAGCAGCTTCAGCAAAGTCTCAGATTACAAAATCGATGTGATGAAATCACAAGCATTCCTGTACACCAATAATAAACAAACAGAGAGCCAAATAATGAATGAACTCCCACTCACAATTGCTACAAAGAGATTAAGCACCTAGCAGTACAACCTACAGGAGATGTAAAGGACCTCTTCAAGGAGAACTACAAACCACTGCTCAAGGAAATAAGAGAAAACATAAACAAATGGAAAAACATTCCATGCTCATGGATAGAAAAAGCCATTATCAAGAAAATGGCCATATTGCCCAAAGTAATTTATAGATTCAATGCTATCCCTATCAAGCTACCATTGACTTTCTTCACAGAATTAGAAAAAAAATACTTAAAATTCCATATGGAACCAAAAGAGAACCCATATAGCCAAGACAATCCTAAGCAAAAAGAACAAAGCTAGAGGCATCACGCTACCTGACTTCAAACTGTACTGTAAGACTACAGTAACCAAAACAGCATGGTACTGCTACCAAAACAGATATATATAATCAGACCAATGGAACAGAGCAGAGGCCTCAGAAATAATGCTACAGATCTACAAGCATCTGATCTTTGATGAACCTGACAAAAACAAGCAATGGGGAAAGAATTCCCTATTTAATAAATCATGTTGGGAAACTCACTAGCTATACAAAGAAAACTGAAATTGGACCCCTTCCTTATACCTTATAAAAAATTAACTCAAAATTGATTAAAGACTTAAACATAAGACATAACACCATAAAATCCCTAGAAGAAAACCTAGGCAATACCATTCAGGACATAGGCATGGGCAAAAACTTCATTACTAAAACACAAAAAGCAATGTCAACAAAAGCCAAAATTGACAAAAGGGATCTAATTAAACTAAAGAGCTTCTGCATAGCAAAAGAAACTATCATCAGAGTGAACAGGCAACCTACAGGATGAGAGACAATTTTTGCAATCTATCCATTCTACAAAAGGCTAATGTCCAGAATCTACAAGTAACTTAAACAAATTCGCAAGAAAAAACAACCCCATCAAAAAGTGGTGAAGAATATGAACAGAGGCTTCTCAAAAGAAGACATTTATGTGGCCAAAAAACATATGTAAAAAAGCTCATTACTGGTCATTGGAGAAATGAAAATCAAAACCACAATGAGATATCATCTCATGTCAGTTAGAATGGCGATCATTAAAAAGTCAGGAAACAACAGATGCTGGAGAGGATGTGGAGAAATAGGAACATTTTTACACTGTTGGTGGGAGTGTAAATTAGTCCAACTATTGTAGAAGACAATGTGGAGATTCCTCAAGGATCTAGAACCAGAAATCCCATTTGACCTAGCAATCCCATTACTGGTATATACCCAAAGGATTATAAACCATTCTACTACAAAGACACATGCACATGCATGTTTATTGGAGGATTATTCACAATAGAAAAGACTTGGAACAAACCCAAATGCCCATCAATGATAGACTGGATAAGAAAAATGTAGTACTTATATACCATGGAATACTATGCAGACATAAAAAATAATGTGTTCATGTACTTTGCAGAGACATGGGTGAAGCTGGAAATCATCATTCTCAGTAAACTAACACAGAAACAGTAACCAAACACCACATGTTCTCACTCATAAGTAGGAGCTGAAGAATGAGAACACATTGATACAAGGAGGGGAACATCACACACTGGGGCCTGCTTGGGGGTGAAGGGTTAGGGGAGGCAGAGAGTTAGGAGAAATACCTAATGTAGATGATGGGTTGATGGGTCCAGCAAACCACCATGGCAAGTGTATACCTATGTAACAAACCTACATGTTCTCCACATGTACCTCAGAACTTAAAGTATATTTTAAAAATTCTTATACATTCATACAATGAAGCATATTTAGCTATTTTTAATCAAGTTGTATGACATTTTGAATTAAATAATTACATATACAATTTAAAACAAGACAGGTAACAAAATAATATACAGTATAATTTCTGCACCAGCCTGGTCTCAGAATAGCTTCCATTCTCATTCAAAAGTTTTTTATTCCCACCTTAGCTTACTGGATGATCTGAATACAGCAGAAAAGACCATAGAGACATTTGATCTAACCAAGTTCTGTGCTAGCCAGTTGCCTAGGATATGGTTGTGTATACATTTTGGCCCCTAAGGATAATGGAGACTATTTAGAATAATTAGATTCATTCTATTAGGGAATTTTAATTTTGAATCATAGAGAAGAAGTTGAGTTTGTGGTGGGTATGCAGGTCAAATAAACAAACAAACCTGGGAAACTGTTTTGACATAGAAAACCCCAAGTCACAGCAGTGATAGAGCTCTAGATCAGAATCCACAGTATTTTGGTGCTTAAACCTGATTGGTAAATCTGACTTAGAGTCTGGATGACTTCCTATCCCAAATCTGTATTCCTCTCTCTATAAAGACAAATTACACTAATATTCCTGAATGACAGCAAAGTCTTATTTTTTTCATATATATCCTTACAATACCTGAAGTTGCATTACCTTAAGATGTGTTCCTGGAACCAAACAGCCAAACTGATGTAATACTGTACTGCTCTAATTTTATAATTGTTTTATAAATTGTTGTAATTTTTTGATAATAATCCTATTTCAATACATTCACCCACACATTGTAGATGAACCAAAATGAATATACCAAATCTTAACACACAGTATTCAAACATGCATTGAGTGCTGATTGATATGTATTTCACACAGTTCCAAGCACCGGAATATAGAAGTGTGAATCAGACAAACAGCTGCTTTCCTCAAGCATGAATTAAGGTGAGATTCTAACAGTAGTTTTTCTTGGAATGTTGGGGTGATGAAAGACTTTTATATGTTTCATAAAATTCTAAAGTTTCTACAACACACATGTATATTTAACATAAATCAATGTTAGTTTAAAACATAAGAAATATGTCTTGTCTAAGATTTGTTTCTGATTTCTGCCTCTCAAGGGAAATATACTAGAGCAAGCAAAAGCCAGAGAACTAATGTTTTGTTTTTTCTTGGCTGGAATCAACAGAGTAGTATCCTGTGAAAAAAATATATGATTCCTCTGATGCAAAACGGCAATGGCCATAAGTTAAGAATAGCAGCAAAGGCATGAGTATCTCACCTGTACCCTATATGCTGGGCCCTACTATGGTCAATCATAGCACCATACATTTGTAGAAATTTGCTGTTTTTCAAGGCATTTTCTTCGATCATCTTCTCCACAACTCTGGGAAGCAGGAAGGGCAAAAAAACCATTATTTCTAGTTTGAAGAGTCATCATAGGTTAAGAGAGGTTAAGTTGCTTTCTTCCAGTTACTCACTTTAAAAATGACAAAACCCAGACTGTAGTCTTTGTTTCCTGACTTCCTATAATTCTCTTTCCACCACACTGTGCACACCTTGTAGTGTGACTGGCCTTTGTTATCATTCATCTTCATTATGCAACTTTGCAACACAAATTGCAAGGAAACATATAGTTACAGTGCTAAGAATTCTTTTCCAATTAGTTTTTAGGCCTCAGACAGGCTCTCAGAATCACTGAGCTTTGGTGGACTAGAACATCCAGTACATTGCAAGGGCAAGGTTTGAGTAGGGTGCAGCAAAATATTAATATAACCCTAATTTTTTTTCTGTCATTGTTCCTCTAAGCCCACTATTATTTTTTCAAGTGTCACTGATCTTGGGTAAATCTAATAACTTTTTACTTTCTCCTGGATATTAAAAAAAAAAAAAAAACTCCTCAAATCCCATCAATCACATGCAAAGTTTTCATTTTCATAATTAAAACGCCCAGTCCAGTTTTTAAATGCTAGCTCTAAACTTGATTTAGGTTAAATATTTGTCCCTCCCTAGTTTGATTTTGCTTCAAGCTAGGCAACCTTCAGTGAAGACAGAAGATGTGCATCACAAAGTCCACTTGCCCTTTGCTTCTTACCAATCCTCTATCCCCGCAGAGGGGGCTCTTGATGGCTCCTGTCTGGAAGCTTAAGTGGGGAAGTATGGAGTAAGATGTGGGAAGGAAGGAGTTTATTTAATGTATCTCTGAGTTTAGCAAGTGTTCAAAGCTGACTTTCCTGCTTGGTGCTTTATCATTACCCATGAGATTCCCCACTGGAAATATCAGGTTCAACCACCCTCAATGTGACCAACAGTCCTCCTCCAGCCAGTCACTGAGGACAGTCCCCTTTTCTCTGTATCTGAGGATACACCTTCAGCTTATCTCTGCTGAGATAGCTTCTTTCTGAAAAGAAGCTCTCTTGGAGGAAGTTTCTTCTAAAATGATGGGCAGACCAACTCCTTCCTGTGTAGCACTCACCCTATCTAAAGCAGCGACACCCATCGCCTTGCTGCTGGTGGCAGCTTAGCTGACTTTCCGTGCAGACTTCTCTTTTCCCCTCCCATCAAGCAATCTGTTCCATCCTCAATTTTTGAATATAAAACTGCTCGGACCTAGGGTGAAAATTTATTTCTTGTCCCCCAAATTGCAAGGGACATGTCTCAAGTTCTTTGATGGAAACTTAAACCCCTCTTCCTTGTTTGAAAGAATAAAATACTCTTTCCTTTCTTCATGGGGGCGATGAAAGAAAATATCACAACCATTCTAAAGTTTGACCCCTAAAAATCCCTTTCTGAGAAGAATCATAACTTCTTTATAGCCTGGAGGTAGGCAATAGCTGTCACTAAACCATTTTTTTTGTTTGCGTTTATTTTTTTTTTTTGGTAGATCACCCTTTCAAATTCTGCATGGGTGGTCTAACACTTCTTTGGAACGGTGAAATTAGTTGACCTTTATTGTTTTCTTTTTGACTTTTGGATCATTATAAAACCTAGACCAAAAAATAAAGCCCTCTTTCATTTCTCTTTTTATATTAAGGGATCCACCTAAAAACTTGAAGGTATGACACCTGTGGTTTAGAAACCAGAGTTTTTAGAAACTGTCCCAGGAAAAGCAGTGAATACAAAGACAGCTCTAAACAGAAATGAAATATGACTAATCTATGTTCTGCTCAAAGAGAGTCATTGTCATCCAAGAAAGACAGCACTAGAGAGGTGTGAAAGTCGTAGATGCCAGCATGAAATCACTTTTGTCAGACCCAGACAAAATAAGGCCAAAAAAGGAACAAATAAGAAGGGGTACTCATGCTTGTATATCTAAGATAAGAACTATTTCCAAGGACTTTCTAAAAACCCCACAAGAAATCCCTTCTTGTCCTTCACACATCACCTGCTTTGCATGGCTGGCACATTTCACAAGTGAGAAGGCTTATCACCAGACATTCTTTAGAATGCAATCATTCAGATAAGAGGCTCTCAAAGAAACACTTGCCAGGTAACAGCATCTCTACAATGAACTGATGACAATTCTGCCTTTGAGCCTCTAGAATCAATGAACTCCATTTCTGAGGAGCTTATATGAACTTACTGCTTTTGCTAATAGAAGCTTCCCTTTCCCTTGCCCTCTTCAGGCGCACTTGTGGCTTGCCATTCAGTGCATACTAAATTACAGACCCTTCTTCCCATTCCCAGGTGAATACATATTTTAGAAAACATTAACTTATTTTAACTTGGTTTCTTTTACATCGACTTGTCAAAATGTCACTATTTAATATTATTAGGTATTTCCATATGACATAAATATATTTTTTTAAACATTCATATATATGTTTAACTGTTCACCCTAAAATGCCTCTCTACACATTTACTTCTGCTCATTGACATTTGCCCAGAGATGTAACTATCATACCTATAAACTGGATCTATTACCTTGAGAACTGTTAAAGTATACCAATTCCCAGGCCCCACCCCAGCTCAGTGAAATCAGAATCTCTGGAAATTGAAAATGGTCTTGGATATATATTTTTTTAATTTTCCACGTGATTTCAATATACATATAAAGTTGAGAATTGCTGTTATAAGGACTCAGCTCTGGGATGCAATTTAAAGCTGATCTACATTCAATCTTTTCATAGATACATGTTAGAAGGCATAAGCTACATTTTTCTTAAGTGATTCTGGTTCTTGATGTCCTCAACCGAGGAGGAACCATAATTCAGATAAATTCAAAGCATAGAGGAATAAAGAAGGAAGATGCCCAGCTACCTGGACCCTGGTGATTTTTCTGCCATTACACTTGGAGATTGGCTTTTGACTCTTGTGGGGGCAAAAGGGAAATGGAAAAATAGATTTGTATTTCAGAATATTTGCTAATAGGATATGAATATCTCTCATATATGAGCTGTTAAAAAGCAGGTATATACTGGAGCAAGGTCATAATAGCTCAGGAGAGACATCTGTTAAATTTGCAGAAATTTCGGAAGCCAATTGTTACTATGTTGGTAGCTTGAAATTGGCCATAATGGGAATATTTACAGCATAGAAATTAGTAAATGCTACAAATTAGGGCTCCCTTCTCCCTCCTGAGAGAACTGTGAAACACTTACCAAAAACACACTGGATGTAAGTATTGTAAGATAATTCTCAGACTGTTTTTAGTTTTAAAGCTTAAGGCAAGCCATAGGTGGCTTTGCAGCTGGATGGTTCCCTTTCCTTAACAAATCTGAAAGAAGTGACCTCCTGCATAAGACTTTTGTAGGACTGGAAAAGAGGAAAACATAAGCCAATGTTCATTCTAATATACTATGTGCTCGTACCTGTAGATCTACTAATGTGTGTTTATCATAATACAGAAAAGTACTATAGGTATTTCTCCACTTAGTAACATTAATCTGCCCTTGCAACAGTTTTGCTTCACTAATTAGTATCCATTGTCTACATTTTCCCAACCTATGCATGAGAAAGCTGTGAGGTTTTTATTCGTGGGTATTTTGTTTTGTTTTGTTGGTAAATGACATGTTTACTCCTTAAGTTGTTGATGTGGGAATATACTTAGGTAATTTTTTAAATTGTTTTAGTAAATCATAAGGAGCATTTATCCTTCTCTGTAAAGATTTATGTTAAGAGGAGAATATATTATGCAGAATTGTAGTACTTTGTAAGGAACTTTCTGCTCTCACAAACAGAAGATGACCATGGTAGAAGCTGTGTGGAAGCATCCTAAGGTAGTTGATTGTTTATCAATCATTTATTTCAGCATTTTCTCTTCCATTGAATAAACTAACAACATAAAATTAGGTTAAATAACACAAATACTCAACAAGACCAAAGAGCCAGGCAGTGTCAGCTGTTTAACATGCCAGTAATGATAACTGGTATCCATCTTGGTAGCAGATTAAAAATAAAATTTAAAAAATATCTTGGCCTTGACTTTATTAAACCTGAATACTTTGTAATTCCTACAGTTCCCCCACTTCCAGCAAACATCAAGCAGCTGCTATGCCCATGTCCTCCTGCCTATGCCTTCTCTTCATATTATACCTGTTCTTCTGGCTCTGAAAATCCCATATGTCAGTCTTTAAAGGACAACCCAATGATCCCCACTTCACTGGCTCCATCTTTTTAGTGAGTCTTCCATGATGCATAATTTGGTGATTTAGTTTGGATATTTGTCCCTACCCAAATCCTATGTTGAATTGTAATCCTCAATGCTGGAGGTAGGGCCTGGTGGGAGGTGTTTGGATCATGGGAGTGGATCTCTTATGGCTTCGTGCTGTCTTTATGATAGTGGGTGAGTACCCTCAAGATCTGGCTGCTTGAAAGTGTGTGGCACACCTGTCCTTCACATGCTTTCTCTCTAGTTCCCACTCCTGCCATGTGAGATGCCTGCTCCTCCCTCACCTTTCCCCATGATTGTAAGCTTCCTAAAGCCCTGACTGGAAGCTCAGCAGACACTGGTGCTAAGCTTCCTGGACAGCCTGCAGGATCATGATTCAATTAAACCTTTTTTCTTATAAATTAGCTAGCCCTGGGTATTTTAGAACACCTAAAATAGCCAATGCAAGGACAGCCTTACACTCTTGGCTGTGAATTTTGCCTCCATATCTTTTATCCTACCCTCCTGACCCAATTAAAATGTATCATTCCTGTGTTGCCCATATCTTCAGGGACTTATATAACAATATGGTCATTAATCAAAACATTAAAAGTTCAATGCTTCATCCGTATACTGTGATATTAATACTTGCATTTGTAACAGAGGACTTCCTGGAAGAGGCAATGATTAATTCAATACATCTATCTAAAGACTGAGAATTTCAAATAAAATTATGTAGAAGAATGTTGGAACAGTCTGGGGGCAACAGTCATTTAGTAGCACCCATTAAAATCCAAAGTGGAGAAAGTTTACTTCACATTTCTCCAAAGGAAATCTTGGTAAACATTCAGATAGAGGATAGAGTCTTTGGTAAGATGAGTTCTTACCAGTTAATATGTTTGCCACTTTATTTAAACTGCATCTGTGACCATATATTCGTACAATCTGCTTTTGAGCCTGGCGTATGATAAAATAGAGAAACAATAGGGTCTTGCTAGGTCCCCTTACCCAGTTCCCACTGAGCATATACACTGGACTATAATTAGAAATCTCTTATGTGTTTGAATCCTATGTCTTTCATAGAACACCCAGTTGTAATATTGTACACCCAATCCCATTTTCATTTAGGAAGAATCATTAATGATATGAGGAATTCTTAAGAGATAATAAATAAATAAGAAGAGGCAGTGTTCATAATTGTTCTTTTGGATCAGATCATAACTACTCAAAGAAGGAGGGCCAGGCATTACCTCCTGATGGTGTAATTATAGATTAGTAATGTTTATTTTACTTTCTTTTAAAACAAGAATATGAGATGTGTGTACAATTATCTTTTTTATTTTAAAAGAAAAGTTTATTTAAGAGAAATTCTCGATCCTGGGCTCTTTATAGTCCATTCAACTATCAGGCCTTATGTAAATGAGTCAACATAACTCTTGCTAAGCTTTACATATCTGTTGTATGTTATGAACATAGCAGAACACATGTTTCCTAGAATTTTTCCTACAAACTCATTCATATCTGACATACTTTTAATGAAGGATGAAGGACCAGTTAGTTTGCTTTATACTTAGGGCAACTAATGTCTGGTTGCAGTACCACAGAGAGGCAAATAATAAATATCATATCCATACTGAAGGTCTGTTGTGAGTGCAAGAAGGAATCGAGTTTTCTCTCTTTCTTCCCCAGCTCACTAAAGAGAATACTAAATGCTGCAAGAAATTAAAGCAATATAGAGTATTCCCATTCTCAGTGAGTTAGGTCCATCATAAGTCATACTTCATAACCCAGACTAAGAAAGAGTTAACACCCTTCTCGCAGTCTCTTCTCTCTCCATTCCCTGAATCCAGGTTGAGATGCGCCTTGTTATCTCTGTGGAACCCATTTCATTGTCTCTCTTTTAAAAATTTTAAGTCTGAGTTCCATCTGCCACCACTGAACTGGAATATCCTCAAAATGTAAAGCAAGTCCCACTGGGAATTGCCTCAAAGAATAATTTGCCTGATAAACAGCAAATTGCAAAATGAATTTTAACTTCTTTAAGTTAGCAAACAAAAATAAATAAATAAAAAGAGACAAAGTCTTGCTTTACTTACATAATAGGCACGTCTGAATTCCCTCTTTCTTTATCCACTGAGTAAAATTACCTGTTGAGGGAACCACAAGACTTCATACTGCATGGCATGGTAGCTCAAAATGCTCCTGAGGTGGCAGTTAGACAGAAGGGGTACCTAGGAGAACAGCCACATATCTGCTGCATATTGTGAGATATCAGAGTTCCTCCATAAAGTGTTTATAATTAGAATGTTTTGTCTGCCAACACATTTGATGGAAAGGGAAGTGCTCCTTCCCGCTTCTGTGAGCAAGTGGTATGACAATTCAGATGCTTCAGATATGTAAGAGATTTATCATTTAGTGAACAATTATCTATCGAGTCCCTACTCTGCATCAGAGCCTATGCTGAGGACTGCTTAAGTTAAAGTGTTTGTAGTACGGAACAATAGAGCTTACTGTTTGGTAGAAGAGATAAACATTAATAAATAATCATACAAAGAAATGCACAATTGCAACTGTGACTAGGGCTATGAAGGAGAGTCTATAATATACAAGAACCTATAAATGAAGGATTTGTTCTATCAAGAAATGTGAGATTAAAAAAGAAATCCTTAATCCAAGATCTGCAGGGTAAGTAGAGGATTACTACTCCAAAAATGGAAGTAAGATTTAATTGAAGCCAGAAGAGAAATCTCTGTACTTTGTACAAAAACCCTTCTGTAGGAGGGAGCATCCCATGTCCTGGAGATGAGAGGATAATCACGCTGGCTGGAGCACAAAGAGTTTTAACGATGAACGTCAATTTTGTCATGCAGAGAAATGTTAAGGGGTTTTGTTTTTGTAATTTTTATTTAGAAATAATTTTAGGCTTATAGAAGAAGTTTAAAGATACTACAAAGAGTTACCATATTCTGTTTACTTGGGCTTCCCTAATGTTAACAAATTATATCACTATGATACCTTTATCAAAACTAAGAAATTACTATTGGCATCATATCATTAACTAAAGTAGAGGGTTTATTCAGACTTTAACAATTATCCTGATCCTGAAATAGACAGGGAGCACCAGTAGAAAAATAGTTCAAAAAATTGTTTCTCTTGCCATACCCTAATTGAAGAGGACTGGCAAATAATAGTACAAACAAGAGCCAACACCACTGACGTTTCATCTGGTTCCACTTTCGTGAATTTGACTGAAAAGTTAAAGCTGAGCAAACTGTCCATTCAATGAATGCCAAAACTATTGTGTCCTAATTAGTTGCAGCCAAAGGCAGTGCTTTCAATAAAAATTTTAAACAAGTGGGATGACGATCCTAAAGCATTTATTCAAAGAATTGTAACAGAAGAAAAAAAAAATCATGGCTTTACCAATACAATCCTAAAGACAAAGCACAATCAAAGTAATAGCAAGCAAGAGGTGGAAGTGGTCCAGTCACAGTAAAAACAGACTGTTCAAGAGCAAAGGTCATAGCAACAGTTTGAGGGATGCTCAAGGCATTTTGCTTGTTGATTTTCTAAAAAGCCAAAGAACAATAGCATCTGCTTATTATACAAGTATTTTGAGAAAGCCAAAGCTTTAGCTGAAAAATGCCTGGGAAAGCTTCGCCAGAGTCTTTCTCTACAATGACAATGTTCCTGCTCATTATTTTCATAAAATAAGGGCAATTTTGTGAGAGTTTTGATGGAAAATCATTAGGTATCACTTTTCAGTCCTGATTCAGCTCCTAATAACTTCTTCTTGTTTCCTTATCTTTAAAAAAATCTTTAATGAAAACCCATTTTTCTTCAGCTAATTATGTAGAAAAGGTCTGCTTCAACACGGTTAGATCTCCAGAATCTTCAGTTCTTTAGGAATGAACTAAATGGCTGATATTATCTCTTACAAAAGTGTCTTGAATTTAATGGAGCTTATGTTGAGAAATAAATTTTATATTTGTATTATATTTTTTATCTTTTATTTCCATGTTTCCAAAAACTGTTTGAGGTCCCCTCATAATTCTCAAAACTCAACTGTTATAAAAAACAGTCCAGTTAAAAAATTATCAAAGTACATACAGAGACAATTCACCAATGTGGTTGTACAGTTGGCAAATAAATTCATCAAAATATGTTCAGTGTCATTATCCAGTAGGGATATACAATAAGACATCTCTACATACCAATCAGAATGGCTAAAATTTTTTTAAAACATGAGAACATACTTTTAAATGTTGATGAGGATAGAGATGAATTAGATTATGAATATATTGCTGATCGAAATGTACAACTGTAGAGTCTTTTGGAAACTGCCTGAAAAACACTTTGGCAATTTATTTAAAACATAAACATACAGCTACCATATAACCTGGAAATTGCAATCCTGGGCATTTTATCCCAGGGAAATAGAGTTATATTTACATATAAAACTGTAAACAAATGTATATATAAGCTTTACTTGTAATAACCAAAAAGTGAAAACACGCCAATGTCCTTCAAGAGTTTAACAGTTAAATAAACTGTGCTATATCATGAAACACTATTCAGCAATAAAAAATATGAATTATTCAAACACACAACCTGGATAACTCTCCAGAAATTCACAGAAAGGGGATAAAAGTCCAATCCCAAAGGGTCACATTTGTATCATATAATTCCATTTATATAAAATTATTGAAATGACAAAATTATAAAAACGAAGAATAGATTAGGTTCTAGTTTAGAAAAATGTCAGGGTTTACTAGGCAACACCATTCAGGACATAGGCATAGGCAAGGACTTCATGACTAAAACAACAACCAAAAGCAATGGCAACAAAAGCCAAAATAGACAAATGGGATCGAGTTAAACTTAAGAGCTTCTATACAGCAAAAGAAACAATCATTAGAGTGAACCAGCAACCAACAAAATAGGAAAAAATTTTGCAACCTACCCATCTGACAAAGGGCTAATACCCAGAATCTACAAAGAACTAAAGCAGATTTACAAGAAAAAAACAAACCTATTCAAAAGTGGGCAAAGGATATGAACAGACACTTTTCAAAAGAAGACATTTATGAGGCCAAGAAACATATGAAAAAATGCTCATCATTGATCATTAGAGAAATGCAAATCAAAACCGCATTGAGATACCACCATCTCACACCAGTTAGAATGGTGATCATTAAAAAATCTAGAGACAACAGATGCTGGAGAGGATGTGGAGAAAAAGGAACACTTTTACACTGTTGGTGGGAGTGTAAATTACTTCAAACATTATAGAAGACAGTGTGGCAATTCCTCAAGGATCTAGAAATTCCATTTGATCCAGCAATCCCGTTACTGGGTATATATCCAAAGGACTATAAATTGTTCTATTATGAAGACACATGTACATGTATGTTTGTTGCAGCACTGTTTACAATAGCAAAGACCTGGAACCAACCCAAATGCCCATCAATGATAGACTGGACAAGGAAAATGTGGCACATCTACACCATGGAATACTATGCAGCCATAAAAAATGATGAGTTCGTGTCCTTTGTAGAGACATGGATGAATCTAGAAGTCATTCTTTTCAGCAAACTGACACAAGAACAGAAAACCAAACACTGCATGTTCTCACTCATAGGCGGGTGATGAACAATGAGAACACTTGTGCACGGGAAAGGGAACAATACTCACAGGGCTGGAGGGAGGATAGAGGGGAGGGGAAGGGAGGGGAAGGACAGAGGTGGGTAGGGAGGGATAACAGCTGGAGAAATGCCTGATGTAGGGGATGGTGGGGGGTAGATGGAGACAGCAAACGACCATGGCATGTATGTACCTATGCAACAATCCTGCAGGATGTAGGAAGTGCATATGTACCCCAGAGCCCAAGGTACAATAAAAAAATACATTAAATAAATAAATACAAAAAAAAAGTCAGGTTTTAAAAACATGTCAAGTATGAGAGCAAAGTGGGAATGGGGAAAAGTAAGGTAGTTGTAGTGATGGACTGTTCTGTCTTTTGACTGTACCAATGTTAATGTCCTGGTTGTGATATTGTACTAGTTTTACACTATGTTACCATTGGGGGAAACTGGCTTTATGTTACACAGTATATCTCTGTAGTGTTTCATATATATTTATGTAAATACACATTCATCTTAAAGAATATTTTTGAAAATATGTGACAGTTGTACAATGGCAGTTGAAAGAACAAGAGAAATATCTTATTGTAGGATTTCTGCATTATACCTGAGGTGGTATGCATTAGTGAAGTTCGTTGCAAACCTTAAAGAGCCTAGTAAGAAAATTAAGCAATGAGGTATATATAATAAGTTAATATGGAATATGAAATGAAATCAAAAATTAAAACCACAAAATATTTAAAATGCTATAAATAAAAAATATGTTAGCATAGATGAAGACTTACTTTGACAGACTTGGTAGCTAACTCAAAGCAACTCAGGAAAGAATCTGTGAATTTACAAATTTGTTAACAGAAATTACTCAAACATAAGCAAAGGAAAAAAGAAAGTAAAAATCAAAAACAGAGTATCCCAAGCTGTTGAACAATATCAAAGTTTTTAACATACATACATGTAATCCATCCAAAAAGAAAAGGAAAAAGATTGAGTTAGAAAAAATATCTGAAAGAATAATGGTTGAAAATAGTTGTAAAAATTACAAAATACACCAAACTACAGATATAAGAAATTTGGGGAACTCCAAGCAGAATAAATATCAAATGAACTAAAACACACATACACACTTAAACATGCCATGTTCCAGCAGCTCAAAACCAAAAGATAAAGAGAATATGTTGAAGGCATTCAGAGGGTTAAATGATACAAGATATATACAGGAAGAAAAGGGAGAATTTCAGCAGACTTCTTGTCAAAAAATTTTACAAGCCCAAAGTAAAAGGATCACCACAACTAAAGCAAAATACTGTGAACCCCAAATTTTATGCATAGTGAAGAAACCTTTAATAAATGCAAAAGAAATTGGAATAATTTTAGACAAACAAAAATTGATAATTCATTGCCAGCAGACCAGCACTACAAGAAACATTTTTTAAAATGGTGTTAAGGAAGACCAAAATATATCAGAAAAAAAAAATTAGATCTGACAGCAAACTAACACAGGAACAGAAAACCAAACACTGCATTTTCTCATTTATAAGTGGGAGTTGAACGATGAGAACACATGGACACAGAGAGGGAAACAACACGCTCCAGGGCCTGGTAGTGTGTGGGGTGAGGGGAGGGAACCTAGAGGGCAGGTCAATAGGTGCAGCAAACTACCATGGCACAGGTATATACCTATGTAACAAACCAGCATGTGCTGAACATGTATCTCTTTTTTTTTTAAGAAATTTTAAAAAATCAGAATAATAAAAAAATTAGATCTGTACAAAGAAAGAAAAATTTCTGAAAATGATTAATTATAACTGGAAATATAAAAGATGTTCTAAAATATGTTAATTGATGTAAAATATATTTCTATTATATATACATATAATGGAATATATATATAATAGAATATATATGTATATATATAAAATAAATTGTTTTCAGAGACAGTGTCTCACTTTGGTGCCCAGGCTGAAGTGCAATGGCACAATCATAGCTCACTGCAAACTTGAACTCTCAATCTCAATCTTCCTGCCTCCCAAGTAGCTGAATGTGTAGGAATACACCACAATACCTAATTAATAACATATTTTATATATTTTGTAGAGATAGGATCTTGCTTTGTTGCCCAGGCTGGTCTTGAACTCCTGGAATCAAATGAAACTCTCACCTTGGACACCCAAAGTGCTGGCATTACAGGTATGAGCCTCCATGCCTGGCGTATAGAAGATATTTCACTGCCTAACATGTAAATAGGTAACTTAAATGTATTTTAAGTTTATAACTATGAAAAAATAGTATAGATGATAAAATAGCACAACAAATAGGAGAGAGAAATCTGTGATTTGTAAAAATCTGTTTTTTTTTCTTTTCTCTTTGTTTTTTTTTTTTTCACATCAAATGGATAATGTGCTAATGTCATCACAGGATTTAAGAAAGGCACATCTTAGAAAATGAAACATTGCATATTCTCACTCATAGGCGGGTGATGAACAATGAGAACACATGGACACAGGGAAGGGAGTACTACACACTAGGGTCTATTGGGGGAAATAGGGGAGGGACAGCGGGGAGGATCTGGGGAGGGATAGCATGGGGAGAAATGCCAAATGTGGGTGAAGGGGAGGAAGGCATAAAAACACACTGCCATGTGTGTACCTATGCAACTATCTTGCATGTTCTGCACATGTACCCCAAAACCTAAAACGCAATAAAAAATAAAAAAGAAAAAAAAAAGAAAGGCACATCTCACACATGAGTTAAAAAAATCCAGTCATCACATGTATAAACTGCAAAGTAATCTGTAAGATTCTTATGCTACATGCAAAATCATGTAATATTCAAAGATATATTCTAATAAATTCAAGATGCATATTGTAAACCTTAGGGTAAAAATTAAATTTTTAAAGAGGTATGAATAATAATCTAGAAATGGAGATTAAATAAACTCTTATGGTATAAAATTAATCCAAATGCTATCAGAAAGAAAGAAAAATAAAGCAACAAGAAACAGAACATATAGTATGTTTAGGGGAATCTAAGGTGGGTTCAACATTTGAAAATTATTCAATGTAAGTTACCTAATCATCATAAATAGAAAAAAAAAGTTTGATCATCTCATCAGATGGAAGAAAAACATTTAACTTTCAACAGTCATCAAGTTTAAAATGTCAGCAAAGTTGGAAGAGAACTTTCTCAACTTGTGAAACACATACGCAAAAAACAAAAACAAAAAAAATGCAAGTAAAATTACATAAACAGTGAAAGACTGAATGTATTTTCCCTGAAATCAAGAACAAAGCATGAATGTATGCTCTCACCACTTTTACTTGCTATCTTACTAAAAACTCTAGCCAAAGCAATCAAAGCAGAAAAAGAAATTAAAACTTGCAGATTTAAAGTGAAAGACTGCACATTCATTTGAAGATCAATGATTGTTCATGTAGAAAATCTCTAATATTCTACATTAAAACTACTAGAATTAGTGAGTTCAAGATCATGGGATACAAGATATCAAGTATACAAAAAATCTGTTTTATTTATGTGTACTATTATTAGGAATTAAAATTGAAATAAAACATTTTTAAATATTATTTAAAAAGAAGAAACAGTTAAAAATCTAAAAAAATTATATGATCTATATATGGTAAGCTAGATATTACTAATTAAAAACTCAAAAGAGACTTAAATAAAAGGTGAATGAAAGAAGTCAAACCGAACTATTTGTCCATAATTCCACAATTTTTAAATTCTAGAGAGTGAAACTATTTTTTACGGACAGAAAGCAGACCAACGGTTGCCTAGAGATAGATTAAAGAGGGCAGAAGGAAAGTTTAGGGAGTAATAACATTATTTTGATTGTGATGGTGGTGTCACAAGTGTATACAGATGTCAAAATTCAATAAATTGTTTACTTTGACTCTGTACAATCTAGTTCATTATACATTGATTATCCTTCCATAATTTTATAAAACAAGAAAAGCTTTGTTTCTGTACAGATCAACTTGTAAATAAAAACAAACAAACTATATTGGTTGCTTCTTAGCCAGAAAACTTTATAAATGTTACATTTGTTAATGAACTTTGAAATTCAGAATTAAGGGAACAAAAATCCAGCCCCAACATTCAAATTTATATTAAAAAAATTGATCCTACTGTATGCAAAATTCAAAGATCAAATACCTATGAATGAAAGATATAATTAAATGAAAAAAATTAATTTGAGAAAAGGTCAATCCATGGGACATTATTTTGCTGATGTAAAGATGCTATAAGAATAATTACACTTCTAGTTTGTGCTCATAAGCTAACTGCCAAAAACCTAACATTCAGTTGTAGCTTGTTTAGAAATATAGAAAGGCAACTTCTCTTTGATTTTCTTTCTTTCATAGCGTAGGTCCCTCTGCCTGGAGCAATAGTGCTTAGCCCCGACTATACATCAGCACAGAAATTACACTTTTAAAAATAAACATTTCAAATGTGCACCCACAGAGATTCTGAACTAGTGGGATTACATGCAGCTCAGATACCTGGGTGTTTAAAATACTCCACTGGAGGTGATAATGCCCCATCATGGTTGAAAACCATTCTTCTTGAAAGAGCAAGGATCCAAAGTCAAGTTAGCATGCGATTGTCATGCAAAGATAGCCATCCATATTGGAATCTCCAAGGCACTCTAAAGTTTTGACTCTGCCTGAAGGGATAGAAGCTACTCAAATCTAAATGCAGAACTTGGGATATAAAAATAATAGCTAACATTTAAAGATTGGGAAGACATTTAAAGATTGAGAAAATATGTATGTGTTTCAATTTTTATGTAATTATTTCATCACAATTGTTATGCTTTGACGTTTGTTAAAGAGATTTTTGAAATAATAAGCTAGAATGACCTCTAACTCTTTCTGACCTTCTCTCTTTCGTCACTTCTTTACCCCATTCTCCACACACCTGTTTCTGACTCTGAGAAACACATCAACAGGAAGTGTGGTCACATGATCCATGAGGCTAATACAAAAGCATCAGAGTTTAGCTGTTGATATTGAATAAGTGATTTCAGCCAAGTGAATAAGAGGAGACAGTGCTCTCTTTTTGAAAGTAGTTTTATTATTATGAATAAAAATATATATTCAATGGAATAAATATAGTAAATAATTATTGACTTCTTAATTCTGTATAGTTTCATTATTATGCTTTCCTGAAAGTAAGTATAATAAAAAAAGAAATAATCTCCCACTCAGCCACTACAAAATGATAGTCACAGTCACCATTTTTGTGAATATATTTTTTCAGAATTTTTCCATGTAATTATGAAAACATGTATGAAGCAGATTAAAAAAATGAAGCCAAGCCAAGTATACCTACTATTTATTTTTTCCTTTTGTGTAGTAATATTTATGTTTAAATATTTTTACTAACATTTTTAATTTGTTTATTTTTACTATTTCCCTTGTTTATCCTTGGTCAATTCTTATTTTTCACTTACTTTATAATTATTTACTGTGGATACTTTTATTGTATAGAGCAAGTACATTAAAAGTGGCCTATTCCTGATGTTAAACATCGAGTACGTTAAAAGTGGCCTACTCCTGATGTTAAACATCAAGTACGTTAAAAGTGGCCTATTCCTGATGTTAATCATGCCACTAATACACAATGTGTTCTCACTCGTCTGGCTACTTTTGCTCAAAATTGTATTCACAGTATCCTGTAATGCTGTTGTTGTATGTGCCATTTCATTTTATTAAGTAGGAGTTCATTGTTGAATCAACCACATTTTAATTCTAAATTTAATATTTTGATAAATATTTCTGAAGGATGAAGAGGAAGGTGGAAGAACCATCTTTATTACTTATTGGGCACTTGTTTGCCAAGCATTGAGCTTGGCAGTTTATATGCATTATTCAGTTCTCCCCACAAGAAACCTATGGAAGAGGCCCTATTGTTAGCCCATATTTTAAAATGAAATAACTGAGGCACAGAACACATAAAAGACTTGTTTAACATCATATTGCTAAAAGTGACTTATCCTGGATATAAACATAATGCTACATTAATTCAGTGCCCCAAAGATTGACAACCATAAAACACTCCCTTTTTAGTCGTCTTCAGAGGTGCATGAAATTGTTTGCTTTTACACTGACCACCACTGCAGTGATAAATGACGAAATTTCCAACCACTAGGTTTGTAAATTCAAACCTTACATTGATGGTATTGATAATTCCAATCTGTACAGTGAAGCCACATTTTGAGCATGTAATTTCTATAGTACATTATTCTTTTTCCTTTATTATGTTTTTCTTTTTTTAATGGTATTAAACAATTTCTACAAGTTTCTTCTTTAAAATTCCGGAGGCAGAGGATTCCACAGTTAGTTCAATACTGATTTCTAAACTAGGGCTGCCAGATTTAGGAAAGAAAAATAGAAGGCTGTCCAGTTAAATTTGAATTTTAGATAAACAACAATGAATCTTTTAGGATATGTATTCCTCATGAAATAGTTGGGACAACAGACACTAAAATACTAAAAGGATTATTTGCTTTCTATCTTAAATTCAAATTTAATTGAGTATCCTGTATTTTATCTGGCAAGCCTAATCTAAACCAAAGCAATATAGTTTTAGAGACTCTCCTGCTGATGAGAGATAATCTTGTGTGTCCCAGGCAAATAAAAATGTAAGAGATTATCTCAAATGTTTCTTACTGAGTTTGTTTGTATAAAAAGAACATCTAAAATGTACAATTTAAAATGCTTGCTTCCACCCTCCAGAAATCCTTCTTATTAATCCCCCTCCCAAATACTTTAAGAGAAAACAAACAAACAAAAAACCAAACCAAAACAAAAAGGCACCAATCACAGAATGCATAAGGTACCAAGTAAACAAGGTCTGTATTTCCTACAAGAAAGGGTGCCTTTACAGAAGTAAGGACTATAAACATGGGGCAAAGTTAAAATTGGTTAAGGAGAACTCCTCTTCTCCCACCTCTGTCCTACTTGCTTTTTCCCAATGTATTTGAATCTTGAAATAAATCTGGAGACAGCAGCTATGTAAAGCCAATAGAATTACCTGCAAGCAGCTATCATGAACTACCCAGAATAAGGAGTTCCTTCTTTAGGTAAGCATAAAACTAGTAAAGATACTAAGAGAAAGCAATTTGAGACTTTCTCCCCCTTCAGCTAAAAGTTAGGTAAGGACACGGAGAGTGGTTAACTCCCTTGTGATACTAATGCCGAAGCCCTGCCCTTCAGAATGATGATAATGCTCTCCTGGATGGCACAGTTATTCAAAGTTGGCATGCCACTCGATGCAGTCTATTTAAAACGTTTTTAGGAGCTTGGATTTTCCCTTCCCTATAATTTAGAAGGCAGAACAGAGAGGCAGTTTGCTCTTAAAAACAATGCAATTGTGAGCTCCAGACTGACTTGTTTTCCATGGAAAGTAACTCCCTTGATGTATGCCAGAGATCTGTACCCCCAGATTAATGAGAGAGGGTTCACGTAATTTGTGCTTAGTTCTGGAACTTTAAAAAGAGTGAAGCGATTGTAATGGAGAGAATGAAGGAAGGGACCTAAGTGGCAGCAGGAGACTTGGGTCTGGTTTCCTTTTTTCAATCTTGCTACACACTAGGGTATGGCCTCTGGTAAACTACTTATCATCTTAGAACTGCAGTGTCCTCTTCCATAAAGTACTGAGGTTTGACTAGATTATTGTAAAGATTCTTTTGAAACTAGTAGTCTATTGCATTTTACATTAGCTTTTGGGTTCCTTCGGGAGTATTGTGTTTTGTTCAATTCTTCCAGCTGTGCCACTGCTTGAGCAATCATCATAAATCACAGGGCTCACTGGCTCTCTAACAACTCTTAGAAATCTTTATGAAACAAGCCAGTCTAAGAAATATCAAGGACTGCTGCCTTCAAGGGCTTCTGGGAAGTAAGATATGCATGTATAATTTTTAAAGGACAAAAATACAAATAAACCACCAAAGGTACTGAAGAATAAGGGGAAAAAAGGAAGAAAGAGGAAACATATCAGATATTTAGATAATTTTTTTAAAGGGATGAGTATGAGAAAAATATAAAGGAGCATTGTATTAGGACAGAGTCAGAACAAGATGCTGTTTTCGAAGAGGGGTAAGGATGTTAGAGGAAAAGACTGGAAGAGATTGCACTCACAGAAAGAAGTAAGTTCAGGTGTTCATTCTTCTGGTGGGCAGAAGGGCCACATACTTCCTCTAAATATTCTTGAGAAATAAGTAAAGCATGTACAGTTACATACATAACTACCAATTTCCATCCTTGGATTGTTGGTCTACATGACAGAAAAGGGTTAGGAAGGAAAGGTAATGAGTGGGCAGGGGTTTCTATTAAGGAATGGAAGAAATTAGTCATGTGGGAGTGGGGATGCAGAGGAAATGACAGGGAAGAAGAGCAGTGATGTGTGTCTGTATCCTGGGAAGACTGAGAAATGCAACAGACGCAGAAACTCTTGACAGTATTGGAGAGAGCTCAAGATGTTGAACACCTGAAACAAGGAAACCTTTCTGAGTTATTTTCATACTTTCCATTGAAGGAAAAGAGAGACTGTATATTTAAAATATATTTTAAATACACAAAATATACATTCTCCACCTTAAATACACAAAATATTGATTGGCCATTACTAATACCCATTTTTAGAATAAAGCTACATTCCCGTTCTCTCGCCCTCTTTTTCTTCCTCTTTCACTCTCCTTTTTCTTTCTTCCTTTTTCCTCTCCTTCACTCCTTTTTAATTATTTCTTAAAAGAAAAAAAAAAGAAAAAAGACTTCTCCCTGTTTTATAGATTCTGTAGCTAAAAAAAAAAAAGAAAGCATATCCAGTTTGAAAGACACTTGGGTTAGATTTCATAGATTTCTTTTTTTATCAGACAGCTAACAGGTAGCTGCTTCCTCAAGCTGTGTAGAGGAATAGTTTTAGTCTGAGTTGCAGAGACAGCTAACACCATGATAGGAAGTCCTTCCTAGAGAGAGATGCAAGCTTCATCTGGTCATAAGAAGGATAGAGATTATGTTTTCCTCTCCTCCTCTTTCTACCCAGTAAGTGTATTTGTTTTATATTTTTATTCTCCTGAGAGTAAGAAAACATGATACAAATTTAAAATATATGTGGACACAAAATAGGAGCCTAAGAAAGTACATGATTAAGGAGTGGTGAATAATACAGGCAGTGGAATAAAATAATGAAGAAGGTCATTGTTTTCTAAGCAGTTATGTCTTAGAGGTCAGTATAGGTGATGAATACTCCTAACTCCATAAGCCTTTTACATCTGACCTCCTTCCAAAGCCGACCATGTGAACAGAGTGTCCCAAAGCCACGCCAGTCCTCTCAACCCCGTAATTCAAATGTGTCTGTGCTTATAATTATCCCTCATATCTGTTTAACTTAACTTTCAGAATTGACGGCCAGGCAGTCTCACAGAAAGCCAAGCTGCCTGCTTACTAAATTCCTACTTTCTGCAAAATCTGTGTAAAAACTTTCTGAGAAAACGAAGTGGAAAACCTTGGCCCTAATCTCTCAGCCTAGGTTTAAATAAGGGCAAATATCTACCAAAGCTAATTCATAGCAAAATATGTAAAGAAAACTCAAAAAGAGAATCAAAGAAGTTTTGAAAAAAGGAAAATGTACAAACTAGAAACAGCCAAGAGCTAAATAAAAAAATTCAATTTATGTACACATACAGGCATACATTATAATAATTTAATGTTTGTATCTATCATATAGTTAAAAATTGAAAACCAATCTATCTTGCCTTATCCTCACCAATCTAAATTGGTGAGGATAAGGCAAGATAAATCCTTTATGTACTGTTGGCTTTGGATGTCAGGCTTCATCTGATGGGCAATCACTGACAACTTCAGGACTTACATTGCCTAACTGATGATTTAAAAACTATAATATGGAAGTGATATGAAGGAAGAGGGGACTAAAAGAAGGGAGGGTCTATTTGGAGGTCTTGTCAACAGATAAAGGTGAGATAAAAATAACTTTCATTGGCTATTGGCCATGAATTTAGAGAAAAAGAGAAATCTAGGACTTGGTATTAGAATAGAAAATGGATGCCTGGAATTGCATGATGTAATTTTGTTGCTGATATTTGAGTTTCGGAGGTAAAAGATGTCAGACAGAAATGTGAATGTTACTCTAGAACCCTGTTGTGGAAAAAAGGGAGTTTAAATTTAAGTTCTGGGGATTGTTTGTGTCTTGGTCACTGATTTTTAGACTATAGGAAACACATTTAAAAATCTATATTCTTGCCTATGCATTGAAATAGGATGATCTGCCCAACATTCTCCAACACAAATACACTTTATGAAGATGAGAATCACAAAGTATGCATGTACCATAAGGGAAGAATTAAAGAAAGCACCCTCTGTTCTTAATGTTTACATTGTACAAGTTTGGTTCTAACAAGTAAAACAATACTGGAAGTGTAAATGTTGCTTATTTTATGAGGTAGACTCCCTTTGTTAAAAAAAAAAACAGCTTTTTTCTTGTATATGCTTTATAATTTACAAAATTGTTCTAGGCAGATTGATCCCTTGAATATACTCAACCTTTAAGCTAGGAATGCTGAGTATCACAATAGTGTTTCCCATGAAGGGAGTTTAACTGAGAGAGACTATACTGTGTTTATGCAAAGCCATGTGGCTGGCTGGTGGTGGAGCTGGATTAAGTGCCCAGGTCTCTTTCCATTTACTTACACCGATAACAATAGGCCCTGAGATGCAGTGAGTAGTCTCTCACAGATCCTTTCATAAACATCAAGATAAAAGTAAATGTTTTCCAGAAAAAAATGTATTTATTTATTGTTGTATTATAAGGCCTATAATGTAATTAGCTATATATCAGTAGTATAGCTGTTGCATATGTCCATCTCTGCAGATTCAGATGATCAGCCAGAAGATATATTTCTCTGTCTGGTGTGCCCAGCAAGGATGGATTCTAGTAGTTATGACTGCTCTTCTAGTCTGTAATAGTGGGCACAAGCCTCATTATTCTCCTATATCTTTTTTCATTTATCTACAGCTCAATATCACCTTTTTCCTCCAAGAAAGAGTATTACTTTTCTCTATATGGATGTATATTATGCAACAATATCTGGAAATCTCAACCATGGCTGTATTTCCTATTATAACTATCTCAAAAATTATCCATGAAGAATTGCCACATTAGGAGCATTCTCTTTTCACATCCTGAGGCTGGATGTAACCTATGTGACAGTTGAGATTCCACTGGAGGGATCTCTGGATGTTTCTTGAATGTTTCAAGAGGACTAGTTACTTTGAAAATGGTATTGAATCTTGTGTTTGAGTACAGGGAGTGGTGAGGTGTAGGTGGAATATCCTGCAATACATATAGTCTTATCATTCGCATTAGTTTGGATCTTCTGAGAAGCAAACGCTGATGTAGGTTTAAATGGCCATGCTAGATTTACCAGAGGAAGGAGAAGAAGGCAAGAAATCCTTTATACAGGCATGTGGATGTAACATGTTTGGAAGCTAAGAAGCAAGGAAAGAGGATTTGGTTAAAAAAAAAATCTTGGCTATATCACAATTCCAAGAAAGGTTTTGCCAGGTTAGTACAGAGTCTTTTAGCTAATGCCACTAGCTGAAGCGGTCCCAGATTTCACTAGCATGGGCCTGTCTTGGTACCACTGCTATTCATCAGGAGCAGTCTTACGGGAAGCATAGACAATGTGGAAGCAGAGGATAGCAGCCACAGTCACCAATCAAGTGTGTGCACCACAGAAAGAAACCTGAGACGTGCATTTTTATGGCTACTAAAAATTGGTGTTATTCATTTTCCTGAAAAGTATTGTTTTAAAAACATTTGTTGTCTTAATATCATTAGTTGTTCTCAGTCTGACAGGCCATGAGATTGAAGTGAATCAAGGACTCCCTTTACTGTGCTTTATTGTTAACAATTTAACTAGAATTATTGTGCATATCTTGGTTAAATTTACTTTTTGTTTTGTATGTTTGCACATGTATACATAAAGATGGATCTCTAAATAATTATAAAACATATCCTTAGTATTTAAATATTTAGTGCATATGCTGTATTAAAATTCAGACTTTGTATAAGAACACTCTGCTAACAAGCCATATTGACATCTCTATAGAAGCAGGACTAATTTGTGGCTCCTAGAGGGAAGACTTCCTAAGATCAATAGCATAATGATTACTATTTCCTGTAGTGTTTGTTAAGAACTTTACCAAAGAATTTAAAACCAATCAAATATTTTTATTTAATTTTTTACTTGTTTCAAAATGACAGAGAAATTGCTGAGTCATACTCAAAAAGGGATGCCTGGTCACTTACAGAAGCAAATCAAGTTTTAAGTGAAGTTTGAGCAAGTGTGTGTATGTGTAAATATTTAAGCATGTCTCTGTAAATATTTATGCTTATATTAAAATAATATTTAGTCATTAGTAGCTAGGTTCATTCTTAATAAAAGAATGCAAATGAACATGGCATAGAATGAAGAAGACCTGAATTTGTTAGTTCTGTCATGCTCTAATAACAAGTGCCCTTAGGTATGTTATTTTAACCTTTCCAATCTTCAATTTCTCCATTTAGAAAATGGAGCTAATTGAGGATCCAAGATGACTGAACAGGAACAGCTCCAGAGTGCAGTTCCCAGAAAGAACAATGCAGAGGGTGAGTGTTCGCTGCATTTCCAAACAAGTTTTCACTGCCCACAGACCAGGGGATTCACTGGCCAAAAAGCTTCATGAGTTTCCAGCATGGCTGCTTCAGCCAGTGCCACAGGTTGGCACTCAGAAACTCACACAAATCTGGGCGGCCATTTCAACTGGCACCTGGAATGCCTGAGAGACAGAGCCACCCAATTCAACTGAAAGGGAGGGGGCTGAGACAGGTAGCCAGGTGATATGGCTCAGCAGGCACCACCCCTACAAAACAAGTAATCTGAAATGCTCTGGATTGAGAGTTTTGCAGCAAGCACAGTTGGACCTGGGACAGTTGAACTCGGTGGGAGGAAGGGCGTCTGCCGCTACTGAGTCAGTCTGCCAATACCAAGGCAGTTCTAACTGCCTCAAGGAAGTTCACACAGCAGCTGAGCAGAGCCTGCAGCAGCTCAGCAATGCCTCTGCTGGCAGACTATTAAAGGACAATCTCCAGGAGGGGCAGGGCATCCATGAAAAAACACAGCAGCACATCAGGAACTTATAAATAAGGCCCTAACTTCCTAGGACAGAGCACCTAGGAAAAGAATCGGTTATGAGTTCTGCTGCAGCAAACTTAAATGTACCTGCCCAGCAGCTCTGCACGGAAGAACAGAGCTCCAAGCACAGCACTTTAGCTCCTATAAGGGAAAGACGGTCTCCTCAAGCAGTTCCATGACCCCTGTATATCCAGAGACACCTCGTAAAGGAGAGCTCAGGCTAATATCTAGCAGGTACCCTTCTAGGATGAAGATAACAGAAGAAGAAACCTGCAGCAACCCTTACTGTTCTACAGCCACCACAGGTGATTCCCAGGCAAGCAGGGTCTGGAGTGGACCTCCAGCAGTCCTGTAGCAGAGGGCCCTAACTGTTAGAAGGAAAACTAAGAAACAGAAAGAAATAGCTTCAACATCAACAAAAAGGATGTCCACTCAGAGTCCCCATCCAAAAGTCACAAATTCCAAAGATCACAGGTAGATAAAGGCATGAAGATGAAGATAGGAAGAAACCAGTGCAAAAAGGATGAAAACACCTAAAACCAGAATGCCTCTCCTCCTCCAAGGGATTACAACCCCTCACCAGCTAGGGAACAAAGCTGGATGGAGAATGAATCTGATGAATTGACAGAAACAGGCTTCAGAAGGTGGGTAATAAGAAATTTCTCAGAGCTAAAAGAACACATGCTAACCTAATGCAAAGAAACTAAGAACCTTGAAAAAAGGTTAGATGAAATGCTAACTAAAATAAACAGCTTAGAGAAGAATATAAATGACTTGATGGAGATGAAAAACTCAGCATGAGAACTTCATGAAGCATACACAAGTTTCAATAACTGAGTTGACCAAGCAGAAGAAAGGATATCAGAGATTGAGGATCAACTCAATGAAATAAAATGAGAAGGCAAGATTAGAGAAAGAGGAGTGAAAAGAAATGAACAAAGCCTACAAGAAATATGGGATTATGTGAAAAGACCTAATCTACATTTGATAGGTGTATCTGAATGTGACAGAAAATGAATCTGAGCTGGAAAACACTCTTCAGGATATTATTCAGGAGAACTTCCCCAACCTAGCAAGGCAGGCCAACATTCAAGTCCAGGAAATACTGAGAACACCACAAAGATATTCCTCAAGAAGAGCAACCCCAAGGCACATAAACATCAGATTCACCAGGGTTGAAATGAGGGAAAAAATGCTAAGGGCAGCCAGAGAAAAAGGTTGGGTTACACACAGAGGGAAGCCCGTCAGACTCACAATGGATCTCTTGGCAGAAACCCTGCAAGCCAGAACAGAGTGGGGGCTTATATTCAATTTCCTTAAAGAAAAGAACTTTAAATTTAGAATTTCATATCCAGCCAAACTAAGCTTTTTAAATGAAGGAGAAATAAAATCCTTTATGGACAAGCAATTGCTGAGAGATTTCATCACCACCAGGTCTGCTTACAAGAGCTCCTGAAAGAAGCACTAAACAAGGAAAGGAACAACCAGTACCAGCCACTCCAAAAACATCCCAAATGGTAAAGACCATCAATACAATGAAAAAAAAAAAATGCATCAACTAATGAGCAATCATCCAGCTAGCATCAAAATGGCAGGATCAAATTCACACATAATAATATTAACCCTAAATGTAAATGGGCTAAATGACCCACTCAAAAGACACAGACTGGCAAATTGGATAAAAAGTCAAGACCCATCGGTGTGCTGTATTCAGGAAACTCATCTCACATTCAAGGACACACATAGGCTAAAAATAAAGGGATGGAGGAAGATTTATGAAGCAAATGGAGAGCAAAAAAAGCAGGAGTTGCAATCCTAGCCTCTGATAAAATGGACTTTGAACCAACAAAGATTAAATGAGACAAAGAAGGGCATTACATAATGGTAAAAGGATCAATGCAACAAGAAGAGCTAACGATCCTAAATATATTCCCACCCAATACAGGAGCACCCAGATACATAAAGCAAGTTCTTAAAGACCTGCAAAGGGACTTAGACTCCCACACAATAATAGTGGGAGACTTTAACACTCCACTGTCAATATTAGACAGATAAATGAGACAGAAAATTAACAGGGATATCCAGGACTTGAATTCAGATCTGGACCAAGGAGACCTAATAGACATCTACAAAACTCTCCACCCCAAATCTACAGAATACACATTCTTCTCAGCACCACATTGCAACTACTCCAAAATTGACCACATAATTGGAAGTAAATCACTCCTCAGCAAATGCAAAAAACGGAAATCATAACAAACAGTCTTTCAGACCACGTGGCAAACAAATTAGAACTCAGGATTAAAAAACTAATTCAGAATGGCACAACTTCATGGAAACTGAACAACTGGCTCCTGAATGTCAACTGGATAAACAATGAAACGAAGGCAGAAATAAAGATGTTCTTGAAAACCAACAAGAACGAAGACACAACATACCAGAATCTCTGGGACACATTTAAAGCAGTGTGTAGAGGAAATTTTACAGCAATAAATGCCCACATGAGAAGGGAGGAAAGATCTACAATCAACACCCTATCATCAAAATTGAAAGAGCTAGAGGAGCAAAATAAAAAACAAACAAACAAACAAACAAACTCAAAAGCTAGCAGAAGACAAGAAATAATTAAGATCAGAGCAGAGATAGAGACACACACAAAAAAAAAAACCCTTCAAAAAATCAGTGAATCCAGGAGCTGGTTTTTTGAAAAGAGCAACAAAATAGACTGCTAGCCAGATTAATAAAAAAGAGAGGAGAATCAAGTAGATGCAATAAAAAACAATAAAGGGGACATCACTACTGATTCCACAGAAATATAAACTATCATCAGAGATTACTACAAACAACTTTATGCACATAAACCAGTAAACCTGGAAGAAATGGATAAATTCCTAGACACTTGCAGCCTCCCAAGCCTAAACCAGGAAGAAGCTGAACCCTTGAACAAACCAATAACATGGGCTGAAGTTGAGGCAGCACTTAATAGCCTACCAACCAAAAAATGTCCAGGTCCAGACAGGTTCACAGCTGAATTCTACCAGACATACAAAGAGGAGCTGGTACTATTCCTTCTGTAGCTATTCCAAATAATCCAAAAAGAGGGAATCCTTCCCAAATCATTTTATTAGACCAACATCATCCTGATACCCAAACCAGGCAGAGAACCAACAAAACAAGAAAACTCAGTCCAATATCCATGATGAACATAGATGCAAAAATCTTCAATAAAATACTGGCAAACCAATTATAACAGCACATCAAAAAGCTTATCCATCATGATCAAGTAGGCTTCATCCTGGGGATGCAAGGCTGCTTCAACTTGCACAAGTCTATAAACATAATCCACCACATAAACAGAACCAAAGACAAAAACCACATGATTATCTCAATAGATGCAGAGAAGGCCTTCAACAAAATTCAACAGCCCTTTATGCTAAAAACTTTCAACAAAATAGTTATCGAAGGAACATATCTCAAAATAATAAAAGCTATTTATGACAAACTTACAGCCAATATCATACTGAATGGGCAAAACCTGGAAGCATTCCCTTAGAAATCTGGCACTAGGCAAGGATGCCCTCTCCCACCACTCCTATTCAATATAGTATTGGAAGTTCTAGCCAGAGCAATTAGGCAAGAAAAAAAGGGTATTCAATTAGGAAAGGAGGAAGTCAAATTGGCTCTATTTGCAGACTACATGATTATATATTTAGAAGACCCTATCATCTCAGCACAAAATCTCCTTAAACAGATAAGCAACTTTAGGAAATTCTTGGGATACAAAAATCAATGTGCAGAAATCACAAGCATATCTATACACCAATAACAGACTAACAGAAAGACAAATCATGAGTGAACTCCCATTCACAATTGCTGCAAAGAGAATAGAATACCTAGGAATACGGCTAACAAAGGATGTAAAGGACCTCTTCAAGGAGAACTACAAACCACTGCTCAAGGAAATAAGAGAGGACACAAACAGATGGAGAAACATTCTCTGCCCATGAAAATGGCCATACTGCCCAAAGTAATTTATAGATTCAATGCTATCCCCATCAAGCTACCAATGCCTTCTTCACAGACCTGGAGAAAACCACCTTAAACTTCATATGGAACCAAAAGAGAGCCTGCATAGCCAAAACAATTCTAAGCAAAAAGAACAAAGCTGGAGGCATCACGCTACCTGATTTCAAGCTGTACTACAAATCTACAATAATCAAAACAGCATGGTATTGGTACCAAAACAGAGATATACACCAATGGAACAGAACAGAGGCCTCAAAGGCAATGCCACACATCTACAATCATCTGATCTTTGACAAACAGGACAAAAACAAGCAACGGGGAAAGGATTTCCTATTTAAAAAATGGTGTTGCCATGGAATATTATGCAGCAATCAAAAATGATGAGTTTGTGTCCTTTGTAGGGACATGGATGAATCTGGAGAACATCATTCTCAGCAAACTGACACAAGAACAGAAAAAGAAATACCGCATATACTCGCTCATAGGTGGGTGAGAAAAATGAGAACATGTGGACACAGAGAGGCAGTCTACTATACACTGGGGACTGTTGGGGGGAATGGGGGAGGGACAGCAGGGGGGGGCTGGGGGGGATAGCCTGGGGATGAATACCAAGTGTGGGTGAAGGGGAGGAAAGCAGCAAAGCACACTGCCATGTGTGTACCTATGCAACTATCTTGCTCGTTCTGCACATGTACCCCCAAACCTATAATGCAATATAAATAAATAAATAAATAAATAAATAAATAAATAAATAAATGGTGTTGGGAAAACTGGCTAGCCCTGTGCAGAAAGCAGAAACTGGACTCCTTCCTGACACCTTACTAAAATTAACTTAACTCCAGTTGGATTAAAGACTTAAACATAGGACCTAACACCATAAAAACCCTAGAAGAAAACCTAGGCAAAACCATTCAGGACACAGGCGTAGGCAAGGACTTCATGACTAAGTATACCAAAAGCATTAGAAACAAAAGCCAAAATAGACAAATGGGACCTAATTAAACTCCAGAGCTTCTGTACAGTAAAAGAAACAATCATTAAAGTGAACTGGCAACCAAAAGAATGGAAAAAAATTTTTACAGTCTACCCATCTGACAAAGGGCTAATATCCAGAATCTATAAAGAACTGAAAGAGATTTACAAGAAAAAAACAAACCCATCCAAAAGTGGGCAAAGACACTTTTCAAAAGAAGACATTTATGAGGCCAACAAACATAGAAAAAAATGTTCATCATTACTGGTTATTAGAGAAACACAAATCAAAACCATACTGAGATACCATCTCATGCCAGTTAGAATGTCAATCCTTAAAAAATCTGGAGACAACAGATGCTGGAGAGGTTGTGGAGAAATAGGAACACTTTTACACTGTTGGTGGGAGTGTAAATTAGTTCAACCATTGTGGAAGACAGTGTGGTGATTCCTCAAGGACCTAGAAGTAGAAATTCCATTTGACCCAGCAATCCCATTACTGGGTATATGCCCTAAGGATTAAAAATCATTCTATTATAAAGACACATGCACATGTATGTTTATTGCAGCACTGTTTACAATAGCAAAGACCTGGAACCAACACAAATGCCCATTGATGATAGACTGGACAGGGAAAATGTGGCACATCTACACCATGGAATACTATGCAGCCATAAAAAATGATGAGTTTGTGTCCTTTGTAGGAATATGGATGAATCTGGAAACCATCATTCTCAGCAAACTGACACAAGAACAGAAAAATTAAATACCGCATGTTCTCACTCATAGGTGGGTGATGAACAATGAGAACACATGGACACAGGGAGGCGAGCATCACAGACTAGGGTCTGTTGAGGGGGCAGAGGAGGCACAGAGTGGGGATGGGAAGGTTGGGGAGGGATAACATGGGGAGAGATGCCAGATATAGGTTACAGGAGGAGGGAGGCAAAAAACCACATTGCCATGCATGTACCTATGCAACAATACTGCATGATCTGCACATGTACCCCACAACATAAAGTACAATAAAATTAAATAAATAAAATAAAATAAAATGGAGATAATTGCTCACATATCTTCTTTATATAGTTTCCAGAAGGGCCAAATGAGCTGTGAGATTAAATTGGAGTGACTCTGGATGTCTATGTGAAAACACTACAAACTGAAAATTATGCTATGCAAGATAAATTATTCATACAGATTATTTATGGTGTGGCAGTATTCTTTCTTCAGAGCAGTTCAACAAATCTCCTGAAAGCTGTTCTTTGTTGTCTTCCAGTAAAAACCTATAGAATTCATCCATGTCCATACTTTCACCTCTGGGAGAAGAGATGCCTGACTTCTTATTCAATTATTTGTTCAACAAATATTAACTAAGCATCTCTTAGACACTGGGGGATGCAATAGTGAATAAGTCCAGATCAGTTAGATGAAGTTTACATTCAAAACTCCCTGTTCTCGTGAAGTTAACATTCCATGTAAGTTTTAGCTCGTGTCTTAAATTCTATTCCCAGGAGAATACACTCTGAGATGAATATTTGTGTACAGGAAGATTTATTAATTATCAATACATGGGAGGGAGGGAGAGAGCAAGGGAAGCAAATTTGGTCAGAGGAAAAGATTAAGCTGAGATTCAGCTGCAACGAGGGCCTCAGCAAGCCCAAGAAGCAGCACTGTAGCCAGGACAGGCCTCCACTCTGACCTGATATTCAATGTGGGCTGCAGTTTCCATCAGCCAAGGGCTATTTCAAGTGGGGTGTGTTTATAAGATGTCATCTGTGAGCAGGAATGCTCTCACAGCTCAGAGAATGAGTGTCTGGCTCATGAAGGGCTATCTGTGTGGGGCATAACGGCACCTAGTATGACAAATAAACATATGCTGTGCCAGATGGTGGCTGGTGCTATGGAGAACCATACTGAGCAGAGACCTGAGAAAATTGAAATAGTAAAGCACACAGAGGGAGGTGGGAAGGATCCGTGAAGGCTCTGAGGCAGACCATGGTTCCTTTTGAAGAACAGCATGGGACCAACAAGACTTCAGTGGTATAAACAGAGGAAAGATTTGTAAGAGGTGAGGTCCAAGGGCTCGTATGGATGGGGGGGGGTGTCATGTAGAGGCATATACTCACCAAATATTAACCAAATTCCTAGTATGGCCAAGCCCTGAACAAAATGTTGGTAAGCTAGAGTGACCAGACTCCTGATCTGAAGTTTAATTCTAGTAGTGATGGGGCATGAGGCAGCTGATAGTAAACAAAAATATGAAAGATTATTTTAAATGGTGGTCCACATTAAAAAGGACATTTATTTTAAAATGTGTTAGAAATGAATGAGGTAGAGAGGTATCTTTAGGTTGAATGCTCCAGAAGGTACTTTGGAAAGACAATATTAGAACCGAGACCTGAGTCCCATAAAGGTGACATCAGAGTCTATATGTAAATTAGTGAACAATGTAGAAACAATATACAATTTACATGTATTTACCTTTTTTTCTCCCATTTCAGTTAACAGCATGTGGCCTTTTGGAAAATTCAATCTGGGATAATGAACTTTAATTGTGCCAACCTCATTAGCTGGATACAAGATGCTACTGGACTGACTCTAGAAGAGAGCTGGACCACCAATTACTTGGGTTCACTTTTGACTAGAGTCCACATCTATCCCAACTCCTTAAAATTACTCCAGAAATGCAGGGCCAGTGAATGTGCACAGAACAAGATAGATGAAATGAGTCTAATTGAGCCACCGTTTGTCAATTTTTCATTAGTTTATTTAATTAGAACTTGGCGAATGAGACTAAAGCAATCTCCTATGTGAGTCAATTAACTTCACACAGCTCCATAGTCACTGAGCAAATTTATAATCTCAACTAACATTTCAATTATATTCACCTCAGAAAACACTTATTAATGACTGATCATGTACAAAGCACAGTGCTACGCAACAGGTTTGCTAAGATGATCAATATATGGTTTATGTCTCCAAGAATATTACAAGAGAATTAGAGGAGGTGATGTTTTAGAAAGAATAGAGCATGAGGTTGACTTTGATAAATATTATGGAAGCACAGTGGCTAATCATTGATTATTTAACATTATAGAAGCACATTGGCTAATCATTGATCATTATGCCTTTGATCACGAAAAAGATAAGGGAAATGAGTTTAAGGCAATCCATCAGCAATACTAAAGTAAATTTAAAGAGCACGCCTTTAACCAACATTAACTGCAGGTATAAAATATAACATTAATTTATTTACTTTGTATTTTTTGCATAGATTTTGTCTCCCCACTAAATTTACATGTTGAAGTCTGAACCCCTATTGCCTCAGAAGCTGACCTTTTCTAGAGATAGGATCTTTACCAAGCTAAAATGAGGTCACTGGGATGGGACCTAATCCAATACGCCTGGCGTCCTTATGTAAAGGGCAAATTTGGAGACAGACTCTCATACAGGAAGAACACCACGTGAACATCAACACAGCTATCTATAAGCCAAAGAGAGAAGCCCAGAACAGATCCTTCTCTCATAGCTCTCAGAAGGAGCTAATCCTGGCAACACCTTGATTCTGGGCTTCTGGCCCTCAGAGCTGTGAGATCACATTTTTCTGTTGTTTAAGCCACCCAGTTTGTGATTTTCTGTACCTGCAGCTCTAGCAAACAAACACAAATATGCTCCCAGCTAATATCTAAAGGCAGGAAGAACTATTAGCTAATGCAATGATTAATCCATGCTTATATATCTATCTAGCTCACATGGAAATGAGAGATTCAAAAAGGTTCATTTTAAAAGATGACTAAAGTTTATCTCTTCAAGTACTGTCCTTTTCTTAACTAAAGATATTAATATTAAATGTCTATGAGCTTTTTTGCCCTCTTAAAGAGTGTACTTAGCATAATCAGCCTTGGGATTATCAGAATGACTCAAAGTATTTTGCCAGCTTGTAATATATATGAATGATTAAAAGGCCACCAGGGTAAGAATGATTGTGTGGTCTGGCTATAGCCCCAGAGAGCTCTGCTTCCTGAGTTGTTGGGATGACTTTTTTTATTGATATATATATTTTAAAAAGAAAACTCTTTTCAGAACTCTAGTTGTCCATTCTCTTTATTGTCTGTATGTCTGCTTCCAACAGTTCCTTACTCCTTATAATTGGATGCAGCTAATTGTCTATTGGTTAAGAAATCAGATAATAGAGTCTGTAGTTCTATATAAAATAAGAAAAAAAAAATTGCCTGTGTGTAAGTGTCTGAGGAATTCCCTCACAAAACATATTTTATGGTATTTTTTTAAACATCTATTTTTAAAGCTCAGGAGATGTCTGTTTGCTTGTTTTTCTGGGTTTATAGATATGTTCTGACTGTTGCATTTGCTGGAAGTCTGTCTTCTGACTAAATGGGATATTGCTTTATTTTAGTACTGAAACGTAAGATCAGCTGGTCTCTGTTCCCACAAGTATGCTAGGCATCAGACTGCATGTCTCTAAGTGAACTGCAGGTTTGGGATGATCTGGTTCGTAGAATAAAACTCTGACTTATAATGACTCAACTTTGGGACAAATTGTTGGGAAAAGAACAGTAGCCAAATTTGAAGAGAGCCATCCTTTATTCTCTAATCAGATCATTTGAAAGATTTACTGCTGTAAATTCTCTCATGAAGAACTTTTGTCCTGTGGTACAAATTCTTTAAAAATCTTGTCCTGAGACAATGGTGAGCAGATCCTGATTTTCTGACATTTGTCTCAGTCCAGCTGTAGTTCCACCCATGCACCTGCTGCCCCTTCCCCGTTTGCCTGCTGACCTTCCTTTTGTCTCCCTGGCTTCCTGCTCCTTCTATGATCTTCCCCCCTAGGATGTATCAGCCTTGCCCACAACTTCAATTACCACCTAGGAACAAATGACTCACAAGGTTGTAGATCTAGCTTAGACCTCTATTTTGAGTTCCAGCTCTGTGTTTTCAGCTCTATAGCTGACACTCCTTAATTTTTGATATGTCCAACATGAAACCCCTCTGAGAACTTGGTTCTCTTCCAGTGTTCTTAGTGAATGGTATGGCCACCTCAGATTACAGGGTGTTATCCTCAAAATCTCTCTTCCTGCAACCTAACAAATCTATACCACATTTCATAAAATTCAAGTCATAAAATACTTTGGAAGTCACCCCTTTATTCCTGCCATTATGCTACCAAAGTTGTCATTGTCTGTCAATTGACCTTACACTATGGCCATGTGGATCTATTTATTTTTAACTTTAAGTTCCAGCATGCAAGTGCAGAACGTGCAGGTTTGAGGTATACCTGTGCCATGGTAATTTGCTGCACCTATCAACCGGCCGTCTTGGTTTTAAACCCTGGATACATTAGCTATTTGCCCTAATGCTCTACCTCTTCTCACTCCACCCCACAACAGGCCCCAGTGTATGTTGTTCTCCTCCCTGTGTCCATATATTCTCATTGCTCAACTCCCACTTATGGGTGAGAATATGCGCTGTTTGTTTTTCTGCTCCTGTGTTAGTTTGATACAGTTCCTTTTTATAACTGCATAGTATTCCATGATGTATATGTACCACATTTTCTTTATCCATTCTACATCATGTTGATCTATTCATATTTGCTCTTGCATTCCTCCAAACCATTTTCCCAGCTGTAGTCAGAACATTTTTTCTTTTTTAAAATTTTTATTTATTTTTTAATTATACTTTAAGTTCTGGGGTACATGTGCAGATTGTGCAGGCTTGTTACACATGCCTTGGTAGTTTGCTGCATCCAACACCCTGTCATCTACATTAGGTATTTCCCCTAATGTTATCCCTCCCCTATCCCCCCAACCCCTGCTATTCCTACCCTAACCCCCAACCACTGACAGTCCCTGGTGTGTGATGTTCCCTTCCCTGTGTTCATGTATTCTCATTGTTTAACACCCACTTATGAGTGAGAATACACTGTCAGAACTTATTTTCGAAACTCATTTGATTATAGTTATACTTTCCTATGCCCTTGTAAACCTTCCAATAGGTTCCTACCAGTTTCAACAAAAAGATAGTTTTCCTAAACATGGCTAGAGAGCCTTGCATGGCCTCCCTCTTCCACACCTGCCTGACTCATTCCTTTTCATGAAAAACATCCCACAAATCCTCTTCCTTCCTCCTTCTGGATCCTTCATAGTTTTTTTCTACTTCTCATCCTCCTACTTCCACAGAACACTTGACCTGCTGTTCCCTTTTTGTGGCAAACATTTCTTTCCAGTCTTTACCTGATTAATTCCTTCTAATCTTTGAGATGTTAATTTAGGCTTCACTTCCCAAGGCAAGCCTTTTTTATAGAGGAGACTCAAATCTCCCTACTGTGTACTCAAAACAATATGACTTCATTCCATTGTATTTTTATAGCTGTAATTTTCCTTTGAATTTGTGTGATTATTGGCTGAATATTTGTCCCCTCCACTATACAGTAAGTTCTATATATCTTTACTATTTTATCACAAGTGTTTTCTTCAGAATCAAGGCTATTGTAGTTGCTAAATGAATAAATGAAAATACAGAGATTGCAGTGATTCAGAGACTACCTGAGTTCCTAAGTATTATCCCCAGGGTTACAAAGAAAATTATGAGAATCATTTTGGTTAGGGTATAAGGAGAGTGGAAAAACATGACTACAACTTAATAGAATAATTTCATATGTAAGAAATAAGTTAGATTCTTAGCTGGAAGTCTTGAGTTGGCTTTGTAAGAATTTTGTCACTGGTTCCAATGTCTACCATGTTTTCCAAAATAAATATTAAGAAATGGAAATGAATACACAAAAAATAGGGCCAGGAAAGCCCTGGCACTTTTTAGAGCTAGGATCTATGTCCACACTTGGTTCAGGGTGGCACATCACCTTCTTAGGACCTGTATGATATGTGTCTGCAATTTATTACACTAGCTCTTTTCTTCTGCCTGAAATATTTTCCTCCAGGAATTTAGCATCACTCAGTTATTACCATCATTCAAGCCTCTGCTACAATATCAGATCCTAGTATCACACCTCCCTTGACTATATTTATAAGCCAGAACAGAATACATTATTCTGTGAAGGGAGAAGCAAATACCGGCGTCAGAAAACAACAAGGTTTTTTTTTTGTTTGTTTGTTGTTGTTGTTTTGTTTGTTTGTTTTTTTCACATTTCCACTACCTTTTCATGGTGGTTGCAGGAATAATTCAAGGATTCAAACTACAATCTTAAATATTGCTGTTGCTGTACTGAAGGGAGAGGAGAGTTTAGGAAGCTTTCAAGCAGGTAATTAGATGCTCAACTTGGAGTCACATCAGCGCTACTCGGACCTCACAGGGAAAACTCTTCACAGGGCCCTTTCTCACCACAACTGCAACCTGTAATTTTACCTTATACCTGCAAGGAGGGAATACTATGAATATTTGGGGAAAAAGCATAATATATAACTTAGAATAGTCCTTTTCTTTTGATTTGCTTTTACATTTTGTAGTAAAATTATTGTTTGACATTATTACATTGTATTACATTATGTATTTTTGATGTTATTTACATCCTGCTTCTGTCCACAAGAGACCCATGAAAGCAAGACTATGTCTTAGTCAGCCTTTATCTTTAGCATGTGGAATCACACATGGTATCTGGTAGGCAGTAAATAAATATTGTTTACTAAATGAGTTAGTGAACAAATCATGGTGGCTTATTTTGGCTCATACCTGCATCTATCCAAACCTTCTAGTAGTGAGCTCAGTAGTGAGCTCAGTTTGCTTTATTCTAACTCCAGATCTTGCTGAACTCTAAAGACAGATCATAAGCAAAGCCAGGGACTGAGACCACTACATGGGAGACACAGAAAAGGCAATTCCAACTTGGAAAGTTCACAGAAGCTACATGTGAAATGCACCATTGGGTCAAAAATCGTCTAACATTTTGACTCCAACTGGCTTTGGCAAACCTCAGATGAAGGGACTTGATTTTGAGGCAAGAACTACTTTAAAGTGGAGGTAACTTTATACTTTTTTTCTCAGGTTACAATCAGCATAATCACTCCCCACATCTCAACGATCTTGGCAGAGGTTAAGTCCACAGAATAACGGACTATCTGGGCCTATTCTGATCATGAAAGAATGTGTCCTGTCCACTCTCCAAGGTACTGATTCAAACTGGAAATATTGGCTGAACTGTCCCAAGTGCTGAATTTTTAGTATCAATAAACCACTTCCTCAAAACTTTTGCATTCCTTCTGCCCCTAAGTATATTGTAACCACTATACTTGACTGAGACATTTGGGCAAAATAATTGTCACAATTATATTATCACTAACATAAGGCACCCACGTGGAAATTCGGATAAACTTGTCTAGCATAGAGTACCTAAATTATTTTCTATGACCATGGGAGAAACTTAGTATCTTAGTTTCCTATGGCTGTGGCAACCATAAGGCTCTTTGCTTAAAAATGTGTATTTATTATCTTATAGTTCAGAAGCTTCACACAGGTCTCACTGGGCCAAAATCTGTGTCAGTAGACCTCCATTCATTCTGGAGGCTCTAGGAGAAAATCAGATTTCTTATGTTTTCCAGCTTTTAGAAGCTACTTGCATTCTTTTGCTCATGGCTTCTTCAATCTGCAAAGCCAGCAATGGCCAATCAAATTATTCTCATATCACCTCACTTTGATACTGAGTCTTCTGCCTTGATCACTCGCTTTTATGGTTACTTTTGATTATGTTGGGCCTAGCTGATTAAGACAAGATAATCTCTCCGTCTTAAAGTCAGCTGATTTGCAGACTTATGTCTATTTTCATGAAAATTCTTTTCTTCCCATTTATAGTAACATATTTACAGTTTCTAAAGGTTTAATTGTGGACATCTTGGGGAGGGAAACATTATCTGCCTTCTAAACTCTGTAAATGTAACATTTCAGATTACAAGAGTTATAAAACTAATGAAAACCTGATGAACAACTGATTTACATATATATGTAAAGATATATGTGTATATATATAAACATATATAATCATAATACATATTGTATTAAAATATTTAAAAATTATCTTGGAATTAGGATAACTGCATTATCATTTTACAGATAAATTAAGTGAGGCATGGATGGGTTAAATTACTTAGTAAAGGTCATATAATATACAATAATTGACATGAGGATACAGGGCACTTTCTACTTGACTTCACTGTTGCATTCCATTTAGGAAGATGGGCCATTTTGTAATACAATTAGAAAAATGTATCACGTGATTAACTTTTTTTTTTTAATTGACAAAGCTTGGAGTGATAAATTTACATTACTAGGGCAATTTGAAAATATGGAATAAGTTTATTGCTTGATGTTGGCCAAATGAACATTCCTATAAGTATGTGATGCAAGGGGTATTTTGATGCTCCAGGTGACCTAGTTTAAGAAGTTGATGTTTTCAGATGTGACTTGGTACATAGTCACCCAGTTCATTGCATTGTAATGGGGCAATACTGTGTAATGTGTACAAAGTACATTCTTTTTGTGAGAAGCTGAAGTTCACCATTTGCTGATCTCACTACACAGAATTGCACACATAAATGAACAAATATTTGGGGAGTTATTTTTAAATGAGTCAAGATGATCAATACTGAGGAAAAATATCAACATTTGTGATGATGGTATAGACATATGAGAAGGTGAATAGAGACTTACGATTTGCCCCTAAATAACCATTCACCTTCAAATCTAAGTTGTTTGAAATTGTATTTTGAAGAATTACCTATGCTAGAGAGTAGCTTTTATTCTTCAGGGATAACTGAAAGCTAAACAAACATTTTGCATGTTTAAACACAGTCACATAGAAATGCTTTAAAAATGCTGTCCCCCTTGCACTTCTGTGCTTTGTAAAACAGGCACAGACGGTGCTATTTATATTTGTGATAAAGCATTTAGATTAATTTTTCTGGTTCACCACAGATTCCTTTTGAGAGACACTGTGGCAGGCAGGTTTTGGGTATTAGACTCTGACCCTTATCCTTAGCAACTAGACTGCTATACATTTCAATTCCCTCCACTCCATCATAACACCCCCAGACTATTTTGAGTAAATTCTTTTTGTCTGTGCCATCAGGTTTCTAAAGAGGCTCACAGAGAGAACTGTCACCACTTAAGGGAGAAAGCAAGCAAAAAGAAAGAAATAGAAACCTTTTCAGAACTATTTTTGTTTTCAATACTTAGTTTATTTAAAAGCTAAATAGGATAGGTTTATATGCTGCATATGAGGAGATGAGAACTTTCAGCTTAGTATGAAAGCCATGCTGTAGTTTCTAGCAGTTTAGTAAAGGAGATACAAAACAACAGCAGCTCATTTCCTTTTTCTGACAGCTCTTATCTTGGTTTCCCATGCTTCCATGAATGTACTTTGGGGTGAGCACAGGAATCTCATTTTTAGTCATTTTTTTTTTAGATCATGAGTATTGGCTCCACTAGGACTTCTGATTTCACTAAGTAATTGCATTTTTTTTACCATTTCTTCCCACATTTCCTCTGTACTTTAATCTCTTTTCATATGATGCAATCATTTTTAGAATTTAATTTTAATTTGCTGTCTTAATGAGTCTTTTAATTTAATGCTTTATGCTTTGTTTCTAAGTTACTTTCAGGAAAGATAGCTCCAGATTAGAAACAAAAATAACGATCAGGAATTCTGTGCAGAAGAGAGAATACAATAAGAAAATTTACCAACTCTCACATTTTAGGAAAAGTTATCATTACTAAGCAGTCATAGTAGAAAATGCTTTTAATGTTATTAGATTATTTTTAATTATATGTAAATGTTGTATTTCTGTTAACATGTATATTAGTGTTATGGCCAAAAATAATAAGCCTAATGACAAAACAATTCATTATTTAAGTTTGAAAAGTCTTCCAAGAGAATCATCATCATATTTATATAGTGATATACTAAGAAATGTTCCCTATAACTGTTATAACAAGTTGTAAGCAATTAACCACATCAAACTAGAGTTGAAATTGAATATACTTAAAACTGACTTGGCCATTGGGGGAAGGGTCCACTATGCTTGCAGCCCTGCTGCACTGGCCACACCCCAATTTATAAGAAGTATTATTAGGTTTAAAAACAAAGGGATCACAGTGCAAATCAGAATTATTATTTTTAATGTAAGAAGGAGGAGTCTAGTTCTAAACTTACACAGGAAGTTTACATCTCAACTCTATGTAAGTTAAACTTACATAGAGATGAGATGAAGATTATTTGGTAAATCTCCAGCCAGTAGTTGGGATCAATAAGAACAGAGTAGCAAGGGCCAAAAAGAATATTTAAAGACAAAAAGGCTTAGCATGGGTCGGGTGTGGTGGCTCATGATTGTAATCCCAGCACTTTGGGAGGCCAAGACAGGTGGATCACCTGAGGTCAGGAGTTTGAGACCAGCCTGACTAACATGGTGAAACCCCGTCTCTAATAATAATAATAATAATAATAAGGCTTAGAATGGGAAAATGGTTCTGAATTAGGTGGTCAAGAAGCAAAATCAAAGTTTATTCTATAAATGCATAGACTTATAGGGAGTCAGCCTATCTCACCTTGTTATCAGAACATACTCATGGTCTTGCGCTCAAGAAACTGGTTTTTATAGTTACAGATACCACTGCTCTTGGCTTTGGAAGCCAGAATTAAGCAACTGCTGGAGTTCTGCAATTGACTTCAGGCAGGACAGGAATCTTTGTTTTAGAGTAGAATTTTCATCTTTCTTGATTGAGAGTTGTATAAGGACAAAAGGTACCTGGATATGATATTTCATACCAGGAACTGATAGGAGAATCTACTTAGAACAATATAAGCCAATATATATCTGGAGGTACATACATACAAGTTTCAGGGAAGAGTTAATCTTGTTGCCTCAAATGACACCAGAAAATAATATAGGTATATTCTTACCACACGGATGAAGGAATCACTTTTGTTTCATTTTCTTTACTTTGATAGAGGATCCCATCTAAGTTTTGTCCCTAGAAGCAATTCTGTTATTTATACCTTACCGTTTGTCCATCTTATTCACCTCTCCTAATATTGCATAGGTGACCCTACTTTAGAGATAATGGCATAGAGGCTTTCTATGCAGCACAGCTCTTCTTAGAAACTGGATGGCTTATTTTTCTACTTTCACCTTGAAAGTTTGCATACCTGTCTGTTTCCCATTCTCTCACTTATCACTGTGAACCAGCTCTGGGGTAGGATGCAAAGAAACCTGAGAGAACATTCCCAGAGATAAGCCTTGTATTATTCTGCAAGCTGAAGGTGTACACTACAGCTCAAAATGGGTTTTTATTCCTTTAAGTCAATTCTGTGAACAGCAACTGCATTCCAGTTCTTAGTTACATTATCCCCATCCCAATGCCATTATGTAATTAGAATAAGCTGTAACAGCCATAGCCAAGAGTTTTCTTCTCGAGAAATTACAGAAATGTCCATGTGCCAGAGACACACATTGCTAAGTAAGTTCTCAGTCAGCTTAATTGCTTCCAAAACACAAAAGCAAAAAAGAAATAATAAATAAATAAATAAAATAGCTACAGATAAATTGGAAGATTGGAAGTACATCCTAGAACATAGCATCCTGGACAAAGAATGTGTGGGAGTGTTCTTGCTTATCCTAGGCTTCTCCATTAATAATCTTTGGAAATTAGACATAATATTCAATAGGTTTTGGTTACTTTTTCCTACCCTGGATACTATAAAGCATGGGCCCAAGGTTTTGCTAGTTGGTCATTAATAGATGTCTTCAGTTTTAGCAGTAATTTCCTGGTGATTGCCTTAAATATTGTACACATTGCTTCATCATCCAGAGTATTTTACCCACAAGATTTAACTTGGCATAGCTTCCAAATTCCAGGTAGAGTGTAGCTCACCTATAATCCACTTCTGGAATTAGCTCCCTGATGAAGAGTCAAGGCTCTTTCCTGAATCCCCCATGTGTTATGACAGCAAAGATTTTATTGAAGGTGCCTAAGAATAATTTTTTTATGTTTGTTCTAACTGCATGTTTAGCTTCCAAAGTGCAGGAGATCTTGTTGTTTTTGTAGACCTAATCCTGATATCTAAGAGAATATTGATTGATATGTAAATATTTGTTGAACTAATCTTGATGCTTCAAGTCTGGTCTGTAGTAGGCTGCTGAGAAGCATAATTCTTACAGATGCACACTGGCATTCACAGGATGATCACCTGAAACTTACAACACAGTAGAAGGAAAGTGAAGCACAAGCAGCTTGTTTATGTGAGACTTAAGAAAGAAATTCGTCTAGGATTTGCTATCAAGTGAGATAAACTGTCTTCCTGGTATTCTGGCATAATAAAAGGGGAGTGCCTTCTTTCTGTCACCTCTGGACCTTTCGAAGTGGATTTAGAGTGGTTGTTATTGGAGACATTCAATGATTGCCAATAATACACGCTTATTGGGCATCCTTTCAAAACCAACTAAATTTCTACAAAAACATTTGCCAAGGAAAGCCTTGTAGAAATGGGACACATACAATAACTTTGCCCAGAGCCTTGCCTCATTCCTTTCTGCAAGGATTTATGAAATATTTCCCATGAGATTTTATAAATGAGATCCTTAAGCCTAACACCCATCACTTTGCTGGTTAAATAATGAGGAAAGACAAAATGTCCAGGATTTTAGGCATAGTAAATCATAGAATGGTTTGGAGTATTCTTCCTTGGACATGCTGCTAGTGGCGTCTGTTTTTAAATTGAAAATATCTATATGAAGTGATTTTATAGTAGCAAACACACTCAGTTAAGTCTTACTTAGCAACATGCTGCTTTTACATCAAAATTATTCCAGTCACTCTCAGGAAATAGAGGTAGATCAAATTTTATCAGGAAGTTGTCCAATGTTGTGATGGCACCCAGGATTTATTTCTTTAGACTGTTAGCGTTTCCAGCTTTTCCCTTTAGTTAGCTTAAGAAGCTGGTATGTTATATGATCTGAGAAATTATGTGAAATCCCATGAGTAAGTGCAGGTTTCTCTGCAGACTGAAAAGATTTTAAGTATTTCTAGATGACTTTTTCCTGCACAAAGAGTTACTGATTCAAATAATCTGAGACCTCATGCATATAGAAGAGTATCATAAGACTTTCACTTTGATTTTGCTAGAATCTTATCTTCATCTGAGATTCCAGCATTTAACTTTGCCTGTAAAAAGGGGAAATTTAGGCTGTTTGTTAAAATATACTCTGAGGTAGTTGTTGTTGAACCTTTTAAGTTCACCCTGCCTTAGAGGTTCATTTCTGAAGCAGCGTTCAGCTTACCTCCTGGTAGGAGGAACACACACACACTAAATGCTTCTCTAAGGAAACAAGCATCCCATGTGACCTTTTCCTTCTGTATTCTTAACACTGATTTATCACCATTGCAGCTGTTTAACATTTTGCAGGGTAGTGCACGGCACCCCCTCATCTCTGCTTTTTCTCCCTTCTTCATAGTCCCTGTTTGCAAAAGAGCTCTGTATTTTAAATATTTTCTACTCAGCAGCAGTACGTTTTCAGGCATTGGGTAACACTATCACTGCTATGAGAGAAAAGAGTTGAAAACATCTGTGATGCCAAACTTCATAAAAAAAAAAAAAAAATAGCAAGCATTGTTTTTCACAGTCACTAAGCATTATCCCTCAGAATCAGTCCTATTTGTATATGAAAACTTCGATTGCAGGGTCTGAGAATGAAAAACTCAAGATTTTCTAAAATAAAAAGAGATCATCTTTTCTAGCTAAAGAATAGAAGCTTTTATATTACTCTCTGGTAAGGTCTCTAGGGAAAAAAAATAATTTTAGGAAGACTAGCGTGTCTGTTACAAAACTATTACTAAGATTTCAAAACAGTAAGGGACAACTACAGGACACATTTTAAGTAGTGATTGTCATCTAGTGGAGATCCACTTTTAACCCAGGATTGTTTTTTTTTCAAACTGAGGTCAAGGAAAAGAAAGGTTCATTTGGCATCCATCAGATAAATCATCCCAGTTTTTACAAAGCAACTGCTGATAAATGCTGTGCTTCCCTAGTTCAAGTCTTAAACAGTCAGTGTGAGTAGAAGATGAAGGACAAGGCAAGATCTGCTCTTGGCTAATTTTCCCAATATAGGCAAAGTCCTCACCTTCATTTTCTTGGTTCCTTGAAAATAGAAATGAAAAAAAAATGTTATGACCGCCATACCTGGTGGGAAATCACTGGAGTTGAACTTGTCAGCCTCTTAATCCACTTACGATGATAGAGTGCTGATTTGTGCATCTAATTACTGAAGCCTAATTATTGCTGCAGTGAAATCAATGTGGCATGATAAATATGCTCCACATTCCCAGGAATGAGATCTGTGGTTCCCCTTCTCATGTTAGTGGTGACCTTATTTGTAATCTTATTGAAACACAAGCTTTGTCAAAGATTCAAAGTCACCCTTTTCAGGCATTGAGAGCTCTTCAATGTGCACCTAAAACTAGCATCATGAGGTGGTAGGTAATGAAGTTTGGCTTCATAAGTAGAAATTGCTAATTTATTAGAGTTCTTTGAGGTGGAAAATAGGAATGTAAATCCCATAGATGCATTTTACAAAGTGTTTAAAAAGTAGTTTTGAAAATGTTCTCTATTGCCTGGACGCAGTGGCTCATGCCTGTAATCCCAGCACTTCAGGAGGCTGAGGTGGGCTGATCACTTGAGGTCAGGAGTTTGAGATGAGCCTGGCCAACATGGTGAAACCCCATCGCTATAAAAAACACAAAACTTAGCCGGGCCTAGTGGTAGACGCCAGTAATCCCAGCTACTTGGGAGGTTAAGGTAGAAGAATCACTTGAACCAGGGTGGAGGAGGTTGCAGTGAGCCTGAAATAGTGCCACTGCACTCCAGCCTGGGTGACAGAGTGAGACTCCATGTCACAAAAACAAACAAACAGACAAATGAAAAATTTCCACACCAACAATTATTAATACATGCAAATGCTATATTCCTGGGGTGGGGGAGAATTCTTTTTGTCCCCCCAGAAAATAAACTGGTTTAAGAGATGAAAATAAAACAGAATACACATGATCATCTCTTGTGTCAAAACAGAAGCTGGAAGAAGAAAAGAATTGAGTTTTCCTGAAATCATAGTGCTGATGGATTATGTTTCTCATGCTCATTACAGGATGTTGATGCGCATTATGGTTTGCATTCTCAAGAGTCACTCAATACTCTGTTTCATTGGGTCACAGGTGTGACCCAAGATCCTGTAATTTTCAATCTAGACTAACAGTAGTATATTTATAGCTAATTTGCTACATGCCGCATGCTCTTTTAAGAATTTCACATGAATTAATTCTATTATTTCTTCTACCAACCCCAGCAGATATAACTATACCCATTTTATGGTTTAAGAGGCTGAGGCAAAGAGAAGTTAAACAATTTCTCCAAAATCACAGTGAGTGGCAGAGTTACAAGTATATATAAAAATGTGTTCTAAGTGATGACCTAGAAAAAGAAAATGGACATAATTGATGACTGTTTGGTAAAAATGATGTTTCCATGTGCAGCTCCTCTCCAAAAGGCCTTAAGTATACTGACTTCTATTAAACATAGCACTCAGTCACCCACAGACTCTGTTTTATTGAGGTTTAAGAAAAATATTTGTTTGCTTTCATTGGTTACAAATTTTGTTGCTTATTTTGGAATGTATAACTTCATTAGCAAAAGGGGGCTTGGTGTTCCTAATGATGTAAAGGAACAAAAGAGTAACAAATCACTGGGTTTTCTTGTCTATTGCTGGCCAAAGATCTATTTCTCCTCACTTTTGCTTTTATGGGTGTGTGTCTGTGTGTGTTCAAAGAGACTCAAGCAGCTTCATGGGTTTATGGAGCCTCAGTAGACAGAAATAATGGAGTAAAAAAAGGAAAATGTGAATTCATTCTGAAAAGAGTATCTAAGACAGGAGAAATGACAAAATCAGATATTTAATGTAACAGAACAAATGCTGGGAGAGGCTGAGAACGAGACTTAGCAGAGCTGTTTTGATTTTCTTAAAGGTATCTTATAATTGCCCAGTGATGGTGGCATGTGAGTATGGAGATTGAAGGCAGAGACACAGTATTGTAATGCTGTGCTTCAGGATGACTTCAATCAAGCAAAATCAAGTTCATGTCAGGTCCTGCTTGGTGATAGCTATGAGTTAATAAAAAGAGCAGAAACTTTCAGCGACAACATCTCTATTTATCAATAAATTTACATTGCTATAAAAGTAATCATTTGATTGTCAACTGTTACATATATGTTTCATATGAGTGTCTTTTCTTGTCAATAGGAATAGAAGCTTAAATAAACACAGGGACAGTGGCTTCTGCTCTTCTGGATGCCGTTTAATACCAAGCAAAGCCCCGGACATCAAGAACTGAACTGAATTTGTTGACTATATTATATTACATCAATGTATCTTTAACTTGCTCTTTGCCTGTCCCTGTGACCCAAAAAGTGATGTGTCCAATTCCAGGTTAGTAAATTTAAGGTTTCCACTCTTTCTTTTTATTTGATTGAAGTTGGATGAGAGAAAATGAAGCCTATGTAATATACAATATATTAATGTTATGTTCACATACACATATGCTTTTACAAAAGCAAGTTTTGGCCTCAGCTACACTTTAAAATCGTATCATTGAACTTTTATCAAATGAGATCAGTATCTAAAAATAATGGATGCAATTATTAGAAGAAATTTTGCATTAAAATAAAAAAATAAACATCAAAGGCAGGTCTGAGCACAGAAAGTTTGCATCCTATTATTTGTTTCATGGAGTTCACAAATTTTCTGAAGCACCATATATATATATATTCTGTAGTCTATTGCCCATTAGGTGAAGAAAACATGGTCACTGGCTCATACTTAAGAGGAAAAAATTACTTCTCCTTCTAATGCATTTGTCAATGCTCCAAAGAAATAAGCAATCTGTGAATAGTTCAGAACAATTCTATATTTACAAAGCATAGTGGATTTAGTCTAGCATTTCCCACCTGGAAAAACTGGGCTTAAGTATCTCCGACAATCAAAAAGCAATACTGCATTCTTCCCGATATGCCATGTCACCTTTGTAGCACTCACACATTTGCAGGGAAAGGACTCGGGATTGGGGGTGGTTCTGATGTAGAAATTGCAGATGGAGAGCTGGGCTCTGGGGATGGAAATGGAGAGGAGCGAAAAGGAGCCTGGAGAAAAGGCTGTCATATTTGCTCAGAAGAACCGCCAAATCAGAGAGCAGAGAAGATTTCATTGGAGGAGCGCCTTCAACAGCAACTAATCCTGTCATATTGAAAGAAAATTGTAAATGTTCTCTCCAGAAATTGTCCGCCCATTGCAGCTAATCGAACACACACGCACGAATACAGACACGCTCTCCTGCTCTACCAAAGGCGCCCAGGCGCAAAGACCTAGGGAGCGCGCGCGGGCACACACACACAAACACGCACACACACAAACACACACACACTCCAGGCTGCTGGTTGGCCTGAGCCTAGAAATAGCAGATTTCACCAGGATATCGCCGAGGTACCAGAATAGGTGTCGCCCCTCAAAACTAATTTCTACTTCCCCAAGCACTTTGGTGAAGAAATGAATCCAGCCCAGCTCGCCGAGGCATCCAGGTCTCCATTCTATTTTGGTCTCCCAGCTCTTCGTGAAAGCCAGGTTTGAAAGTCTTGTTTGCTTCTCCTTTAGTGGTTCGGCGTGGAGGGCGGGGGCAGCGTCAATGTAACTCCAGCTTAAACCACGAACAGGTCACAGACTAGCCAAGTGGCTGGGACGAGAGTGGGGTGCGTGACTCTGCCTGCGCGCGCGCGCGCGCGCCAGCTCCGCAGCTCTCGCCGGAGCCTTTGGGTCGGTTCCCTCCCGCCTCTCCCGCCCCACCCCTCCAGTGTCTCGGCACCAACTAATCTTTTCCTTTTCTTTTGCAAGATCAAGGGAGAAAGAGAACCGGCAGCTGGCCTCGGACTCTAAACCGTGCGCAGCTGGAGCCCGGGCGGATCGGCCCTGAACCGACAAAGGGCTCCTCGCGCCTTAAAGCCTCCACCACCTCGCAGCCGGGGAGGCAACTGGAGCGAACCAGCGACAGGTAAGGGCACCGCGCTGTGCAGCTCTCCACTTGCCCACTCCAAGGGCCCTGGCACCAGGGGGTCTCTCCCTTCGTATCCCCCCAAAACCGGACTCTCAAGGGTCAGAGCTTGGCGGGGGGGAATTGGAGGGAGGTCCTACCCACGTGCAGATTGTCAGACGGAAACTTTGGATCCTGAGGCTTGGAGGACTGCGGACAGTGATGGCGGGTCTGGAAGGAAGGGGCAAATGAAGCACAGCGCGGGGTGGGGTATCCCTACGATTCCGAGGGTCACTGAGTCCAGCCGAATGTGGCGAAAGCAGCCTGGGAGCCGCGCTGTCCCGGCTTCGCTCCGTCTTCCAGCCCCTAGTTCCCTCTACTGTTGCCGACCCTCTTCCCGCCACCCACTCTAGATGCGGCCATGGACAAGACAAGGAGAGCTTCGTCCCTCCCGTCCCTCGCGCTCCTTCCTGCTGGGGTCTGACCGCGTCTTCAGTGCATGTGGGATGGAGGCCCGGCTCGCCCCGGCTCCAAGCTATCCCCGGCTCCGCTTTAGGAGCCGCCCTCCGGCGCTGGAGAGGTTTTCCATTGCAGTCTCTGGGTCATGGCCATGAAGCAGAAGCAATAAGAATGGGGGAGAGGGTCCCAAGACAAAGAGAGGGAAGCCTTCTGCAATGCCATACTATTTTAGCCCCGCGCAGGAGCGCGCAAGTCCGCGGTGGCTGGGGAACAATGTCCCAACCCGAAGCCCACGAAACACGGGACTGTGCCTGGGCTTCGCCACCTAACTCACAATGGGTCCTGAACCGCCCCGGCAGGTCCCGCGGACGTAGATTGGGGACCGCTGCACCCGCCCAATGTCCCTTGCGGTCCGCACCTGAGGTCCCGGGCAATCGCCGCTAACTTGTAGCTCTCGGACCCAGACAGGTGAGGTCCAGGCGTGGTGCGGGTTAGACGCGCAGAAATTCCACCTGTGCGCGCTGCTGGGCGCCCAGGGGGCACCCCCGTGGGGTAAGTGGAGACTCGTCTGGGAGAGGTGAAAATTCCCCAGAATTATTGACACACAGGGCGGCACACCCTTAGCCTCTGTCCGCCTTCAGCACCCCTCATCCCTTCTCCATCTTCCTGCCTGTCGCAGTCCTCGAGGCTGCCCGGAGATGCAGAATTGTCCCAGGGAGGGTCCACCGACCCCTTGGTCCCTGGCGATGATGCCAAGACTCTTGCATGTACACAAATACCAGCAGGGAGGGTCGCCAGGGACAGAGAGGCTGGAGGAGAACAGAGAAACGGACGTAAACGCGTAAAGCCAGCAGAGCTGTCGGCGGACATCTGACCCAGGCAGCCCTCCCGCGTCCTTAGGTCAGTTCACCGCCACAGCACGTCTGTGGCTGCGACCACCCAGGGCTCAAGTCTGCCAGCCCAGGCGCCGCGAGCCAAGAAGAGAGCAGCGCCTCCCACTCCTCAAGCTCCGGAATCCCCCACATTGACTTTCTATTTCCCTTTCTTCTTTGCTTTTTTGTTTTGCTTTTCCTGCTCTTTTCTTAGCGTTGGGTGGCAATGGGTATGTGGCAGCCGTGTGATTTGCCCATCCCCTAGAACACGCAGCCAGCGACACAAGCACACAGCGACCAGTCTCCACGCTCTCTCTGCCACACACTCTCCAGCGCTCCGGCGCGCAGCCCCGGCTCCACAGTCCGGAGCTCCTGCAGCCACCGCCATGGTCGGGGCCACTGCCCGCACAGGGCTCTGCGGATCGGGTGGGGAGTCAGCCTAGATTCCAGAGACAAACCCCGGGGCCACCCGAAAGGCCTGAGGAAAACTGGAATTGGGGTTAGGCTTGAGGGGAGGGAGGCTCTGGGGAAAACCGGCCCGGCTGTGCGAAGCACCAAGGGTTCCTGTGGCTGCAGCGCTGCAGGCCTCCCTGCCCCGCCCCGCCCCGCCCCGCTCCGCCGCCGGGCGTCCACCCAGGAGCCCACCCGCGGAGAGCAGCTTTTCGCCATCCTGCCCAGGGAAGTTCGATGCCCGGGTGCTGGGACGCGCCAGCGATTCTCTTCTTTCCTGACAATTCTGGCGTCTCCGATTGAGAGGGCTCTCAAAATGAAGCTTTTAATAAACTACAGAGTAAGGGACTCGGGATTGTGCGGCAAAGGTAGCGCATTGCACTTTGTGGGCAATCGGAAATATGTACCACCTTATGACAGGAATATGCTGATTTTCATTGATAAGATGATAATAGAGATGATGATATCTTTATACAGAAGTCCAAAACAGGCGTACCTGTGCCATGTTTGGGGAGGTAATAATGACACTGATGATCACAGAGGTAAAACCAGTTGACTTGGCCAAGAGGCAATTTTAAGCTGGGAACTGTATTCTGCTGCAGTTCGGAAAGTGGACTTTTGAGACTTGTCAAATGGATGGAAGAATTTTGTGCCAACAATGTCCCAGCTTTGCAGGCTTGGCACTGAGGACTCAGAAGTAATAAATCAATGCCAGGTGAATTATTATTGTTATTGCTATTATCCATAATGTCATCTAGTTGTAGCAATACAATAAATAAGCAATTTCCTATTGACTTGATTTGCTTTCCTGGGCTAGACAATAATGCCAATTAAAACTTTAAAAATGTAACCTGACCCTAAAAAGAGGTGAGAACTTTGGCCAAATCTGTTAACCATTTTAAAATAAAGCTCTGTGAATGAGATGGGGTGAAAATGAGGGAAAGTCTCCAGACCCCAAATTCCCAGGACTAGACTGCCTGACAGATGCTTCATTTTCCTATAAAACAAAGAGGCATGTTTGTTTGTGTAAGGGTGCTTGAGGGTGCCTGGAGGCAAACTGGAGTGAACAAATAGGTGGATTTGAATACTTCTGTCACAGTTTGAGTAAAAGAGAAACCAAAGAGCATGTTTTCATCTCTCAACTAACTTCAGAGACAGATTGGGAAAGAAATAGCTGGTCAAATAGCAGTGAAAGTCCCTTTGGCTTAGTTCCCAGAGTCCCTCAGTATTGGGAGGCAGAGACTGTCATCTTAATGTTACAAAACAAACAAAACAACACATATCGCTCTAAATATGACCAATCCCCTTTATTGACCAGATAATTCACATAGGCATCCAGATGTGTCTTCACTGGACAATCTTCCAATTCCAATTCCAGAGCAGCCATTCCCTGGGCCCAAGAGAAATAGGTGGTTTCAGAGGTCCAAAGAAAACAGTCCCAGACTACTGGCAGGTAGGGAAGGCACAAAAAGCATGAATGACGCTGTCTTGAATGGAAAGTAGGCTGACTAATTAGGAGTCACAGGTCTCTGGGACCCACAGCAATGAGTAAAGTTACAGCAAGTACAAAAGAGGGAGAAGAGGGGAAATTAGAATAAAAGGGAAATGAAGAGGGAATTGGGAGAGAGAAAAATGAGGGCAAGAATCTGTACATATGTCAATAATCATGCTGGATTCAACCTCCATCACTAATGTCAGCCTTTGTTTAGGATATGCTTATGAGCAAACCCCTGCTATTGTCTTCACCTGACCACTCAGAAACCATTCTCAATCCTGTCTTAAACTTTTCCCACTTTACTCAGTAGGGTAGAGACTGACAGAAACATTTTGCCACACAGTTCTCTTGAAGAATTGGTTTTCTTCATTTAAACTTATATTAGACCTGCTTGAGATTTTAGGGCGTGGACTCTCTGTGGCATAGTTCTCAATAGAGTCCTATGTATTAAATGCTGCCAATGTCTGCCTTGTGATTACTAACAACTGGCTTTTGTTTCCTATCACCTGTACCCACTCTGGCCACCTTTGGTTCATTGAGCAGGTGTCAAGACTTCTCTCACTTAAGATAAATGGTGTAAGTTACTGACTGCATATTCCACAGCTCACCTGGCCTATGTGGGGGAGGTGATATGTGGGGAAAGAGATGAAAGTCACCTTTTCTTAGACAGATATTTTTGCTGAGTGTGTTCTAAGTTCCTGGCACTATTCTAAGCATTCCCCTGTGTGGTATTTTTTGTTTTATCAGTTGCTTTAGCCTTACTCTTTAAAATACAGGCAGGCACACCCAAGACATGTATTTAATCTTTGTTGAATGAGTTAATCAATTTTTTCATTTTCTCATTGCAACAATCCTATGTAGTAGATGTTATTTTCCTGCTGTTACAGAGGAAGAAACCAACATTCAGAGGGGTCTAATAATGACCCAAGATCATACAGCTAGTAAGTTGCAGCCCCTGGATTCAAACACAAGCCTGTTGGATTCCACAGTCTTAGTTCTTGTATTGTGTTGCCTGGCTCTTTATAAATAGTTGTGGCACTTATTTTCCCTGTGTTTGGGGAAAACAAAACTGTGGGATTCAGAAATTCAGTGATGTTCTCTCCATCTGTTAATTCAACTTTGTGTTTTTGTTGGATCCCCTAAACCTTTAGCAAAGAAGATGCAGTGTTGAGTAGATTCTTAGTTGGCACAACGTGCTTGTTTTGTTTAGTCAGGGATTGCCTCTGGCAGAGGTAAACAAGGGCACCAAGATGTTGGCAGATCCCATTTTCACCTCTCAGCTATACTAGTACATTACTAAACAGAAGTTGTTTTGTCTGATACAAAGTAATAAAAGATAATTTTTGGTATCATTCAGTTTAGTTCAAGATAGGAAGTGGATGAAGAGACTTTTTCAGGGTGACACAGCTAAACAAGAACCGCATAAGAACACAAGCATCCCAATTCCAGTCTAATTGTCTCTTCATTTTTCCATGCTAAATGAGTTCTCTTTTTGAGTAAGACTGTTGGCACTTAGGATTCTGAATTTCAATGATTCCATTTAATTTTAATTAGTATTTATTATCCACATTTGCTTTGAAAATATAATGTTACTTTGCAAACTGCTATTAGCAAAGAAAGAGGTAGGTTCCAGTTGGTTTGGCTCTTTCCACTCTTTATATATCTTTTCCTTCCTTTATTTCTCTCTCTCTCTCTTTTTTTTTTTTTTTACATGTTCTAGCTCCTTCTTTTATACTATGACCTAAATATACAATCATCTTAACTGGTGCTGTTACCATGGTAATGTTTCATGGTAGATAAGAGTACACACTAAAAACTCTGTTTTCTCAGTTTCTTTCATTAGTAATGGAATTCCTTCTCTCTGTTTTTTTCCTCTCTCTGTCTTCCCCCATACTCCTTCCTCTCTCATACTCCCTTGTATATCCCCCCTTCTCTCTCCCACTTTGCTCCTGCTCCCAAATCCAAGCTTTCACTGAATGATGCCCTCTGGTGTTCAATAACTGGAAGTACATTGATTTCCATAGGACAAGGACATCCTTTTTAAAACTTAGGGAGAATTTCAATTTCAATCACAAATTCAAGTAGACCTAAGCAAGAAGGACTTTGAATTAATGTGTTTTTGAGCAAAGAGATTAGAATACATTTGTTCTGTGGGTATGTTAAATGTTTACTATGTAAATCGTTATGGCAAAGGGGTGGGAAGGATATTAATACCCTTACATGTCTAACATTGTTATAAAAATGTTCCTATGCAAGACAAAGAGATACCACTGAGATATCCCTGGGAGGATAATCTAAATAGAATATTCTGTACATTTAAGTCTTTAAGACTTCTCAATGGAAGTCTTCTATCTTTAGAAAGGAAACATTTTTCTTGAAGGATATATATATGTATATATGTATGTATGCATGATGTATGCCTGTGTGTGTGTGTGTGTGTGTGTGTATACACACACACACACACACACACATACACATGTGAGCAAGAAAGACAGGGGAGATATTTGTTAGATGGGAAATAGAGAAGTTTTACTTACATGATTGTGTGAATAATAATATCAAGCTGCACATTTTTATTAATCCCTGAAAACATGAGAAACTAGAAGTGAGGTTGACATGCTATAAGGTTATCTTCTTTCTTCCTCACTCCAAATTTCACTACTGCCCTCTAATCAGTCTCCAGGTTAAATCTGTTCCCTGGGAGGCTTCCCCAGAATCCATGCCCCTCTTTCCACCCAGGCATCTTCTCAGACCTTTCACACCTCTCGCATGAACTATCACCAGAGCCATATGCTTCTAAGCAGTCTCCCACTCTCCAGTCTTTCTCTAGTACAAACTACTCCTCACACTGCCAGAGTGACCTTTCTAAAATGCAAATCTGAACATGTCATTCTCCTGTTAAAAATTCTTCAGTGTTTCTCAATGTCTAGGATAAACCCTGAAATCAAACCCACATGGGAGCTTCCGTAGCTCATCAGAGCTGTTTTGCCAGCCATCTTTCTCAAGGGCATTTCTTCATCCTCCTACTGCACAAGGAGATAATGCATATAAACAGCTTAGTATAATGACTAGTACAGTGTACATGCTAAATAAATACTACCCAATATATTTCTTTCCCCTTTATTTTCCTCCTCCTTTTCTTCCTCATCATAGAATTTATTATTATAATAACAACAGGCAATGATAAGCATCATACTTATGCTCTAGCCATTACTCAAAGTAATAATAATACCCATGAAAAGGTATGATATAATATGATGAATTTAACAAATATTTTACATCTTCTATCTCATTTAATCTCTCACAGCCAGGTGCATCATCTGATACCTACAAGGTGCTCAGCACATGCCTGTTATTTTTTTGTGCCTAATCAATAACAATAACAATGACATTTTTGGCCCATATTATTTGTAGCAACATGTTTTGGAAGGGGAAGCCATGGATATTTTTTATTTTAAAAACCAAATTATTTACAAAGGAGTTAACTTATGAAAATGCTAAGCAACTTGGATGGTTTTATCTGGTACTGGTAGAAGAGTATCAGCTAGAACTTGTTAGGGATACAGATGAGGTGAGAATAGAGGCCATATTTTATAAATGATGGCAATATACACTTAAATTTGCATTTTTATCTTCTCTTTAAAATGAAACCAAATGACCTGATGTTTCCAAAGAACACAAGTAGAATTTTTTAAAATCACTTCCTATTTTCAAAATAATTTTACCATTTTATTGCATCATAGGCAACCCCATAGATATGCATAGTACCCCTCCATTTTATTCTATCAAAGAAGCTGTAGGCAACTTCATAGGCTAACTTCTAGTTTAAATTCAAATTTCCAGCACACGGACAATGAGTAACAGCAACAATAAAAACTGAAGATGTACATTTTTCAGATTAGTGCAAATACATAACAAAAACTATGGTAGCCAGGCAGTCTTTTGAAGCTATCTGTATTTATTGGGCTCAGAAAAAAAGCAGGACGTCTCTTTTCTGAGGCCGAGAATTCTAAATACTCTTGAATGTTGACCTCTTGGCAGAACTGGGCCCACTTTTTCAAAAGTTAATGTTCATAGTCACCTGGTATAGTGCTTTAAATGATAAGAGTCTGAATTATTTAAATAAATACTATCTTCTAAGAAGTCATTTAAAAGAGATTAATTCACAGGTTGAGTATCTGAGTTACTTTATTCGTCTTGTAAAGATGTTGAGTCAGGCTGGGAGTCAGGCCCAGGAATCTAGATTTTTAACAAGCCCCTTCCTTGATACTGAGGTGGGTAATCACAGGACTACATTTTAAATAACAGACTGATGAATTAGAATGTAAAAGGCATCAAGGAGGAAAGAAGATGGGATGTCCAACTCAAATATTGCTGCCAATAGTACCGTAGGTATTTTCCATTCATATGTGGGCCACCAAGGCCCCAACAGAGAGCTTTGTTGTAGCTGGAGACGGTTTGATTTGTTAGGCAAATTCTAGTGTGAACAATGAACAACAATCTGGGAGGACAGCTATAGATTAGGAAGTATATATTTCAATGTACAGGAAATCTAGATTCCTGTTTGTTTGAATGGGGCACAGTCCCATCTGCATACAATATGTCCTTGGAATTAAAGCAGCCTCTGCTATTTAAAAAATAAGTACTTGATTTCTTTTCTATTTCTTGTTTTATTTTTTCCTTCTTAAATTCCTCTCATTAGCTTAATATCTTCATAGATCATATATATCTTCATGATTCCAGAGCTCCTCTCTTTCTATAAAAGATAAGCACAGAATAATTTGATTGGCAGAGGAAAAGTAATATATTTCACACCCAGTTTTATATTGTTGAACACGATGAAGATTTTCTAATACTCTGCCTTCCTTGGCACTGTTACAAAGGGAAGAGCATCTACCATATCCAGCATGAAAATAGAAAGTGATAAGAAAATTCTGCATTCTTCTAGCTGGTGTTCTGTCTAGATTCTCATTACTAATGCAGCTGGATCAGGCACCTAGACTTCTTCCTCTTCTCTCCCAACTCTAGTGGAGAAGTTAGAGAAAGTGAGAGAATTGTCTTAAATGTTAATGCTGATACATTTCACTGTCATTGTCGCAAAATGTTGCACTCTGATGATCCCAAGTAACAGGCGGGTATAATACCTCCTCTAGGAGTAAGAAAGTTATAATGACTTTTCTTGACTTTACTGTTCACTCTTAGTCATGTTGATGATTCTTCTTTAATAAAGCAAATAAGTCCTTCCTCCCCTCCTCATTCATGCCGAGCCAATAAACAAGACAGAATGATGTTGGAAGACAAGCCTCTTATTTCTTATTTAATTAACTACAAAGGAGCTCTTTAGGAGGAATGTGATTGTGAGCTAAATAATTACCTGAAGCCTAATTTTTCTTCCTTTCTATAAAAGATAAGCATGGGATAATTTGATAGGTAGAGGAAAAAAATATATTTCACACCCAGTTTTATATTGTTGAACACGATGAAGATTTTCTAATACTCTGCCTTCCTTGGCACTGTTACAAAGGGAAGCGCTTCTACCATAACCAGCATGAAAATAGAAAGTGATAAGAAAATTCTACTTAATTGTGTTCTTTGGAGAGCATCAGGGCATTTGGTTTCATTTTAGGAGGAAGATAAAGAGCAGCTCCAGGGCCAAAGCATGTTTCCCAGATATGCCCACTGTTTTCTTGCTTTATCCTCAAAATTACTTTTTTTTTTTTTATCAGATTTTATCAGTGGAATGGGCAGTTATGTCTTCACATGTAAGCCTAAATAATAAAGACTTTATTTTTCTTTGTGCTGTGCTGGATGGAGGTACTGAAGTCAGGAGGAGGGGTAGATGATATAGGTTTAATTTCTGTTGTATCTGGCAACTGGGTATCATTAAACAGTAAACAAGCAATCTTTGCTTTATTTTAAAATAAGCCTGACTGGATATTTTCCATGACTAGTTATTTCCATATTAGGGGAAACTTCAGAATTTTGGGTAAGATACTCTTCTGTGACAATAATAATGGCAACAAAAACTATGAAATGACAGCTGCTGTTTCTTGAGTTTTTATCAAATTTTAGAACCTATGCCATTTCTTTACATATATTGTTTCTATACCTCATGCCTGCCTTATGTGGTACATTTATTCCTTTTTTTTTCTGAGTCTTGAAACCATGGCTTGTTGACACTAAATAACTTATTCTAGGTCTAAGAGTGAGTTTGTGGCTCTGGGCATTATTTCCACATCTAAGGTTAATGATCAGTTTTTAATTTTTTTTTTTTTAATGCTATACCACAAGCAGTTCTTTCAGAGGATATCTCATTATATTATTTGGCATCTAATTCTGCTAAGGCTAAGGAAAAAGAGAAAGAGTTGAAAAAGAAATAGAAGCAAGTCTCACTTCTAGTCAGTGTTCAGAAAACGAAATCATGAAAACAGACTTTCTGGTAAAGGAATCAGTCTTAGGTGAAGTTTAGAATCTGTGTCCGGGCCACTAACCTCCTGGCTTAGTATAATTTGTAGGGTTTTAGTTTAAAAGTGCTTGAGGCTTCATAGTCCCCTGGGAGCTCTTTCTAGGCACAGAGGTGGAAAAAGTCTCAGCAAGGCTTCTGAGTATGAAATTTCCAAGGCATACAATATTTGTTGATATTTATAAAGCATATGTATGTGGCAACATTTCTGCTGATTAGGAAAACATTAAGTATTGGTAAAATGTCATCATTTAATCTCCTTCCATTTCATACTGTTATATCTATTCCCTTCCTTTGCAAACAATCATTACTTAACCTAAACTTCTGCATTGCAGATGCACAAACAAAAGGCCAAAGAGGCCAGTTGTCCTAAGGGATAAACCTTCTTGGAATAATTCTGTTCCTGTTTACATGTCCATTGTTAACACTTATTTTTATGCCCCCACATGTTCTGAGAATCATGACTGTCTATTGGTAAATGATAATATCAGCTAATTTCTTTTTGACAATTAATAGAAATTTTACACTCTTACATTTCGATATCAGTCAATATTTTTACATACTGACAGTTTTAATCAAGGATTATCTTTCACAAGGGAGCTGTAACAGAGCCCTAATTAATTAAAGTGATAATTACTCCTCTCCCTCAGAGTTTGTTAGTTACATAACACATTCTTCAGGAAATTCACATCCTTAGGATTCATCTTTAAATTTCTCTCATTTAAAAGGAGATACCCTGGCTTCTATCTCTTTGAGAATTTGCTGAAAATTCAAATTATTTTTATCTTAGGCGTTAGGAAAGAAAGGAGGCCATCTCTATTTTCTAGAAAGTTTTCATATTCAAACCAAATAAAATGATATGTTCTGATCTTTGAAATGTTCACTTTGCAACCTAGGGGTCTTTTTCATGGAAAAAAACAAGGTTGTCAAATGACTCCCCTTTGCCAGCTTATTATAGCTTCTTCATCACAATGCCAGTGCCCACGGTCCATTCCTTTTGGGTCTTTTTTCACTTTCATTCCTCAGCTACAATTGCTCTTGCCTCTCTGTAGTTTTTCTTTGTGCTTAAGGTTTGTTACATTTTCTGGGCCGGTTTAATTTGGTTATTTTAGTAGATATTGAATCTAGAGTACTGGCAATGATTGGCAGCCCTACTCTCTTCTCCTTTAATAGCTATTGCCCCTGTTCCTGTATTTCAGCATCTCCTGGTGTCTGAGATGCACTTTTAGAAATAATTGATGGTGACTCTGAATTCATTCAGTTTATTCCCTAACACTTGGGAATCTAGATCATTGAAATTCCTGCACCAAATATTGGTCAGATTTGTTAAGGTCATTCCTATTTGGCTTGCATATTTTAATTAAATTAGAGTGACTTACTCATTCCACTTGCAGCAAACATTTGACTACATTTTAAAATTATTTCTCCCAAACTCCCGAGTGCTTTTACTATACTTTTCTAATACATGTGGGAAACAAAACTTGATACCAAGAGGTCAATTATCTAAAATTCAATGAGCTTTTTTTCTGTCATTATATGTAATTATTGAAAGACTTTTTTTCTTGCTGTAATAGTTTTTTTAATAGCCTTTATTTTTTGAATCAGTTTTAATTTCACCACAAAATTGAGCAGAAGAGTTTCCATATACCTTCTGCCCTTGTACACACCTACTTCCTTCCACTATCAATGTCTCCCGTCTGAGTGGGACATTTGTTTCAACTGGTGAACTACATTGACACATCAGTGTAGCCAGAGCCCATAGTTTACAATAGGGTTCCTGCTTGGTGTTGAGCATTCACTGAATTTGGACAAGTGTATAATGGTATGTAGACGCTGCTGAATGCATGTAACATCATACAAAGTATTTCCACTGCCCTAAAAAATCCTCTGTGCTCCTTCCATTTACTCCTCTCTTTACCTTAACTCTGGACAACCACTGGTTCTTTGACTGTCACTATAGTTGGCCTTTTCTGACTGTCATGTAGTGGGACTCATATAGTATGCAGTCTTTTAGACTGATCTCTTTCAGTTAGTAATAACTTTCTTTCACTTAGTGTGTAAATTCAAGTCATTTAAGGTTCCTCCATGTCTTTTCATGGCTTGATAGTTCCTTTCTTTTCAGCACTGAAAGATTCCATTGCATTCATTTTTCTTTGGGATTTTCATGAAATCAGTAAATATTTTGCCATGCTTCTTGAAGATAAATTTTAGCCAGGCATAAGATAAATATTTTTTTTTTCTTTTTGTCATTGTATTATTTTATTCTTCTTTTGCATTTTCTCTAATCTTACATTTCCTTATTCTTAAGCTCTAGAACTTTCTGAAAATGGTCAGAGAATTCATGTTGTGAATATTTTAATTCTCTTTTTTGTCTTCCTTTAACCCACTATATCCCTATTTCAGTACTTAGGAAAGCGTATTATTTCTTGGCATCTTGTAGTTTTTATTTAACTGTCTTTATTTTCCCATTATTATGTATTTTACAGGAATTTTTAAGAATTCAGACAACAAACACCTTTTACTTCTCTCTTTTGAAGGATTTGAGTGGTTTGTTTACCAAGTTTGGACAACTTTTCCACTTCTCTGAGTGTGTAAATTCAAGAAGAAGAGAGGAAAAATTATCCCAGGGCTGTTTACGTCCCTCTTCTCTTTCTCACAGCATCTTCCAAGCTTCAGCAGCCATGGCCATGATGAAGCTAAGTTAAAAAACTGCAAGCCTAGTTGAAAGGCCACTTTATGCAAGACCATATGACCCCCAAATATCATTTAAATGAAGCACCATAAATCATTTTTTGTTTTTCCAGTAGCAGACAGTGTATTCTTCTTCCTATCTGAGAAGTAAAGGAAGTCCTAAGAGGTTGTTTAGGAACTCCTCCTCTGAGGTGTTTCCTTTGCTCTATCTTCTGCCTTTAGGAAGATTGATATTGTCTGAATGTTGCTCTAGTCCTTCCAGCTATTTGGATGTGGGCTTTACACATGAAAGCTAATGGTACCCACTCAGGTAATTTGACAATTAACCTCTTCACGTGGACCTACTCTTTATCTTATACTAATACCTTATATTCAACACCTTTATATGATGAAATTCCTTTGATTTTCTCTGTTTCATTAAAAGAAAACTGCTCAGTAAGGACCAAAATTTGTAGTCCCTCCTTTCCTTCTCCTCCCCTTTTTTCTCCCCCTTCTCTTCCTCCCTCTTCTCCCTCCCCCTCCTCCCCCTCCTCCTCCTTTCTTCTCCTCCTTCTTCTCTCCTCCTTTCTCCTCCTCCTCCCCCTCCTTCTTCTCAGCATTGAATTTGATGCCTGCCTCTATTCTTGGCACATAACAGAGCCCAGTAAATATTTATTTAATGATATTTTATTCTAGTAGTCTGCTAAGAGTTCCAAATTTCCTACTATCCCAATCTGCTTCTGTTGATTTCATAATACCAAGTTATTCTTTTCTGAAATAGCTCAAAGAAACTCTTTCTAGGTGAATTTTTTCTTTGAAAATAAAACTTCCTTTCTGATAAATATCTCCACTTTCAAAACCAATATTTTATCTAAGCCTGAGCAAAATTTCCTCTAGGCCATGCTTATAGCTATATGGTAATATTATTCTATTTAAGCTGAATCTAATTAATCTCAAACACATAAACTTTTTAGGGAACCAGACTTTTTTGTTTTTGCATATCGTGTATGTTAAAAGAAATTTTAGCCAACAAAACATTGCATGTAATTTAAACAGACTTTTTTTCCATATTAGGGATGGATTTCATACAATTTTCTCTTTTTACTTGACCCTATATAAAAGATATATGAACAAAGATGATGAACAATGTACTTCATGAAACAAAGTAACATCCTGGATAATTTGCCATGTGATAGGCTTAGCCTTACTCAAAAGGAAAATAACTACACTTAGGTGTCCACCTTCATCTGCTCTCTTACAAAGGGCTTAGCATTCCCTCCAAACAGCACTACTCAGCCTTAGCAGTTACAGTGGACCTAAGATCCTTAGCACGGAGGATCTTCCACTTGCCTTTACCACCTTCTAGGGAGCTTAGAAAGAGAAGGTTTTGGCATCTTTCCCTGTCTTGAGCTTCTGGTGTCTTTCAAAGGATACTAGAGTTTCAGGCAGTACAAAGTAGTGAATAAGTATATTCAGTTTGGGGACAATTGTGTCACTGTCAGGTTGCCTTTAATATCTTTACCTTCATGGATTTAAAGATTTAATGGGATGTCCAACCTCATCTCATCTGATGCCTTTGTTTTATAGTAAGGAGACTTACTAATGGTAAAAAACAGTCATAGCTTGTTATGTGGATGACAGCAATCCGAGGTGATAGAAACAGGATTTTGAATCTGAACATCCTGACAGCCCATTGTCAATTTCATCACCCTACAGTGATTACTCCTGTGGAAGGTTCCACATGATTATTTTCAATCTTAGAGTTTTATTTCTCCTAAGAAAGACTTGAAGCTATAAAAACCTTTTGTTATTCTTTCTGGTTTGTGTGGGACTTTTGATTCTGTTTTTCACCTTTCTTCTTCAGTTTCCCTAATGCTTTACAAAGGGGCTTACAATTTAGTGGTAAGATTTTATTGGAGATGCTGGATTCAAACATGAGGGATTGTCAAAATTTTAATGACAGATATAAAATGATGCCAACCTGTCAGAACGAGTGTTGGCTGTTGTGTTGTTCTCTGGGTCCCTGCTGAGAACCTGGTTCAATGAACTACTCTAATCTTGAGAGCATCTACTTTCTCGCTTTCCAGATGTTTTGGAAATATAATCTAGTCATTTTTACTACTGAATTGTCTGTAAATGATTAGGGTTCTCATTAGTCATTGCATTATCTACTTGGAATACTGTATTTAAAAAAAATAATGTTGCTGCTCATAAAAATAAATCAACTTAATCTTGCAATTACATAATCGAGAATAATTGAAAACTAATTACACAATGAGTTTGTTCCTTGGAGATGTATGACAACTTCAAAAGCTGAAGAAAGTGTGATGGATGAACTCTTTTATAAAACAACATAAAATCTGCTTCTTTCTTTTGCATTCCCAATTCATAAGGTCATTGGGAAACTCAGTTGTCACGTCTACTGCCAAATTTGCAAAAATTGTCTGTACAGAGTCTTTAGAGTAAGAAAAGAAAAAGACAAATTACAAAGCTGTATTTTGATGTCATCTCTCCTAATTTTGTCAAAGTATTTTTCTTCCAAATAGCAGATTACTTCATCCTGAAGTCCTGACAACCGTAAATGTAATCAGCTTTGCCACAAATGTTGTCAAAATGAAATGCCATTTTGGGGGGGTTGTCTTTTTTGCTTTGTTTTACATCAGGGGAAAGTGGAAGGAGAAGCAATTGGCAGCAAGTTGAGGAAGCTGTGTTGTCTGAGACATTGAGCATTTCACGATCCAGAGAAATTCACAATTAGGTGATAGAATGTGCTCCTGGACCACCGTCACTTACACTGGGAACATGATGTCCTCCTGGGGAATGTTAGGAAGGCACTTGTAAAGCTATTTTAAGAGGCGTTTGGAACTCTGAGAGGACAGGGAAGTATAGGAGAATATGCCAGAAGCCTTGTTTGTAAATACTGTATTCTCTTTAGGGGCTACTCAGTGGCAAAATCAAAATGATGTTTTGCCAGGCAATAAAGCTGCATATCTTTACTTGCTAGCAGAGAATTCCACACTCAGTGAAGATCAAAACTTAAAATGAAAACATTTTAATGAATCATAGAAAATCAGTTTTTCTGTTTGTTTGGTTGTTGGTTTTATGTCTTTCCTGTGTGAGCTCCTCAAGCTTATAGATGAGCCAGTGCTATTAGTTGGTACCAGTAATCCATCAGAAGAAAGATGGAACGTTGTCAGATAAACTGTATTTGAAGAGGCTGAAAGCTAATTTGCCTCAATCTTTTTAGAAAATGTTTTATTCATCTTCACAGAGCCCCAGAGGACATAGGATTTGGGCAGGGATGGCTATTCTGTGACAGTATATCATGCCTCCTTAACAGTGGACCAAAGAGATAAACAAATAGGACCTCAAAGAGTTCTTCCCTTCCTAGTCTGTGACAACCCCAAAGATTCCAGAGAGAGTTGGAGAATGGCTTGCTTGCAGAAGTGAGCAGGTCTCACATACTCCCTTCAATTCCATCTCCTAAAAATAAAATAATTTAAATTTCAGGGGAATCATCTGTGTAGCCACATAAAGAGGACATTGTTCATATTTAAAACTGAGAAAGATCCATCATTCATGTGAGTAACATTTTCATCTTATTATTCTGAACTATAAACTTACATTCTGTCCCCCTGCAGTATTCCATCAGTGGGTTATTATATGTAAAGAAATTATTAGTGCTTTATAAGCGACAGATATTGATGCACTAGAAATGGTTATTCATTTATTCTTCAACATTTATTTCTGCAGACTTAGTTATATGCACATACTACATTAGACATCTAGGATACGAAGATGATTCATCATAATTCTAGCCTTTACAGTCTGTCCTGAGAGATTAGATGAGGAAAACACAATGATACACAATATACAGGTGATAAACCAGAGACATTAAGACTGCTAGAATCACAAGGAAAAATGGGACTAACCCAGCTGGATCTTGGTTTAATAAAGCACTAGAGAGTTAGTAGGGTCTTATTAGATTGAGGGGGAGAAGAGAAAGGACTTAGCAAAAGAGGGTAGAGAATGTACCATTACATAAGAACAGAGCATTCAGAGTCCTGTACATTATCCTCAGTAGTTATAGCCTTGGTTGGTTTGGGGAAAATGGAAAGGAAGGCTGAAAGATAGGCTGGGCCAAACTATGAAAGAGTCAATATGGCATCCAAAGGTCTAGACATATCCTGTTGGTTACCATGAGCAAAGTCTATTATCCAAGGGAAACATTTTCTGTAAAGCATATGCCCTACACCATCCTATTCCATTTGACATTTACCTAAACAGATTATTAAAAATCTGGTTAGAATCGTGGATAGATTAGTTAGATTGGTCAAATGGCAACATGTAGCTTAAGATGTCTGCCCAAATCATAGTAGCCTGACTTAAGGAAATGGGTCCATGAAAACACAGAGTGATAGTTCTCTAGTTTTATGTGACTTCTTCCCATTCATAACTTCAAATGGTCTGGGCTTTGGATAAACAGTAGGCTCATTTGTATGTGTACAGTAAAGGAAGTACTCAAAGCACTGAAAGAAGCCAAAAATTTGTCCCATTGCTTTCTGACTCCTCTTTGAGAAGAAAACTCACCGATTCTTGCCACTGGTGCACTTCAAAATGTAATTTCTTGTAGAACTAAGGCAAGGTGTATGAAGCACAATGCCCAGACGTCACCTGGTATGGATTTAGGAAACTTGATTTTAGGTAGTAGTTCTAATTGAAAAATTCTCAGCCAGGCATGGTGGTTCATGTCTATAATCCCAGCACTTTGGGAGGCCAAGGCAGGTAGATTATTTGAACCCAGAAATTTGAGACCAGTCTGGGCAATATAGGAAAACCCTTCTCTACAAAAAATACACACACATAAAAAAAATCTAGCCAGGTGTGGTGGTTCACACCTGTAGCTACCTGGAAGGCTGAAGTGAAAGGATCATTTGAGCCCCCGGGAGGTCAAGGCTGCACTGAGCTGTGATTGCACCACTGCATACCAGTCTGGGCAACAGAGTGAGACTCTGTCTCAAAAAAAAAAAAAAAAAAAAAAAAAAGAAAAGAAAAATTCTATATCCCATTATACCTCAAACATACCTAGTGGATTAGGTATCTCAGTTGGGGTTTCAGAACATATGTCCACCACTTCATGTTTCTGTAAGATGTAGGTCAAAGTGTACAAAGTAGCAAATGATGTAGTTGAAAAAGTCAAAAGAGTTAATGTACAGAATGAGGACTACAGTTTTTAACTGTGTATTGTATTCAGGGTTTTTGCTAGATGAGTATTTTATAACTGCTCTTGCCATAGGGGCAGTGAGACTGAATATCTCTGTGAGATGATGGATATCTTAATTTATTCCACTATACTAACCATTTTATTATATGTATATATCTTATGACATCATGTTGTGTATCTTAAATACACACAATAAAACGTAGTTTAAAAAATACTTTGCTTTAAAAATCTTTACAATTTGCTGAGAATGATGGTTTCTAGCTTCATCCATGTCCCTGCAAAGGACATGAACTCATCATTTTTTATGGCTACATAGTATTCCATGGTGTATATGTGCCACATTTTCTTTATCCAGTCTATCATTGATAGGCATTTTGGTTGGTTCCAAGCCTTTGCTATTGTAAACAGTGCCGCAATGAACATACATTTGCATGTGTCTTTGACACAAGAACAGAAAACCAAACACTGCATGTTCTCACTCATAAGTGGATGTTGAACAATGAGAACACATGGACACAGGGAGGGAGAACATCACACACTGGGGTCTGTTGTGGGGGTGGGGGGGGGCTAGAGGAGAGATAGCAGGTGGGGGAGACTGGGGAGAGATAACATTAGGAAAAATACCTAATGTAGGTGATGGGGGGATGGATGCAGCAAGCCACCATGGCATGTGTATACCTATGTAACAATCCTGCACGATCTGCACATGTACCCCAGAACTTAAAGCATATAAAAAAAATCTACAATTTGCAATGGAGTAATATATCCATCACCTTATTAGCTTTTCACAAATAATCCCACAGGATAGTAACAACACATTGAGAAAATTTAGAATTATCAATTTCCAGTGACTTGTCCAAGGTGACATAGCTTGAATGAGAATCCAAATTTCCCAACTGCCTTGCTGTTGGGTTTTTCATCCTTCCTCACAATGAGAAGGATGGAAACTCACTGTGACGTTGCCAGAAATACCCTGAGTTGTGACAAAATTTTACTGGCACCTCACCCATAATTAATTATCTAGAGAAGTGAGTTAAGAGTGATGAGTCCAAACTTGTCTCTTGAATCAGCTCACCCTCAAGGAACAGATAATTCATTGTGAAACTCATAACTTCACTGGCCATGCCTCAGAAGAATTATTCCATCTCCCTCCTAAAGAAACCAAATATCTTCCAGAAAAGAAAATAAATCTCCACTGCAGGATCTCTGTAAAGCAGTTCCCCTTTTGGGAAACTTAGGGTTTATATGTTTTTTATTTTTTATTTATTTTATGTGTTCCCTTTTAAACTTTTATTTTAGCTTGAGGGGTACAGGTGCAGGTTTGTTACATAGATAAATTGTGTCATAAGAGTTTGTTTGTACACATTATTTTACCACTCAGGTGATAAGCATAGTATAAGACAGGTAGTTTTTTTTTTTTTAAAGAGAGAAAAAAAGAAAGAGAAAAGAAAGAAAAGAAGGAAAGAAAGAAAGAAAGAAAGAGAAAGAAAGAAAAAATGAAAGAGAGAAAGAGGAAGAGAAAGAGGGAGAGATAATGGGAGTCTTGCTTTATTGCCCAGGCAAGAATGCAGACTAAAAATGGGTATCGAAAAACCTCTTTTATGCCAATAATTGTGCTTAACAATGGAGACAGGAAGGAATAAGGGAGGAAAATAACAAACAAGCAGCCAACCAATATTTCATTTAAACCTGTGAAATGCTATGCAATTACTGAGGAATGATTTACTTCCAATTACGTAGTCACTTTTAGAGTAGGTGTGATGTGGTACTGATAAGAATGTATGTTTTGTGTATTTGGGGTGGAGAGTTCTATAAACGTTTATTAAGTTTACTTGTTCCGGGTCTGAGTTCAAGTCTTGGATATCCTTGTTAATTTTCTGTCTCGTTGGTCTGTCTAATATGGACAGTGTGATGTTAAAATTTCCCACTATTATTGTGTGGGAGTCTAAGTCTCTTTATAAGTCATTAAGAACTTGTCTTATGTATCTGGGTGCTCCTGTGTTGGGTGCATGTATATTTAGTGTCATTAGCTCTTGTTGCATTGATCCTTTTACCATTATGTAATGTCCTCCTTTGCCTCTTTTGATCTTTGTTGCTTTAAAGTCTATTTTTTCAGAGACGAGAATTGCAACTCCTGCTATTTATTTATTTATTTATTTATTTATTTATTTATTTATTTATGCATGCTCTCCATTTGGTTGGTAAATCTTTCTCCATCCCTTTGTTTTGAGTCTTTGTGTATCCTTGCACGTGAGATGGGTCTGGATGCAGCTTACCGATGGGTTTTGGCTTTTTATCCAATTTGCCAAGACAGGTAGTTTTTAAATCCTCACCCAACTCCTTCCCTACATCTCAAATAGGTATTAGTGTCTGTTGTTCCCCGCTTTGTGTACATATGTATTCAATGTTCAGCTCCCAGTTATAAGTGAGAACATGTGCTATTTGATTTTCTGTTAATGTGCTAGTTCACTTAGATAAGGAACTCAAGCTTCATCCACACATCTGCAAGATACAATCTCATTCATTTTATCACTGTAGAGTATTCCATGGTATACATGTAGTATATTTTCTTTATCCAATCCACCCTTCATGGGCATTTAGGCTGATTCCATGTTTTATACGTTTTTTTAAATTTTACTTGAGGAAGTTTTGTGATCAAATGTGTCCCCATGTTACATTTGAAGAAACAGATGTGAAGAGGAAAAGTTCTCTCTCCTGGGAGACACTTTGATGGCTACCTTTGATTACTGAGAAAATCTCAGCTCAGGAATCTTTGGGAAGGCAGAGTTAAGGAAAATCTCTTTAGGATTTTCAAATCCTCAAGGTTGAATATCAGTTTTCTCCTGCAAGCCCTGAGAGGGGCTCTCTGGGCCCTCCTGACAGACTCCACTTTCCTCAGGGATGAATTAAAAGTTGCCATTCTTTTTTATTCCTTCCTCTATCTCTGTTAGATGTGTTGCTTTTCCCTGCTATATTTAAACAGAAGAATTTTACCTGGAAAGTGCCATGCCCATCAAGTCATAGCTTAGTCCATGGGCCCCTAACATGAAACCTAAGAAAGGCCTTATTGTCTTAAAATAGACAGGAGCCAAATTCCCCTCTTCACCAGGATGTCTGCTAAATGTACGTGTCTCTGCCCATTGCTGCACTGAGGAAAGGAGAGATACCATACTTCTAAGGACCTTTCTGAATTCAATCCTTGCTTCAGCTTATGGGAAGCAGTTGACCTGTTGTTGGAAGCTGTGGGAATTCAGTGAGAAATATTTTAGCAGATTTTCAGAAAGGAATTACATATGTGAATAGGAAAAACATTTTTCAAGTCACACCAATCATTAGCACTCACCCTGTTGGGCTAAAGGTGTCTGTGGTGGGGAATGAGTTGAAGAAATGAGGGATTAGCGTTTTCCACTCAGGTTGTGTATTGACGAGCTCCATGCCTCATGGTTTAATTTAACATGGAGGATGATCTATTTTATCTCTTTCAGTGAGAAATCCTAAGAGTTATTCTTGTTAATATAATGAGTCAGGAACTGCACACAAAAATATTGGTGTGCTTGTTCCAATTAAAAGTAATTACCAATTCAAGAAAGAAGTTTTTATCATATAGCCCAATTTGTACTGTCCCCATTTCCTTTAGAATTATTGTTCTTGAGTGTTGGTGCAGTATTCAATATTGGTGGATAGGTGATCTGTGAGGGAAGGGCTGGGTTTATGAGTGGCTGGCTCAGCCTTCACTGGATGGTTGGTCCTTAATGACTGAATCTCAGAGCACTGGGGGAACCACTTCTTTGGTAAGGGTCATTTGACTTTGAGCTCCTCTTGAGCTTAGGAAGAGAATAATGCTTTTATACTGGTTAACATTTACTGCTTTCACTTTTTTTTTTTTGGCATCTGTTGATCCCTTTACAATCTGGTGAGGTGGGCACTATTACTGATATCCAAATGAGGAATAAAATATTTAAGGGTTTCCCAATCTTAACCGCAAGAATAAGACAGAACCAGGACATAAATCAACTTTTCCAACTGAAATGTGCCACACCTTTCCACAAAGCGTGATTCTCGGGACATAACCCAATCCTGAGGTTTCTTCATTTCTAATATGTATAGTACCCATGCTTGCACTTACTTGGAAAAATTACTCAAGAATAACAAGAAATAAATTTGGAAACATTTTGTAAACATATACATAGTATACATATGAGGCGTACTAAAATTATAATCACTATTTTCAATGATTTATATTTAGATAGAAACTCTATTCAGTTTGGTTTGTTTAGCTATTGGAGACTGTTGCAGAAATGTTACCTTTCTCTCTATGTTGAGTATATTTTGAAATTATGTTTAAATTTGTTAGACTTAGTTATTCCTGTTGAACTCAGAGACATTTCACAAATACAAAGCACAGACAGGAGACCTTGGCTACCTTCTCTGATGACTAGGATTCCCCAGGGAGGAACAGATTTCTCCCTGCTATAGCACACCTTACCACATTCAGCTGTTATTATTTTCTATCAATCTCCAGCATGAACCTTACAATTAATTATCTTATATATATATTTTCTAACCTGGGGTCCTATGTCAAGGTTATTGCCAAATTATCAAGGAAACTCCTTCAAAACTGAGATACTATACTTCTAATCTTGGGATGAGTTAAGAAATGCCTAGTAGTTTTCACTTAAATATGATTTCTGACCGTTGGACTTGTATCCTGCTGAGATGGATTGGGAAGGTAACTAAAATGTAATCTAAGGCAAGGTGTGGGTACATGGAATCCAAACCATAATGTCACCATAACACTTTTTCATGTCACTAACACCAGGCATTGCACCACTCTGTGTGTACCACTAAGAATAACTGATGAATTGATCATATATACTGAGGGAAAACTATCTGAACAGAGAGTGTTATGTGACCACTGGCTACCTTTCAAATTAAGTAGTTTTCCTTTGCAAAATGTCAAAAGAATGTTTGGTGCTCAAAAGAAAATTGCCATGTTCTGCAGTCGTGAAACTTGTGACTCAGAGGCAGAAATATGAGCAGAAACAGTCTCTCAGGAGTGCTCGAGGGAGAAGCCCCAAAAGACCACCTTTATTCTGACAGCCAGAGACCACCAGTTGAGCTCCAGTGAATACTAGAACCCTATTGTAGAGGCTTCTAGCCTGAAGAGGATGCAGTGTGGTTTGCCCAAGTGAAGGAGGCTACAACAAATGGTTCTATCCAAAGACATTGCTAGTGATGAAAACTGACTTTATTAAATACATATTAAAGTCCAACTGTGTGTATGTGTATGTGCATGTATGTGTTTGCTTAAGCATGGCCAGCATCTTATTATTTTTCAGTCTGATTATCTGCCACTTCTCAGAAGTCACTTCCCTGTGAATCCAGTCTGAAATAGTGGATTTGATTTAGGAAGCATCTCAGCACCTTGTCTGTTTCCTTGCTAGAATTTAATCAGTAATTTATCTAACTTTCATATTATGTTTTTGGTGTCTCAGGAGAAGGCAGAAACAATAGCTGTCTAATTTACCCCTGAAGCCTAAAATAGTATCTGTTACATAGTAGATATTAACATTGGGTGGACCAATCGCAGTGTCTCAGATAAAAAGCAAGCTCAAATTTGAAAGACAAAGAAAGAGGTGCTTGCACTGGATATTTCTGATGATAAATTCTATTTAGGGAAATCCTTTTTTTTTATATAAAATTATTGATAGTTGGTGAATTTTGCTTTCTTTAATTTATTTACATCAGTAATTTTTCTTGCTTTGGTTGATACATGAATTGAGAATATACTTTAAGAAGATAGAAAGAACAAGATTTATTTTCTGGGCCTGAAACATTCATCTCCACAAATAATCCTCATATTTTATTTTGCCCTTCTTTCTGTGTGTTCAATTTATTTTTCTAGCTTTATGCTTCCTCTTCTCTTGGCTTTTGGTCAAAACATTATGCATGTTTTCTCACCCTAAAATCCTACTATTAGTCACCAAAATCCTTCTTGAGTCTTCTTAATTCTATCATCATCAAACTATCCTCAGCTCGGAGGTGACACCCCTTCATATTAATCATCATATAAAATCATAGGAGATTGTAAAGTATTTTAGAATGATAAAAACAAAAGTGTTTGATCTCAAAATGTCCTCTCAGACCACTCTATACATAGAATGTTACAAATGAAAAATCACCATTATCATAATGGATATGTAAATAGTCACACGAATAAAACCAATTCCAAATTGTGCATAGAAAATCTAATCTTGGTTAGATTTGTGATCTTGGCTACACCAAAATCACACCACTGCACCTAGGCTGGAGTGCAGTGGTGTGATCTTGGCTCACTGTAACCTCGCCTCCCAGGTTCAGGCAATTCTCTTGCCTCAGCCTCCTGAGTATCTGAGATTACAGGCATATGCCACCATGCCTGAATAATTTTTGTATTTTTAATAGAGACAGGGTTTCACCGTGTTGATCAGGCTGGTCTCAAACTCCTGACCTCAGGTGATCCACCCTCCTCCTTGGCCGCCCAAAGTGCTAGGATTACAGGTATCAGCCACCACGCCCAGCTTCTATTTTTAATGTTTTAAAAACATATGTACATTTATTTTTAATCAGAAAAAAAATAATGTTCTTAATGCTTTTAAAAATATAAACAATACATTTACTATTAAATTTGATAAGTATCCAAACTTAGGTATGGCCATTCGTCAATCCCTAGGAATTCACAAAAAATAGTATTTCTTCAACAGGTTCTGATTGCATCGTTGTCAGATAGGAACGTAAAATTAACAAACCGAGGCTATCACTGAATGGGCCTTGCGGTTGCACTTCAGCCTGCTTAAGAGGTTTCAGTTTGTTTGTTGTTTCTTTCCCCCTGAATCAGTATTCTACAACCCAGAGTACTTTGGATACCTATGTATACCCTTGCATGCTGGAGTTAGAAAGTTTTTCAAGGATCAGAAAACAAAATGTGACAGAGTATTTTAACTGTGTGAACTCAAATATTCTTTAAATTAATACAATATTTTTATAATGATTTATAGTTATACAAAATATTTTCATATATATTAGTCTCTAATCTATGTAGAAATACAAAACTGTGTGCTTCGAATGAGTCTCATTTACAATCTGATAACATTTATATGTCTCCTATAATGTATAATTTGAGCATGTAAAATGAGAATGTAAGTCCTCATAACTTTGCAGAACCGTCTTAAAATAAAATGTAATTTGAAATTCTCAGGTTTTAGCAATCCAGTTACCCAATGTTTCTTCTCGAAATGTGCTTGGGGTTATAGTATTTTCCCCTCATTTCACTGTCATCTCTCCATTACCTCAGAAATTATATTTAATAGGTAGAATTGATAGGCAAGTTCTATGAACCTTCTTTTGATATTTCTGCTCTTTTGGTCTTGCTGTTTCTATGACTCAGCTTACATTTCTTAGCATGTTTTATCTGAAATTAAATTTATTAACTCATTAGTAGTAAACAATTGGGGTTTTAGTCTTAGCTTGCTCCTGCTCCTCTGTCTTCTTTGGTTGCAATGGCAAGATTTACTGCATTTAAACTTTCTTGCTGCTATGCCCTCCTCACTCTACTCCTTGCTTCTAAAATGATATTCGCTTGGCCAATCACGTTGTTATCATTATAGTTATCATCATAGAAAATATGGGTCTGATTCCAGTAAGTTTAGAAATATAAAGCTCTGCTTCTAGTCATGTAAAATTTGATACTTCAGATCATCAGTGAGATCAATAAATTTGATACATTGATCAACTTCTCTTCCAGGGAGTGTAGGATATATGTGGTATGTGCTGGATTTGGAGATCTTCTAAACACATTTCTGTGTTCTTATTCTTGAATATACTGTTTATGTTAAATATGTTATGCTTCTTATAGTTAAGGGATTTGATAGAGTTATATAGATTGGTTTTTAAATTTTGTTTGCATATGATGCAAAAAGGAAATGAAAGCATTTGATCAATGTGAAAAATTGCCTTTACTTTTTTTCTAAAAGAAAACAACAGTAATAGACTTGTTCAGGGAGATCATCGCATTCATCTGGGCTTCAGTCTCCTCATCTGAAAACGAGGGAGTAGGAGTAGATACCTTTGAAAATCTGTGAGATGAAATTCATCATAGGTATTTGGAAAGTCAGTATCAGTTTTCTATTACAAAGAAAAGCCCTGTCTCACAAATTTCTGGTTTCTCAATAGACTGTGAAAGGTTAGAGTAAATATTGTTTTCCTGTATTCCCAGGGGTCTAGAACAACATTAAATGAAATCTTCCAGTGTATTTAGGGGCAACATTGTTTTCCTCACTTTGAAGGATTTTTTCCTGGGTGGAATATAGTGATCTCCAGCTGGATGATCATTGACTAAATTGTAAGCCCATTCAATCTGGAGAGAAATAAGCCTCCAGTGCTTTTGGATATAGTAATTCTACCTTGCATTGTGTGTGTGTGTTTTCACATGTGCACTCATATTTGTGTATTCAGAGTGAATCTAACTAAAAATGAGACATCTTTCATGATCTTAAAGAACATCATTAGAGTCATGCAATCTCAGATGAGGCTAAAGAATCACAAGAGGGGATAATATGATGTGTTTGTCAAATTAAAGTAATTGATCATGACTCAACTAAAGAAAGATGGGGGAAGGGTGGTGGAGATGCTGTTGCACACGTTGGCAGTGACAGATTCTTGAGAGGCTTGGGTACTACTTTAACAAAGTCGAGGTTGAGGAAATGAAACATCATTAAAGAGTTCATCAAGACAGAAATATGATTGATTTGTTTTTCTCTAAAACGACACTGCTTGAGGAATGCAAAATTATTTGGAAAGAGGAAAGACTGAAAAGAAGGAGTCACAATAAGTAACTGAGGTACAACAAGGTGATGGCTTCCAAACAAAGTTAATGTGAGAGTAGTAAGCAAGGAGGAGATGGAGTAGATAAACAGTCAAGAGCCGAATAGATTGGTCTGGTTGAGTATGTGTGATGGTGGCAGTAGGTTGGCCAAAAAAAAAAAAAAAAAAAAAAAAATGGAGAAGACATGGAGAGTAGTTAGATTTCCAGGGTAGGCAATTAGGCAGCTAGAAATGGTACAGGTGTCATGAAAGGGATGATTAGTTTTATTGTGAACATTTGTGTTTGAGGAAGCCAATGAATATCTAAGAGGAGTATTAGAGTAGGCTATTGGAGTTGCAAGTCTTATTAGAGACATCTGCACTAAAACTATACATTTGGAAGTTATCAATATGTTAATAACAACCTGCTATTGCATATGTAAATATCATATAAACAGTTTATTTTCAAGTCATACTTGTTCTCATCTCAATAGTTCTCATGCAGGATCCTTTTGGAAAGTAAAGGTTCCTAGCGACAGACAAAGGCAGATTTGCAATATGCAAGCTCCTGAGAGCAGCATTAATCATTTTCCTTAATTGAAAACAGTTTATCTTTTATTAATTTGCCCATTTCTTGTTTTCTGTCTTTGCTTTTTGAATACTATAGGTGTAACTCATAGTATAATTAAGGGGTGGTGGACTGCACCATTATTCAAGCCATTTTTAGCAAGCATTAATAAAAGTCATGGAAAAAAAACCAGGCAAGGATTTTGTGGTATTACTTCACAGGGAGAGCTCATATTTGCATATCTACATATCTTCATATTTGCTTTTGTGTAAGACTAATCATTATTTCTTTTCACTTTTTGCTCCTAATTTATGTCTCTCGATGTGATTTTTAGTAATTTCTTTAAAAAACAAAAATGTTGACTGAAAGAAAGTAAAATTCTAAATGCCATCTCTATTCCAATCAACATCTAATGCTTATGTCCATTTCTGTAGTATAATCACAAAGATGGGCTTACATTCCTCTCTAAAACACTGAGATTGCTCCCGATACCCGTAATGGCCACACAGTGATGCAATATGTACATCCAAAGTAATCTTACTTCTGGTTATTAGAAAGTTTAGCTGAAAAGTTGAAAATGAATTTAACAGAAAAACAGAGGGTTCATTCATAATTAACACTGGAAATTATTATAAAATAGTTTTATGTATTTCTCACAGCCCATATACATGGGTTTTGAAGTGCTTATCTGATAGGCTCATGCTACCCTTATGTACTTTTGGAATTAAAAACAAAAGCTTATCAGTTGTTAAACAATCTTATTGTAGGGCTAAATCTAGAAAATACTCTTAATCTAATCATGTGCTGTGCCCGATGACAAGCACTAAATACAACCAGTAGAAGAAATTGTTTAGGCTGTAGCTAGAACCCACCTTTGAGTACATGGAATTTATCACTCACACAATAACTGCATGTTGTTAAGTGTCTAAGAATGTGAATTGACTATTCAATTGCACACCTGTGTGTATGTACATTTGCATGTGTGTGTGTGTGTGTGTGTGTGTGTGTGTTTAATTATACAGAGATTATGCAGAGACCTTTTTTGAATCTGTGAGGGTGAATGACACAGTTCTAGTGATGAATTCACTTTCAAGGTTAGAGAAAGAAGTTGCTAACCAGAAAGGACAAGCCATATCCTGGTATAGAGTTACCAGAAAGTGGGGTAAAAGATTTACTCAATGTACACTGAGTGAAGTTGATCATGAAAGTAAACAAACGATGCTATAATGGCTAAAGCAGTAAATCAAAAGAGTGAAATAAACACTATTTTGTATTTGCTGAAGAAACCTAATACTATCAAGATAAATGAAATAGTGAGAGATTTCAAGGAGCTTTAAATGTGGTTCCTAACATAAGAACATACATACAACACTGACAGAAGAATAGAATATGCTTAAGAATTAGTCTGTTAAGTTATACAGGGAGCAAATCTTAGGTGCTATAAATTGAGTTCATTGATTTATGGTTTATGATGACTTTGTAGTGGTAGACAAATTCAAAGCATTACAGTTATTTTTAGGAAACTTACCCCCAAAATATTACATAATTTTAAATTTCAAAATATTGATTACATTCCCAGTAATTTCCCATACTTTACAATCTGTATAATTTCAATGCTAGGCTAGTGGGAAAGTCCTTTGCTCTAAAAAAATGGACACTTTTATTTTGGAAGTGTTCTTGTACATATGTTGCAGCAATTTATTATTCCAAAAAGGCTCTTTCTGTCTGGAAATTTCATCACTTGGCAAATTAAAAATGATCCCACATTGGGCATCCTGAGAGATCTTCCTGTTATAGCATTGACCACAAGTGAATTCTCATCCAAGTAAAAATGTGAATAACTAGTTTTTCTCCTAAGAAGAATCTGAGTTTTTACACAGGTGCTATCAGAGAATTCTTACTAGTTTGCTTGATCTCCATGTATTACCCAAACGATATAAACAATATGAAAATTTTTCTAAGGTATGTCACATCTTTGCACATCTGTTGGTTAAGAAGTATGATGTTTAAGTGTAATCCATGTCACGGAGAGTCAGAATATATGTCATTCAATCAAAATTAAGAAAGGAAGGAGGCATTGGTATAAGAGACAGGAGTAATATTCTACTACTCTCTTTAGAAATAGTTCAGCAGTAATGTACAGAGAACATTAAATCCTGCATACTCTTTCCTGATGTGTTTATATGTATCATAAAATATAGGATGTAGTAATCTGTCTCTTGCTTTAGTGTTCCTTGGACTCAATGACTTGTTTTTAAAAAAATCAGGATGTTCTTCAGAGCTAATATTTGGGAAGAAAGATAAAAAACAGGAGTTATGAGTTATGGTGACAGCCATGGATAGGGTACGATTTGTAGTTTTGATAACTTGATTTATGCAAATATCTCTAGCAAGTTTCTCGGGAAAAAATCAATACTGAAAATTATCTGATCTAGAAGAATAATCTCTAAACAAGAGTTCTTAGTTTTTATCATTGCCGATATTTTTCTTTGTAATTTTCCGGGAGGCACTGAAGACTGTTTAAATAAATAAAAACAAACACAGACAGCTAGTGAGTCATTATTTTGTTTGCATGAATTAAAAAAAGAAACGTAATTCCATCAGAACAAAAGACAGGCTTATTTCTGATATTATCATCACCATCAGCAGGGAGTGATACCTTCCCCATCCCTTGGCTCTGAGTTTGAGAGCAGCCCAATGTGGACATTGAAGATACCAGTGAAAGGAAATGAAGACCCTTAAACAGGTCCTAGAACTAACCTAAATGTTTTGCAGCCAAGTTAACTTATTTATTTATGTTTTCATATTATACCACATTACTAGACTTAATCATAGGGAAAAGTAAAACCAGACTGATTTTGCTTTGTCGGTAATTTTGAATGGGAGGCTGCATTGAAAACCAACAGAATGGAGCTTTAGTTTGGAGAAGTAGCATCTGATGGATTTGATCACAGGCTTACTTTAGTTTAGGTTCTTGGAGAAATAAGGCTCTCTTCTACTTGGAAAGTGAGAGGAGACATCTAGGGAGGAGGGGATGTGAAAAGGGAAGAAGATGCAGCCAGTAAAAAGGTGGGAACCTCAGAGCAGCCTGGAGCTTAAACACAGGAAGCATTCTAATAAATGGTACCAAATTGCTAGTCTCATAATTATCTTGCCAACTGCTAAATGATCATTTTCTGAAAGAATTGTTATTTAAGGGCTGCTCCTAGGGGCTGTAAATACTTGAGGCATTTTTAGTTTTCCATATGTGCCAGGTGAGCAGAGTGGCCTTCCAAGGTTTCTGAAAAAGCCCCCAGACACAGAAAAGCAGATAGTGGCATATAGACATTAACAGGGGCACACTGAAAGACCTGAATGATATGGGTGAGGTACCAGGAATGTGAGCTACACACCTCTATTCATAACAGAATTTTGAGCCCTAATCAATGCATGGATATGTGCTTATTTGTAAATTGCATAAAGAGATAATTTTTTGTGATTATGTATGTTACATACATAATCACAAAAAATTCTTTTAGAGAATGATATAAAAGTAATTGAGAACAAAGTTCCTAATACTTTCTTCCTGCAAGCAAGTAGATTGTCCTGTACAGCCCCAGAGTGTGGGCACCCTCAATATGCAAACGAATGCCCTGGGAAAGGAAAAAGTCTATTTCCAAGATCCAAGCATGTAAGAATTACATGAAATTAAATATGTAGACTTGTCACCTTTGGTTCTTGGAGAAGTAGAAAGGTACAGTGGGTTTGTTGCAGTTCTATTTGCATTCAAGCTAGAAACGGATTAAGGCAGCTCAGATTCACAGGCATTTTCGGGGCAGGTTTTCAATGTCACTGTGGCTTTGCTATGCAGGCAAATTTGAAAACAGATACACTAAATATTGACTGCAAGAAAAGAAAAATGTGTTTTTATTCATCTAACACACATTTATTTGGCATCTATAATGTGCTATGCCCTGAACTATAGTGATCCAAACAAACTAGCAGATCTCACCCGATCCTGTAGGGCAGTGATTTGAGTAGGAATGATCTTTGAATCCTAAGCAATCCAGTTTGTCCATTCTCTGCTATAATTATTTCCCCTTTCCATTATTATTTTTTGAGAACACAGAGATGCTTTTTGACCCATTTGTTGTAACAACCTAGCTCATTAGCTTCTTGATCAGTTGCATTTACTAAAATAATCATATTGATAATTTCATACATGTGTAACATTTACAGCTTACAAAGAACTTTTACACTCATCTCATGCATAACTCACAAAACCTCTTAATTATTTCCTAGTACTACCGGAGAATCATGAACTCAGGGCCTAACCTCCAAAGATGCTGTTGGTGGTAAACTGTTACAGCCCTGAGATATGACTTAAATTTAGGTTTTCTGATAAAGGTGTGTACTTTTCTCTATGCTAATCCATTACACAACCAGACAGGAAGAATTTTCAGTAGATTCTGATCAATTTCTCTTTCTATAATAAAATGATAAACTTAGTTAAACTGGATTGGATGAGTGAAGGGTTGTTTACAACACTTCAGCCTTCCCTTAGCTTCTTCTATGGTTTCCATTAGGCTCCATCAAAGCCTACTCTCACAACAAAATATAAACATAATTGTTAACTATTAATATTGACTGTAATCTTCCTTTTAAACTCATCATCTATCTATTCATCCATCCATTCATCCATCCATCCATCTACCTAGCTATCCTTTTATTTTTGTAATCAGTTGCCCATAATTAACATCAGAATTGCTTTCAGAATTAATAATTGGTATAAACTTCAGAAGAGTTTGGATTTAGGTGGCAAATTCATAATAAGTGAGAAAGTAAGCTATACCATCCTCTGAGAATGTGTGGAGTTTACTTTTAATCTATCTCTTTCTAACTGAAAAGTAACAAATATAGCCCCAATTAAATGCATCTAAAAATTGGAAGCAGCTGGGATAGGGTATTAAATACAATTCTTGCTGTTCTTATGGACTCATACCATAAGTAGACACTTGCTTTCTCCAGCAAACTGTAGTGTGAATGAAGCATCTTGATTCAGAAGGGATTAGGACAACCCTGAATGGAACCGGCAAATCATAAACAGCTGGGCTCTTAGAAGTTGGTTGCAGTCCCCAACCCAGGTCAGTTTTAAACATGACTATTAGCAAGGTATCATTTCTCCACCATACAAGAATAGATAACAACCTTAATAAGATATGTAGACATTAAACTTTGATATTCCATAGTAAGATGTCAATATTTGCTCAATCAAGCACAATTTAATATGTTTGTTATACAGCAATTGCAGAGCACAGAATTTTGTACTTTTGGACGTTTATGATAAGGTGCACATTATTTGCAACTTTTTGCTTGTTTCCTTGTTCACTTTTTCTTTATCAAAGAAACAAAGCTTCTCAACCTGGGATTAACCTGGAGTCTGGAAAGTATAACTTATGGCCAGCAACTTTAAACAATAGGCCAGAAATGGGAAATGAATGAAAGAACTTCTGACAGAGAAGACAAAGAACAGAAACTCACGTGGGCTAGTGTAGGTGTAGGTTCTTTATTCTTCAACCAACGATGGTGAAGAGGATCTCCCTTCACTTTATGGAGGCCTTGCTGGTTTGGAAAGTTCATTGTTCGACACCATGGATCTCCAGGTGGGTCAAGTTTAGAGATGTACCAACCTGGAGGACTCCATGCTGTTGAGCTGTTCACACTCAGCGGACACTTCCAACTCCATCTTCCCAAGAACTAAATGGGTGTCTTCTATAGCGTGTGTGCAAATCTCCTTCAAAAGGAAATCTTACTCTTCCTGCTTTCAAAAATGGGAACAAACTTCACACCTCTGCATCCAAATATTTGTTATTTTTGTGGAGATTATTAGAGCCGACGTCAAAATGTAATCTATTAGGATACAAATAAATATTAAAGGAGTTTTCTTTTAAAAAGCTGATTAGAAATGATAGAGGTATAAGTAAAATATTTCTGAATTTTAATTATGTACAGAATGAATTTTAGTAATATTTAGAATATTTATTCTAATATTTAGAATATTTATTCATTCTGTACATAATTATATGCTATATGCTTATAATTGGATTTAGTTGGCAAATTCATATGCTAGAGTCTAGCATATAAGACTTCATTTTTTTCTAAAATTTAAATTTATTGGATTTCTAAAGTTGGTATGTCAGCATATTATTCTTAAATAATAAGTCTTTTGTTTTACAATATTTCTCATTTTTATTTACATCTTTAATTAGCTAAATGTTTTATAATGTTAAATAATAATGTGGAAACAGTCATTCTTGTGATGTTTTAATAACTCTACTAGTTTTTAAACAGTAATATGGCCTTGGGGGTTGGTTTAAGGTAGGTGTTGTATTAAAGAGTTGACCTTTATCAAGTGCTTTATTTTTAATGTATTGGAATTATCATATATATATATTTATTTATTTTTTTTTTTTTTCTTATTCAGACTATGTGAAGTGTCATATTGTTTTTCTGATACTAATACACTTCTAAATCCAATGGCTTAAATTGTCATGATATGTTACTCTTTTAATGTATTATTGAATTACATTTGCTACCATTTTACTAAAGCATTTTGCATCTACATTCACAAGTGAAATTGAGTTAAAGGATTTTTAAAATTTTTGAATTATATTTGGCTGAAATTTATTTAATAATAACATTGATTATGTAAAATCAGTTGGTAGCTTCCCCTTTATCCTTATGCTGTTGAACATTTTACGTAGAACAGTGCTCAATTCTCTAAATGTTTGGCCCTTCATGTAAAACTTCTTGTAAAAATCTCAAATCATTTTTAACAAATGTTTAAAATATTAATTATAACCTTTTTTTAAGTCATTTGCCTATTCACATTTTATATATTGCTACTCACTAATATTGTTAAATTATAGATGGCTATTATAATCTAAGAAAAATGCTTGTAATATTTATCAAATAATTGTGTATATAATTTTATTAAAACAATTATTCTCTAAATTTATCTTTCTTTTCTTTTTCCCAATATTAAATGTTTTTCTCATGCTTTTCTTGCCAGAGTTTTGTGGTTTTTAATTTTCTTAATTCTATTTTTCATTTTTATAATTTATTACTTACTTTTGTGATTGCTTTTTTTAAAATTCTGTACAGATTTTTGTTTCTTTTTTAAAAATAATTTCTTGAATTGAAAGCTGAGTTTCTTCTTCTATGTTATAAAATTTTGATCCTTCTTCTTTAATATTGGGAATATTTTGTAGCTATGAATTTGTTTCTGACAGCTGCTTTAGTCTCATTTCAATGTTTAAAATATAGCCTTGCTAACATTAAGGGAATACAGGCTTGTTGCTTTTCAGTCTTTTGGCTAAGACCGGGTGAAAAAGAGCATGAGTTTAGAATCAGGGATCTTAGGTTTGAATTCTGATGGTAGCACACACGTTGGGAGAGGGACTTTTTAACTCACCAAATTTCTATATTTGTAATTTAGAGTAAGTATATTTATGTTATAGTGCTTTGTAAGATTAAATGAGATAATATGTTTGTAAGTGTATAGTACCATCATAGCAAAATCCAATGTTCAACGCAAATAATAACGTCGGTTGAAAGTTATAGTTTGAATTTTCTTTTTTGTATAATCATTTTAATTTTTAAAATCTGAAGTGCTAGATGTTTGTTGCTTTTGTTGTTATTTCAAGTTGTCTTACAAATTTCTAACTTTATTGCATTTTGCCAAAGAATATGGTCTTCAAATGTCTATATTTTTGGAATTTTCTCAGCTTTTCAGTTTTTCAGTTGTTTGGATAACTGAAGGTCATTTTATTTGTTGAAAAGGGCCAATATATACATACACATTAATACACAATGCTCTCGTGTTTTATTTGTATTTATTTCCCATATTCATTTAGTTTTGTTATTACTTTTTAAAAGAAATCTGCCCAATTTGTAGCTGTATTTGCATTTTTAACCTATTGTGTTTGAATCACATTCTGTTGTTTTTTTGACACATTTTGAATTTTATACATAACTAATTATATGTTCTTTCTCTGTTCTGTTCTATACACTTTGCTTGTAATTCCAGTTTATCTGAAACTAATATTGCTGCTTCCAATTTCTTCCATTTTATTTTGCCTTAAAAACATTTATCATCATTTTATTTTTAAACTATCTGTGCCATTTTATTCACATCAACCCCTTTTAAATATTTTGTAATTAAAATTTATTTATTTTGATATTCTTTGTTTTTAAATTGGTAGATTAATTTTCTCATATTTTCTCTTCTCTTTTTTTCTGGTTTCATTATTTTTACTTCCCGTATGTTTCAATATTTTCTCTATAATATTTTTCAACTTTCCTTCTCAAAATATTGATTTGGAGAGTATCTCTCTATGTAACATTTTAAAATTTAATTAAATTAAATTTTTAAATTTAATTTAATTTTAAATTTAATTTAGTTTTACTTTGAAAAATTACATTTTATTATTTCTTATTTTTTGGAAATTATCAAAGCCAAGAACAAAATGTTATTTTATTATTTAAATTAGCATTTGTTTATTTCACACTCAGTTTCAGATCTTTGGTTATATTATGTAGAGATTTAGTGTCAAGTTACTACTATTTAAAAAATTTTGTTATGTATAAATTTTTTAATATATGTAACAAAATTTACAATATGTATGTGTGTGTATATATATGTACACATATATAGACACAAACCATATGTATGTGTGTATGTACATATACACACATATATACACATTGTACATTTTGTTACATATATGAAAAAATTTATACACACATATATGTACACACAAACATACATGTGGTTTGTGTATATATATTCACACATGCAGGTTGTATGTATATATGTGTGTAAATATATACACACACGGTTTTTGTGTATATATACACTATACATATGTAATATGTATGTGTGTGATTAAATTAAAAATATTGAAATAAAAACCAAATGTGTGTGTGTATGTGTACACACACATATATATGGTTTGTATATATATCTATATTATACATATGTGTTATACTTATATAGTATATGTATACACACACATACATTTAGGTTCTATTCCAATATTTTAAATCATTTGCCTTATACTGTAGAACCATTACTTTGCTGCCTTTTGTTTCAGTGGTTTATATAAGTCTTTATATAGCAGAATATGTTTCGAATTATTTTTCTAATTCAGTTTCTTGAGCAAGTATTTAATGCTTAGTTTTTTTTTAAGAAACTTAATATTTTTTGAGCCAACTCGTATCTATGTATATATTTCTATTGCCTTCACATATGAATACTTTAAGGTCAGCGGTCCCAATCGTTTTAGCACCAGGGACCAGTATCCTGGATGATTTTTTCAGAAACCGGGGTTGGGGATGAATGGTTTTGGGAAGATTCAAGGGCATTACATTTATTGTGCTCTTTATTTCTATTATTACATTGTAATCTATAATGAAATAATTATACAACTCACCATAATGTAGAGTCAGTGGGAACCCTGAGCTGTTTTCCTGCAACTAGATGGCCTGGCCCCATCTGGGGGTGACGGGAGACAGTGACAGATCAGCAGGCATTAGATTTTTGTAGGGAGCACACAACCTAGATCCCTTACATGTGCAGTTCACAACAGGGTTTGTGCTTCTACAATAATCTAATGCCAAGGCTGATCTAACAGGAGGTGGGGCTCAGGCAGTAATGTGAATGATGGGCAGTGGCTGTAAATACAGATGAAGCTTTGCTTGTTGTCACTCACCTCCTACTCTATGGCCTGATTCTTAACAGGCCATAGACCAGTATTGGTCTGTGGCCTGGGGTTGGAGACGCCTGCTTTAGATGACTATAAAAATCTTGAATTCAAAACTTTCTATGCTTCAAGACTGTTAAGTGTGTCTTAGCCAGTTCATAAAAGTGAAGGCAGGAACAACAGTTGCCTGACCTTCTCTGTGGCCATGAACTAGGAGAGTTTGTCTTGATGGAATCTGAGAATTCATCACTCCACTGAATGCATGTTTGTGAGAAATAGTCTAAGCTCTTGACTTTGTCACTCAGATGATCAAGAAACACCAAATCAGGAATGTTCTAGTTCATTCAAGTAATGTTTTTCATTTCTACATTTCACATTGAATCTCCAAATTTTTCATATCTAGGAATCATGAAGTTGAAAGTATCCCACTGTGCCTCTGTCTTGAGCTAGGGTCAGCTTGTATAATATGCTTCTGTTTTGTACATTGTTTCAGCCAAATATACTTACAAAATAGGCATTACCAGGTCAAAGAATAAAAAAGAAGTTCCAACAACAACGACAAAAATACCTCATTTCTGTATTTTCTCAAGTTTTGCAAAACTTTCTTTGAAGCCCAGAAGTTCTATCTCCCCAGACTATGAAGATGCCAACAGAGATTCAAGAAATGGAGAGCAGAATTCACTACTCTCTCTGATCCAGGGCAGGGGATATTCCATCTCCTACATTGCTTTTCTCGTTTCTATGAACAGTATCATTCTGCCTTTCCATAGTGATGCTTCTTCATTACTCTCTAAGAAATATTAGCTTGACTTCTTTGGAGATGTCATGAAGGATTTGCAAAGGAGTAAGTTGAGTTTATGCTTGAAGTATGAATATCAATTTATTGATGGGAAGTGGAAAAAGAGACTTATAAGCATAAAGAATAGTAAAAATCATATACATTTCATGTTTAAGGACTTAGCATGCCTGAAACTCTGAGCCCTTTTTAGTTGCTCTCTTATTTAAACCTCGAAAGAGCTGTGTGAGAGGACAGTTTTAGACCATCCTTCTATCTTGTACATCCTGCAGAACAGTTTTGCATCACCCTTCTTAAGCAAATTGAGTCTTAAGTAATTTGCTCAAGGTCAAACACCTAGGAAATGAAAAGAATAGTGACGTGGTGCTTATTCTTCACTACTGTGTAATACCACCTCAATACTTTAGCATTAGCATTTTTGGACAAAAACTGAGTAAGACAGGGTATAAGTAATTGTGTTTACTCATAAACAAATTTATAGTTAGATTATATTATTACAATACCTGTGTTAATTGGATTTTTAAATATAGACTGTGATGAAGATTTTATAAGCCTGTAAAGTAGAAAACTGAAGCAGTAGAAAACTGAAGCAGTTGGGTGATGAAGGTGAGGCCACTTTTTTTATACATTAGGTAGGGTTAAGCATTCTCACACCTACTGAATAATTTTATCTCTTCTCTTCCCTCTGACCATATGTTCACAGCCAATGACTAAGTTTTGAATGATCAGGTATTATTCGTCATTCAAAATGAACAAGCCCATTTCAATTTTCAAAGCCAAATTTCTGCCAGAATTAATTTTTCTGTAAATTTTACTTATTTTAATGATGAATATCCTGCAAAAGCAAAAAAAATCTATTTTCACAATCTATGAGTTCCCCCATGTCAGTGAAAGGAAGAGATGAAATAAGTATTAAAAAATAGATTTGTAGAGTCAAAGCTAAATCTACATCTCTAAAATATAGGTGATATTGCCTTAATGTGCACAGAATTTGAAGTGCCTAGTCAATCCCTAATATTGTCATTGAACAACAGGGAGATTTTTTAATTCCTTTGAATTATGAATTATTTTGTTTTCTTTTCCCATGAGTTAACATGTCTTTGCTGTGATTTTTTGCTTTCTTTTTTGTGTGCTAATTATGTGATAATATATTTAATATGCTGATCAGTCAGGGACATATATGAATCCCAGTGGAATTTCATCTCATTGACATGGGGATTATTCTGGGCTCAGTAATTGTTTCCAACTCTTCTTCTTATTTTATTCTCATGATGGATATTTGTGATAAATATTTGTAATAAAAAATAATACATGTACTTACAATCTTGCACTCACAATCTTGTTCTCTGACATATACATGGCACATACAGTTGTATTTATCAAAGCATGTGTTCTTGCATTTTTGGAGAGATGGTAACGGATGATACAGGCCAGGTCTCAGCCTTTTAAAGGGTTACTTTATTTAACCTTCATTACAACTTCATGAGTTAGGTAATAATTTTATGTTCACTTTGTAGATGAGGACCCTAAGGCAAAAAGAGTTCAGATAACTGTCTCAGGTTCTCACAGCATATGACTGTTAGTCCTAGGATTTTAATGCAGAAAATTCAGCTGCAAATGAAGGGTTTATAATTATGGCAAAGTATATCCCAAGAAGATATGCTGCATGCATATTTGTACATGAATACATATACACATATATGCATACATTTATAGAATAAACACATTCGTAGAACGCTCATGCTCTTCAAGCATGTTTATATAGTCTTATACGCAAGCCTACCTAACCATACACCTTTAGATGAACTTTCTTCTTCAATTTACATGAACATTTGTACTTATTTCTTATATAACTAACACAAATTAATATAAATATGCATTAAAAAGTACGTTTGTAGCCAACCATTATTTTGTCAGAGAAGGATTGACTTTAAGATACTAAAATCATCTTGTACTAGGCCATTTGCAGAGTATAACCAACAGTGGGTGAAAAAAGTGTTATTGGTTGGATAAATTTTTCCTCCATGATAAAATTACACACACACACACACAAAGCTGTTTATATTTAGTAATTAAGTGAGTAGTAGCAAATGTAATTTTTAGCCAAGGTGAGGGGTTGGGCTGGCGATAGGGCCAAGGAGGCAGGTAATTAGAGAAAAGAGTAAAGACATTATATTCAGATAATTTAGGCCATTCAAGCAGACAAAAAGATGCCTGTATAATCACTTCATCTTCAAGATTTAATGTATTGCTAAGTTCCTGATATACAAAGTGTTATTACTTGATAAACTCTCAGCTGATATTAATTACCTCTTATTTGATTAGCATAGTAAACATGCAGTACACATATTGATTCTTTTTTTCTTTTTTTATTATTGTATATGTTTATTTATGTATATAATTGTATGTATTTTTTTATTGCATTTTAGGTTTTGGGGTACATATGAAGAACATACAAGATAGTTGCATAGGTACACACGTGACAGTGTGATTTGCTGCCTTCCTCCCCTTCACCTATATCTGGCATTTCTCCCCATGCTATCTCTCCCCAATTCCCCACCCCCACTGTCCCTCCCCTACTCCCCCCAACAGATTCTTTTAGTAATATTCTATGTCTACATGACCCTAGAGTTTCCTTACTTTCAGGGAGTTTGAATGGAACCCAAGTCATTATTGTTACAATAAGATGGGTTCTCTAACAGGATTTTGAGTCATCTTTCAGAACTTTAAGGCCCTTATGTGAAAGCACCAAATGCTTTATAGGCTCAGCTACTACACCTGTCACCTTCATAAGATGTGAATATTGCAGATTTCTTTTCATCACTGAGATTCACAGAATAAGCCTTCCATATTTATTAAGGGAGGACATACAAAGGAACATGATTGGAGGTGTCCACACACTTGTGCACAGCTAAACCTGCCATCATTCTTTCCTCTCCACTTTTCAACAGCATGTTGTCTTTGAAACCTGAAGTCTGGTGTTTTAAAATCGCTGTTGCTATTTTTCTGTTTTGTTAGTGATGAGTAGTTTCTAACTCCTGACTTTATCATTCTTGGAGTTTGATGTCGTTAATTAACATTAAGAGTGTGTGTGTGTGTGTGTGTGTGTGTGTGTGTGTGTGAGAGAGAGAGAGAGAGAGAGAGAGAGAGAGAGAGAGATTGAGAGAGAGAGTGTGTGTGACTTGGTGCCAAATGAAATCATTCAAATTAGAGCCACTCAGTTGTCATTCCAAATGGTGTATTTTAAATTTCCTTGCTGCTTCATATTTTATATGTCCCAATATACAAATTCTATTGCTAAGAAGTAGAGCTGACATTTCATGGTTTTTTGTCACTTACAGAGAAAACCAGCTATTTCTGATCGCTTCCACTCAAATAGGCTTAGTTTAAGAGAAGAAACAGAACCAACAGCCTTACTGTATAATGATACTAAGTTATTCATTTGGGGAGTAATTTTTTTAATTCAGCAAACTAAGAGTTGTGTTTTAGCAATGATATGGATAAAAAATAATGTATCACTTCATACAAATAATATAGTAACTGAACACATATTAACATCTAGTAATATATCTGGTATAATATTACTTTAGATTGATGACATTTTTATCATAGCAGCAAAAAGAACAAGAAAAATGCAAAGATAACATTGATATAGTGTTTGGTGTGTATTAAGTACTTGGCTAAGTATTTGACTAATCCAATCACTCTGTAAATTAAATGTCATGACGTTTCCCAATGTACATTTGAGGAAACTTGTAACTTGCCCAATATCATAAAACTAGTTTATGTAAGGGCTGGGATTTGAAGCCATGCTTCTCACCAGCATGCTGTGCTGACTCTAATGTATTTGGGACCTTGGGCTGTATCTTCACGTACATGCTGGGTTGGAAGAAGAAGCCACTAAGTGGCAATGGCTCCCGTTGGTGACAAGAGGTCTTAGCAACTAGTCACAACCTAGGTCATTAAAATGTCTTTTAAATATCTCCATTTAATCAATTTTTCCTTTTTCAAACCTATTCACATATTGAATTTTCTTGTCTCTTTTATGGAGTACTTACAATTCAGGTAAATCTGAGTTTTTTTTTTATTGCTTTTCTCCTTCATACAGACTATGATATTTTTATAAATGTGGATTAGAACAAGCCCTAAGGCAGCTTATTAGTTATTGTGTGCAAAGGAGAATCTGCTTTTTCCATCAATTCCCTTGAATTCTCAAATGAACATCCATAAAATTCTTCCATTTTTTAAACATATTACGACCATATTTAAAAAGTTATTTCCATGGACAATGCTGTCAAAAAATAAATTAAGAACAATGGGCTAATGTTGATTTCTCATTTTCTTTATAACAATTTTTATCACAATTTTGTCTTTGCCATGAAAAGGTGATTAAAACACAGATTTTAATTTTTATATCTTCATATGGTCATCTTTTTATAGGAATTTTTTTTAATATCCTAAATATATTTGAAAGGTTCTAACCCCTTCTCTTTCAATGGCATTGTGGCTCTTTTTGAGTAAGATATGCTTAAATATTTACTTTTAAATATTTGGTGTTGTCAAAGAAAAAATAATCATTGGAATTTGACTTTTTTCAGCCTGCTGTAAATAGTCAATTTAACAAATATTTATAGAGTAGCTCTCGTGAATTATCTCAAATTATCTGCTGTGTTTCCAAGAAAATGCCCAAGAGGATGTCCCCTTGCTGATCCATGTATATCACAGCAGAAACAAAAATTTTTCTTTGAGAGAGAGAAAGATAAATCCCACTTCCTGTCCTGAGAAAACTCAGACCCCATGTCCTCTTTCTGTCCTTTCACTGTAGTTTCTTCATCACACTTAACAGTACCATCTCTCTCTTTGGTGGGAACAAATCTTCAGGACATGTAAAAGGCCTCCTCTTTCCTAGCTTATCAATGGGTAGCAGAGAGAGCCACCATTTTAACCCAGAACTCCCAGCTCATGATATCGCTTCTTAGGTGGTAAATACCTTACCACCTAAAGTACTATTATTTTTGATGAACAATAAGACTAGAGCCTAAGACACTCTATAAACATTAATTATAAAAAGATAATTAAAATGGATACATGTTTACCATTCATAACATAAAGTTGCTAATTGATTTTAAATAAATGAATACCAACATACACAGCACGAATTCATCTAAGCCTTAGTTTCATCCTCTGTGAAATGTAGTGATAATGATACACATCTCATAGCATTGTTATATCAGCTAAGTGAGATAATCTGGTGAGGAGTTGACTATCATGCTTGACATATAACCCTCAGTAAGTGTTATTATGCTAGTATAATTGTTGTTTTGTTTAGCTCATCACTATTATGTAGAACAGACAGAAAGAAAACCTAGAATACAAGGGGAAAATTGATTTTTATATGTTATTTCATAGTAAATAAATTTATAACTACTGCATCTATAATACATTAAATTCCTGACAAATGGTCTAACAATGAGTGTTAAATATCCAAATGCTTTCATAATATAAAACAGATTATTCCATTAATTTACATGATAAATGCATTTGAGTATCTTCTTTTGGCTGGCATTATTCTGATTGAAAGATTTGGAATAAAAATAAAATAAATAATGGATTAGCCTATCTATTATTAAAGGTGGCAAAATACCAGCTTTCTATTTCCACAGGAAGGAGTTATTATTTAAAAGAATTCATTTTTAGAAGCAAAAATTCCTTGGAAATCTAACAGAAGTAATCTGTCAGTTTCTAGAGGAGATCTCTACCGCACATTTGTCTAGTTTTGAGGAGATATTTCTTCTCCGCTTATGTCCACAGCAAATATATCTGAACCATTTCTATTCTCAAAGATTGTAAACATGTAGCAATGTAACTTTGCCAATACCTTGACCTAATAACCAGCACTTGATAACCAAAATAATTAACATCTAATAACTCATTAACTACCATTTCTGAGAGTCTATCAACTGCTTATCACTTCAATGGCATTTGCTGTTTGAAATAATGCTGTGAAGTGGGTATAATTTTTCCAAATTATAAAGCTGAAGCCAAGAGAAATGATCAAAGGGGTAGATGGACATAGCTAGGATTCTGACTACAACCATTCTTCTTATTCCATTAGAGTTTACTACCTCCACTTCTGGCTTATTTCTCAAAACTCATTTTCAAGTGCAGGCACTGTATCTATTGGGATTGATAGTACATTGTACCAAGAACAGTGATTACCCATTTGGTTATTAAATGTCATTTTAATGTATCAGATGAAAAATCTTGATCTTTTTTCAAAAGATTCATAAACACTACACGTGAAACACTACTTTAACTTCTTTTCTCTCCTGCCTAATTCAATCTCTTATCTTGCATCAGGATTCCGGAAATACACATGCAATTGCTTACCTCCGCTTCCTTTTATTTCATTTTATTATTGTTCCAGTTGTTAGTCTCCTTTCTCAGTCTGAGCAATTTTTCTCAATTGATTATGCAATCACTAAAGTGGCAACCTCAAACTCACCTAGTCTCCACCTGATTGTAAAGGGTTCATAAAACAGGCATCAAAAGAAAGATTATCTTTGAAAGAAAAACAATTACAATTTTCATTCTTTATTGTATATGATAGTGGTTAGTAAAATAATAAGCACTGTCAGCCTGCCTATATCAGAAAAGCAGAGCAGAACTCTTTGGAAAGTGCTACAAGGCATTCACATTGTGTGCCCACCTGGGAATGCTTCACTGTTCTCAATTCTGAGTAGAATTATGCAGGAACATCATGACCTGCACCTGGAACAGCCCATGAATGGCGTCACAATGTGTCCCTTTAAAATATACAAAGAAAATAAGGCAGTAGTATATAGGAGAAAAAACATAATGTTTTCTGATTCAAGTGCTACCTTGATGATATGTTGGATAGTTCTAAAAAGCAATACAATTTTTTGAGCCTCAACTTCCTCATTTATAAAATAGAAATATTCATCAAACCTACCTTATCTCTCATATTGAACCATTCAAGGGGAACAGATGAGATAATCCAAATGACACATTTTGGTAAATTGTAAATTACATACAAATGTTTGTTATTATGATAAAATAGACTCTGCTGAGTGAATGGCAAATTAACTCCTCAATACTTTTAGTTTGATAAGAAGGACATTGGTTCTTTTAGATTATTGCTGATTTCTAACAAAATGAATTGTGATTCTACAGCGCTAGTGAACTAGAGAGAGGCAATAATGTACTGACCAAAGTGTCAGCCCTATCTGAAGGGTACAACGTATAGACCTTTTAGGAGTTAGCAACATTAATGAATTACAGGCTCCTACTGTAATGCTGACATCATTCTGGTTAAGAAATGTACTTCAGGATTAAAGGGATATATTTAAGAAGACAAATGTGTAGCTATGGCGAGGCTCAGTTTGATAGTTAACAGAAAGCCAACCATTAGGAGAAATGATTTAGTGAAGGTAAATAATTTTCTTAAAGTTACAAAGTACAGTCATACATTATCAATCTCGGGTTCAACTGAATTAATTAATTCAGGCTGTGCATGCATACCATCAGATTAAGTTACTGAATAATTTACTCACTGAGAAAAGTCTATTTAGTTTTCAGTTCCTGAGACTATAATGAATCATTGATGTGACTAATTTACCTTCCCTGAATTGACTGATAGGTTTTAAATTGAAGTGATCAGTAATGGCATATTGATCCCCTTTTATGTTTTATATATATTATTAAGAAATCAAGATTTTTGAAGTATTGGAACATGTTCTACTTTATTAGGATACTGAAGAATCTTATAGCCTCTCAACTAGAATTTCTTCTTTAGACTTACATATATCAGCTAGTTCCAATGCCTAGTCACAATTAATCAAGAGAGAGGGTTAAGTTGGTAGCAATACACAAAATTCTCAAGAACCGAGAAAGGAAGACCGACAGAAAAATGTCTACTATGATTCTTTGTGACAGACCTCTTGTCCACACTGCCAATATGCTAACCTCAGTGAGTTCAGTACATAATGACTCCAAACAATAAAAAATATGTCAAGCACAAGTTACGTTTTCCAAATCAGAAAGCATTTTGAAAGGAAACATTTTTTGGTTCTTTTAGATATTCAAAATGTATATTCGAGAATCTCACTTTCTTACATAAATTAGGAGCTTATATTATCCTATTCATCTTTGTATAGATTCTGTCAATTTCCAAGCTGGCCCCATTGTGGGTACTTATATATTGCTGTTGAATTCACAGAGAAAAGAATAACCCCATAGTGCAGGCCCTATTCACAGGAACCATGCCTATATAATTCCCAATATTTCAGCTGGACTATGCACTGTTTATAGAGAGAATATTGTTCTAACTTTCCTTTATACCGTCATTACTATTGCCATTTTGGTTTTCATATGAGAACTCATATTACTGGAAGTGATGTAAGTGTATCATTTAAATGTGGTCTCATTTCTTTAGTATCGCAGTTTGGGATATAGCAGCAGAAAACAGCAGCATAACTAAAATCAAATTTTGTTTTAGAAATAAGAATAACTAAAGATAAGGATGACTACATTTAATCCTCATTTGAAATAATATACTATTCTCTACAGAAAAAAAAAAAACATTTATTATAGAATAACGGGTCTGCCTTGGATTTTATTGGAAAGTTTATTTTATTTTCCTTACCTATTTAAAGAATTTTATTTTACCTATAAGATGCCCTAATAATATGAATTCCGAGGACCATATTTCTTAATTTAATTCAAAATTTGTTTCATGCCTACTCTGTTTCTGTTCTCGCAAGAGTTTTTTCTGTATTCTAATTTTTCCTCTATATCCACATTCCACTTCAAAGTTTATGTCATTGTCACATCCTCCCTTTTATTTGCTTATCTCTTTTATCCTTGTGTTCATGTTTTAACATTTCCTCATTTTTAATATATATATTTATACTAATATTAATATAATATATCTATGTTTTTATAAACAGCCACTGAAAATGCTATGTACTATGCTATGCTAGGTTCTTCATATAAAAATACAGAAGCTAAATTCCAACTACAATTTAGTACTGGGGACATTGACCATTTATTGCATTATTTTCTCTTTCTCTGTTACTATGTGTGTGTGAATGAATAGATAGATGTATACTTCTTTTTTTTTGAGATGGAGTTTCGCTCTTGTTACCCAGGCTGGAGTGCAATGGCACGATCTCGGCTCACCGCAACCTCCGCCTCCTGGGTTCAAGCAATTCTCCTTCCTCAGCCTCCTGAGTAGCTGGGAATACAGGCACGAGCCACCATGCCCAGCTAATGTTTTGTATGTTTAGTAGAGACAGGGTTTCACCATGTTGACGAGGATGGTCTCGATCTCTTGACCTTGTGATCCACCCGCCTCAGCCTCCTAAAGTGCTGGGATTATAGGCATGAGCCACCACGCCTGGCCCGATGTATACTTTCTTTAGTTATCAAGAAGCTCAGGCTCAGAGATCAGTGTTTTAATTCAGTTTCAGAAGAATTTTGTGTATATATTTCTTACTTATTACTTCTTTCCTATTTTTCATTGACTCTTGGTCTCCTGACCCTTATATTAATGGTTCTAGCATATGTCTGTATTTGAAAGTTCCACCAACTCCTTTCTGCAAGTAAGCATATTATGACTGTAAAATGAAAACATGATCGTTTTTACATACAACTCAGTGACATTCACTATTTTTAGCTTTTCTCACTTTTTTGTTTGTTTTGCTTGCTTTTATTTTTAGGCTGGTCCACTTACTATTAATACCTGCTTGCTTCCTCTTTCCTTACCTCCCTTTTCTCCTGTCTTTTTTCCTTAGATGTTCATTTTCTCGTTCAGCATTAGTTACCATATTCTTAATCTTCTTGTCCTTTCCTATGGTCTCATGTGGGGAAGTGATGTGTGGATAATAAGCTACATGCATCTTTTTGCCTCCCGTTGGTTCATAATAGTGTGAGAATGTATTACTGCTTGATCCATTGAAAGGAGAGGATGGTTGTTGGCTTGTCCACAGGGCCAGAATCATAAATGGTTCCTGAGAGATCAGCTGGCTGTGTCTCCCAGGGTTCCACTCTGTATTACTAAACCATTAGAACTGTATTACACACATTTACTTCTTTTTGCAAGGACAGAATGAAGTAAACAAAGATGGATGCTGGATTGCTGCCAGCTTTCACCAGAGCTAATGTACAATCTAAAGCATTTAAACCTAATGGTGAATCCATATCAACATCTCCCCAGAAAATATAGGACCAGACTAGGAAAAATTATGATACAGTATTTTTTTAAAAATTCCATCACATCATCCCATTGAGAAAATTTCTCCCTTTGTAACTGAGTCAGCCAATAAGATGAGGTTTATTCAGGTAAAGGAGTAGGTGGAATCTAGCCTAAAAAGGCAAGTACAGTCAGATGGGATATGAATATTTTGTTTTGGTTTCCTGAGGTCTTACCCATGTGCATAATTTACCGAATGAATGATCCATCATGGAGCAGACGTGATCAACTTGAAAACTCACTGAAAGTAGATACACGGCACAAAGACCTTAGTTTTAGCAAATAACTGTGATTTCCACTGAGAAAGAGAGAAAGCTTTTAAGGAATGGGGAAAATGAATGAAGGAATGGAAAGCAGAAAAAAACACCATGTCCATGTGGAATATAATACCTTGTCTTCCCAACCAGATTATAAACCACTGAAACTCAGTGCTGTTCATTTTAAAGTTTTAGGTGCCTTGGAAGGGTTTGTCAAGCTAATGAATTACATAATGAGTTTTTATATCTCATTATTTAAAACAGACAGAAAGTTGAAATGCACTACTTCCGCTCATACATAAGGTCCTCTACTTATATGGATATTTGATACAATTTTGACTTAAAATTACTAGTTACTAACAACTAGTATTTTGTTTCATCTTTTCATAGTAAAAAGCGGTAAAATGTTAGGTTATTGAATTTTACCTTAAGACTATGCTTAAATTCTAAGATATATAGTTCTTAATAATTTATACTCCTGTGTTCACCCATCTCACTGTTGTTACCCTCAGAATTTTATGCTCATAAAGTTGTTCATAACCATTTGCTGAAAATATTTCCCTGAAGTAACAGTTTTTTTAAAAAAAAAAAAAACTTCCTTTTTATTTTACTAGATACAGTATCCCTGTGTTGCTCAGGTTGGTCTCAAACTCCTGGGCTCAAGTGATCCTCCCCCTTTAGGTTCCTAAGTCATGGGAATACGTGAGCATGCCACCACGCCAGGCTTGAAATAACAGATTTGATGCTGTCAGTAAGACTGTTGATTCTCCAGGCTGGTGTTATAGAGAAATTTCTAGCAGCCACTGATCTATCCTAATAGAGATGGGGTTTCATCTATTCTCTCCTTGGAGAGAATCACAAACTGAGGTCCTTTGATGCCATGGCATAAGAAAGTATAAAGATGAGATAGTCCTGCTGAAAGATTTCTTAACAAGGTGGAAATTTGAGTGTACTGGATAAATAGCTGTCATTAATGGCATAAATACTTTGTCCAGGCAATGAACATTTGGAAACAAGTCTGCCTTCTCTGATGCTACCTTTTTCCCCCAAATTGATACTATAAAAATGTATCATCCATGCATTTTTTTTTTTTTTTTTGAGACAGAGTCTTGCTCTGACACCCAGGCTGAAGTGCAGTGGCATGATTTCTGTTCACTGCAACCTTCACCTCCCTGGTTCAAGTGCCTCAGCTTCCCGAGTAGCTAGGATGACAGGTGCATATTCCTGGATAATTTTTGTATTTCTAGTAGAGACAAGGTTTGGCCATGTTGGTCAGGCTCGTCTCAAACTCCTGACCTCAAGTGATCTGCCTGCCTCAGCCTCCCAAAGTGCTGGGATTACAGGCGTGAGCCGCTGTGCCCAGCCCATTCATGCAAATTAAAACAACTGCAAAGTCATGCTCTCTAGCCTCAACTGACCCCTGGGAGATGCTCAGGAGTCATTGATATCTATTCTTTCCCAAAGCTCATTTGCTCAAGCAGCAACTTTGGTGTGTCATCCTTGACTCTTTGCTTTCTTTCATGCAACACATCTCCTCTATCAAAAATCCTGTCAATTTTCCTGTACAAGCACTTCCCAAATCCCTTTGCTTTTGCTCTGCCACTACCTTAGTTTGGTCCAACATCATATTTCCTCTAGATTCATGTAATAACATTTTTTTTAAAACTAGGCTACCTCTCTGGCCTTGCTCTTCTCTACATAGTAACTAGCGTTATCGCTTGGAAATGCAAATCTGTTCACTGGCTTAAAGCTTCTTGTACTTCTTAGTAAAAAAGCCAAAGCTCCTTTATATAACATGCAACTTCCTCGGGGATCTTCCACCATAGCTTACTATTCATTTATATCTTTCCACACTCTATGTCTGCATACATTTATCTACAGTTCCCTCATCTTCCTGCCCCTTCTGAGCTCTACCCTATATCACATTCTGGCTTTCCTCTGCATCTTGGTGCCTCCCTGTGACTCTCTCAGATTGGTCTAGATAATGGCAATTTATCTTTTAATTGATGAGTTGGATGTTATTATTCTGGGAAGCATTCCTGGACTCTTTCCTGAGCAACTGGGAGCAATTAGGAAGTTTTACTGACGCTCTGATCTTATTAACAAAGGCTCTGCGTGTTACATTGTTTTTTCTTCTTTCCTTGCATTTTTATGCTGACATAGCCTGAGAGAGACCATTTTGGGTTTTATAAAAAGAAAATACACCTTACAAAGGGATGGTACTGGGTGATTCTCTCGTATACTTGGCGGAATTCTCTGAGTCTCAATGTGCTTATCCATTGAATGGGGATTATAATAGGAATGATGTAATAGGCATGCTGTTATGATTAAATAAACTATCACATGTTAAATGTTTAGCAAATTCAAACCTTAAATCAACCTTAATTACAATGCCATTTGTTAGATTTAATTGGGTAGAGCATTATTAGATCATTATCATAAAACTCATGTCAGATTTTATGGAAGATGTTTTCTTTAAGTCATTTAACCACACATTTGGCAGCCACAGGGAGAGTACTATTGCATCTTATAAAAGCCAAGGTTATAAATGATTAAAAAAATAATTACAACTGATACTTCAACAAGTTAGCCTTGTTTTTCTGCTGTGGTCAGCAAAGATGTGAAATTCCCAAGCCAGATTTTGTGTTCTGGTGACCACAATAATCATGTCATGAACTGTGTACATTCCTCACATCGTCCCAGGAATGTGCTCCCTGCTCCGTCTACACAAACTGATCAGAAGATTCAGGTATGCTTGTTAGCCAAGCAACTGATGAGTTGTTTCAATGCACTATATTTTTTTAAAACCCTAATTCAGCCAATGCTAGGCACAGAGAGATGAGTAGCTTCTTAGAAAGAACTGGTCACTTGACTCAAAGTGACTTACTGCATTAAGGAACTCTCCCAAAGCCACGAATAGAATCCATACACTAACATCTCCACTTGCGTGTGCATATACTATGTATCCTAATGGTATTTTCATTGGTGTTACAAGTGGACTTTTTATGTTTTTATTTTAAAAAGACTTTCATAATTAAAAAACAAAAATGATGTCTTATGCCTGTAATCCCAGCAAATTGGGAGGTCTTGGTAGGAGGATTGTTTGGAGTCAAGAGTTCAAATCCAGCCTGGGCAACCAGGCAAGAGCCCTCTCTCTGCAAATATATATATATATATATATATATTTAATTAGCTAGGTGTGGGGGTATGTGCCTATAGTCCTATCTACTCAAGGAGGCTTAGGTGCCAGAATCATTTGAGTTCAAGAGTTTGAGACTGCAGTGACCTATGATCATGCCACTCTTCTTTAGCCTGAGTGAGAGAGCGAGACTCTTTCTCTAAAAAAAACAATAAATAAATAAAAATACTTTTAAATGAGATAAATTTCACTTTTACATTCTCATCTCCTGCGAATAAGTATGTTAAAAATAACTTCCTGTCTGTTCAAATACATATGTTTCCTAAGAAACAGCATGTGTAAGTGTTGTATGTACACATATTATTTCTAATATTTCAATTAAATCCCTCCCTGTTGATGCTTTGCCCAAAGGTCATAGCTTTATAGTCACTTTCATATGTTGGGATCAGTAAATGTAAAATTACATATTTGTCAATGGTAGTGATTCAAAAGTTACACAGGCAGTCTCCCCATAAAACACAGGGGTCCCCTCTGCTGCCAGTGGTCATTGACACTGCTTACCACCACCAGCGCAGTTTCACCCTTGCAGACACTGCTCCAGGCAGCCTTAATTGTTGTGAAGCTCCTTCTTATAGTGAGCCACCTTCTATTTTTCCTAACTTCCATCCATTTTTCATGGTGCTATCTTCTGGGCATAACACAGAATATTTTTTTAAAAAAGATAAATATTTCACTTATTCTTTAAACTCAGCTCTTATACTCATATCTACTCTGCCATAGTCTTATAATCATTTGTTGACTCATCCATTCAGAAAGCACTTATCAAATTTTTACTGAAAGGTATTGTGTGGTGTTGTAGAAGATAAAATAATATAAGCTATGATCCTTCCCTTTAAATAGCTAATATGGAGTAGTCTGTTAATGTCTCACTTAAAATGTGACATAATTGGAAATAACCCTTCAGATGTGCTCTGAGCAGTGCTGACTGTAAAATGACTGCTACTTCTCATGAACTAACCTCCCCATTTCCATTAATGAAGGCTATGTTTATGTTAGCCCTGTTATAGCTGTACCAGACATCCAGTTGCTGCCCAAGTCAAAACTTATATCTTTCTTTATCTCATCTGATTAAACTAGGTACTGTTCAAATTTACGTCTAGTCATTTGGGTATTATCAGCCCATGTTACTCTGAGAAATTTGGGGCTCAGTAAAGTTGTATAACATAAACTCAATACTACAGAACAATTAAGTGGTAAGTAAAAGGAGATCTAGCTTTGCAAAGGGTATGTTAATTGATTATTCTTTTATTTTGTCCAAAAACAAAGAACAGTGTAAAACTATAAACAGCTTTACATTTTTTTCTGAATGGGAACTCTACAATAGAAAATAGGGGTGTTTTGAGATAGCTATTCATGACCCTCCAACATCAGGTAAGTAGGACAGGTTCCCACCCCATTGACTGGGTAATGCGAAACTAATCATTGGCACCTCCTGTCTCTGCAGAAATATTCAGGGCTTTTTAGCTAAAACAGCTCTTGACTCACTTTCAAGTCTCCTTATCTTTGGCTCATTGCATCTCTTTTTCCTCTGCTGATTTCATGCCTGACACTTAATATTTCCTGGCATTGACTTCAAGCTTTTACTGAGCACTTGCCAGATGTAAATACACATTCTATTTGCCTCCTGGGAGAAAAGTGCCTGCAATTATTAGATTCTGGTTTCAGGCTTTAATCTGGTTTCCCTAACCCCTACTTAAAATCTAGCTAGCCAGGCATGGTGGCTCACACCTGTAGTCCTAGCACTTTGGGAGGCCAAGTTGGGCAGATTGAATCCGGGAGTTTGAGACCAGCCTGGCCAACATGGTGAAACACCGTGGCTACTAAAAATACAAAAAAAACAGCCAGGGATGGTGGTGCATGCCTATAGTCCCAGCTATTTGGGGGTTGAGGCAGGAGATTGCTTGAAACTGAGAGGTCGTGGTTACAGTGAGCCCTGATCATACCACTGCACTCCAGCCTGAGCATAAGACAGAGTAAGACCTTGTCTCAAATAAAATAAATCAATAAAAATTAAAAATAAATAAAAATTTAAAGTTTAAACATAAAATAAATCTAACTCAGATAAATTTAGTTGACACATATTTTTGAGCACCCACAATGTGTCAGGCAGGAATAGACTGCTTCCTATGTACAGGTAAAATCATAAACATTTTGGTGTCACTGTCTGGGTTGGAGAACTGAGCAATCTCTGTCCCAGGGTGGACATTCATGCATTCTATTCCATCACGTACATCTGTGTTTATAACTACTCTCAGATCTTGGACTTTGCACATTTAACTCTTTCTAACTAGATACTCAAGTAAATAAGTTAAATAAGGAGCAAGAAACATTGCAAAGAAGGTGGTAGGAACAAATTATATGGAAGAAATTAGATACTTTTGAAAGAGAATTGAGACCCAGGAGTCTGTTGTATCTGCCTCAATTTCTCTGCCTACTATATACTCTGCTGTGAGCATCCAGGAAACAGGCAGTCATTGTGCTTGCAATGCCTCCTGACGGTGCTCCTGCTGCAGCTGTCAGATGTATGGAGACATAATTGATGAAATTCTATTTATACCCAAAGATAAACTTAGAAAACCAAGCCATGCTGCCGAAACGAGCATATTCAGTGGATCCCCTTGTTGCAGTCTCTACCATCCAAGTAACAACATCTACAGTACACATTTTCTATTTGACTTAAAGTCATTAACTGCTTCACACCTTGGAATATGCTAATAGTGTAACAGTTAGGATGTCAGCTTTTGAGATAAGATGGCCTGGGTTTACATTTTTATTCTTTCCAGGAAAATGATCTTGAGTAACTTTATCAACTACTTTATAAGCTATATTATGCAAAGCTCTTAAAACAGCACCTACATACATAGTAAGCACTCAATATGTACTTGTTAATTTTATGCTCATTATTATTAGTTTATCTGCAGTTCAGAGGAAGGCTCTTGGGCCCAGAAATCTAAACACCTGGATTTCAGTCTCTGGTGTACTGGGAGCAAACCAAGTGACTATGTGACCTTAGACAAATTGTTGAGCTTCTCTCAACCTCACTCCTTGTGTGTAAGTAAAATGGTGTGTGTGTGTGTGTGTGTGTGTGTGTGTGTGTGTGTGTGTATGTTACAAGGTTTTAAATGCTAACATTCATTTTGACACCAAAAGTAATCATCATCGCTATTAGTTGACCAGACCCTAGATAATGCAACTAAAAAAAAAAAAAAAAGAAGAGAATTAGTATTAAGTAAATTATACTCTTAAAGATATTTCAAGGAAGCATTAAGGTCTGTGGGGCATATTTATGCTAGGATAGACAAATTATAAAATGAATAACCTTATAACATGGCACCTACAAGCAACATTTTCAAAATAATAATTTTACTCAAATGACAAGTTGTTTGAGATCAGTGTGGAAACAGGATCAATAGAGTTTTATTTCTTAGAAAAATCAGGTATACCTTCATTATTTTAATCACCAGGGAAACAATTTAAATATAGGTATTGAAGGGAATTGTAAAATTCTGCACAGAAAATTTCACCATGTCATAAGGAAGCAGACCCATGATATGGGACCTGAAAACAGAATTATGAAATTTGGGGTATTTTTTATATGCTATAGTGTGTGTGAGAAACAAGTTCTTATTAATCTAAATCAAGATTTGTCTTTACTTTTCATATATCAGCTCTTTTCCCAGAAACAGAGCTGTTTCTTGCTCTAGACATTACTGGAGAGAACTTTGCACAGAATGGTTTGGGAAAGGGAAAAGTAAATGTGTAAGAACATGAAAATACGAGCAAGAAAAAGAAGCAGAGGAAGGAGGGAGGGGTGTTGGTGGAGAATCTTAAGAGCAGGAACGAGAAGGAAGGAAATGTTGCCGTAAATTACTCTAATGGTTAACCTGGTATAAAATCCAAAAATTCCGCCTGTTTGACTTTGCACAATTTACTTAACTTCTCTGAGACTCATGATTCCCCTGAGTGCATTGAGATAATAAAAATTTCTTATTGGTTTTAAAGCATATCCAAGATGTAAAATATCTAGCATAGACACTGGAAAGTCGTGGATGTTCAATAATTTGTAGGGATTATTTTCTGAACGTTAAGGGTGGAGGTTTGCATGTTATATACTGTGTTGATCCTGGAACGTGGTCACATGCTTCATGATTCTTCAAAACATCAGAGGAAACAATGTTTTTAATACTCATCTATTTACTTGTATTCATTGTAAATAATGAAACTGATTGAGTTAGCAGTGTGGCTATTCCAGCTGCTATGTCTTTCTAAATGAGATTATTTAGTAAATATTCTTCAGAGAAGAATTCACTCATGATTTCAAGACTGTAGTGCAAAGAAGCTGCAGCTATACGATTCCTGGCAGTGCTGCATACTGGAAAGAACCCATGATTTGGAATCAAATACCTCATTTGAATACCAATGGAACCACTTAATTGGCTTCCGTTTCAGGGGTAAAGTAGTAGGTTGGTACAAAAGTAATTGTGGTTTTGGCCACTATTTAACCTCTGAGAATAAGATTATGTAACTTGAGATGGAAATGGCAACAAAAATAGCAGCTATCTCACAGGATTGCTGTGAGGATGAAATAAGAGGCTATATATGATGCGTTTGATGAGGGTGTAAAATGCTGTAAACATTGATGTTGATTAATGCTGCGGATCCAGGATCACAGGAAAAGCGGCTTCCATTCCTCTCCTCTTAGATTCTATTGTGTGCAGGCAATATGGGATCAGGTGAAGGATTTTCCAGGATCAATAGATAGATTTCTAGAACTTTTCAACATTTTTTTTTATCCTATTGACTTATCCTTATTTTAAGTTGAAATTTACTTCAAATTTACTAACTGAATTAGCCAAGCATCTTAACTTTAGATCAAATTCAAACCCTTGGAACTTTCTCCTTGCCTCTAAAAGCACAATATTTTTTTACAAACAGAGCAGAAAAGTGTGTGTCTTGCTCCCTTAAATTTTGTGGACCCAGCTATTTATCTGAGAAATGTATATGTTCTGATTCTTGTCCCACCCAAATTTTCACTGCCAATTCAGGGAAGCTGAAGGAGATAAAAATACATACAGTTGCCTCCGACTTCTACCAGGTTCCTGGGATACCTCTTTAGGGAGGTTCAGGGCATAGGAAAAAGAAAGAGTTCTCCTTTTTACCACTCCCTTTATTTTCTCCCTCGTTGCTACTCTGAGATTTATCTTTCCCACATAAGAGCTGTCAATCAGATGTCAGCATAAAGTAGAAGGACCTAGTTGATGGGAGACAATAACCTGGTGGTTAAATGAATAAGAAAATACTGAATCACACAGAAAATAAAATACAAAAAACTTGAACAATTGTGGAAGAACACAGCAAATTAGAGGAGGAGTGGAATACTTGGCATTTTGCTTTCGAATAATAGAGAAACATGTACCTATTTATCCAGGATGAATAAAGGTTATTAGTTAGAGAGAGGTAATGAAACTCCAAGTTAACAAAGAGAAAAATATAATAATTAAAATCTTAATTCAATTACTGTAAATAGGAAACAGTTAAAGAAGAAACCACACCAAAGAATAAATAATAATCAAATCAAAACAAATAATTAATATCAAGTCTGTTAGTCATTACACTAAGTATGAATGTGTTGATTGTTTCACTTAATGCAATCTAACAATCTCTGCCAATTAATGAAACATAAAGAAGAAAGAAGCAGCTCAATAAATGCAAGTATGAAAAGCTATCAAGATGAAGAAAGAGGCTGAGCATGAGGGCTCATGCCTGTATTCTCAGTACTTTGGGAGGGAGGATCACCTGAGGTCAGGAGTTAGAGACCAGCCTGGCCAATATGGTGAAACCTCACCTCTACTAAAAATACAAAACTAAAAATAAAAATAAAACTGAGCAGGGCATCCTGGAACATGCCTGTAATACCAGCTACTCAGGAGGCTGAGGCAGAAGAATGGCTGGAACCAAGGAAGCGGAAGTTGCAGTGAGCTGAGATTGTGCCACTTCACTCTAGCCTGGGTGACAGAGCAAGACTCCATAACAACAACAAACAAACAAACAAACAAGAACCAAAGAAAGAAATCTTTGTAATAAAGAATGGGCACCCACAACAGTGATAATCTAGCTGAATTTAAACTTCTTGAAAATTAATTCTGTTCGCATAACATAGATTGAAAGGATTACAGCCCTAGACTATCTGGTCTATAGATTTCCTAAACTATATGTTTTATATTTGTATTGATTCATTTATCATTTTATTGAACAAATATATAGTGACTTCCACTATCCAGTGACAAAACTGCTTATTATCAGAGATATTTGTGAGTGACTGACTCTCAAACCACTGTGTCTTTACTTTTTCTATTACACTTCCTGACAGTTGTAGTCACAATTATTAATTCGAGCTGATGTAATTTTTTATATGGCATTCCTATTGTATATTCTCTTTTGTAGTAGCCATACATCAAAATCTTATGTTAAGTATATATTAGGAACCTGAAATACATTTTTAATGGGAAGGGGTGTCATTAATTCAGTAATTAAAATTCCATATTGTTTGCTAGTTGTTTTCATTTTGTTATCTGTGCCATTAGGGTTATAATTTCCTTTTGAGATTTGAAAAGTAAAAAGTTGCTATTGTGCTTGACTGAATTGCCATGTGGGTGTGCCAATAATAAAGGTTTCAGAAAGGATCTTATGTGTCTTAACTTCATCTGGGATCTAGGCAAAAATGCAGATGCTTAGGTCCCAGACCTTCTGAATCATAATCTTCAGTGTAATAAAATCATCAGCTGATTTGTTTGCACAATCATTAAATTAAAATCTAAGTTTAAAATTAAATTAAAATTTGAGAAACCTTTCTCTAGGACATTTTTATTTTGGCTAATATATTAATTCTGCAGCTAAAATCATCAGTGCTTACACAATTGGAAAAAAAAAATGGACAGAAAGATCCTTACCTCACATTACCTCCTTGTTTTATCTGTAATAATCTTGGTGTTTAAGAGGGTGTCAGTCACAGGAACAGGAAATATTCTGTTCTAAGTTTTCTGGTATAATTGTCTCCTTATTACTAGGATTATTTTGATTCATTCTAGTTTTCAATGGCTTAGATATGTGCATAATATTTATAAACATCTTCAGTATCTTTTTGGAAGTAAGTGAAAATATGAAATAGAAACATGTTCAATATGTGCCTTTTTTGATAAGATAATTTAGATATGTTGGGGAAATAACACTCTAGTGTTCTATTTGGTTAAACTACTTTGATCACAAAGACAGACAGAGATTTTTGTTCCAGCAAACGCACAGCAGAAAGAGCTGAAACCTAGGGAGAGATAATGTCCTAAGTATAGCAGTTAAGTGATAAAGATTTTGATTCCTAAAGTGGTGAGCCCCAAGTCTCAAAGTGACAGAAGCAGCTTAAGGCAGCACATAGAAATGAGAAGAGCCTCCTGGAGCTATGAAGATACCTTTCGGTACTGAGGAAGCCAGGCAATGCACATTCCAAAGGACAGATAATTATGTTTGGTGACAGTTGTCTGTAGGTCACACAAAGCACGGTAATGCACTGAAACAGTTATCAGCACCTCCCCCATCATGAAATCCAAAGATCCTTTCAAAATAGTTAGCTGTTACTCTATGATGTTGTCCACTCCTGGAAACCCCTGTGTATTATTCTCCTTTGGCTTTGCTGACCTGCCATACACTGTCTAGACTTGCCTCCTGGATCTGTTCCTTTGAAGACTGCATTTCTCTTCTTAACGCCTTAAATGTATTACTTCAATTTTACTTCTAGACTGAAAAATACACTTTGAATCCAAATATCTAGTTTCCCAAACAAGAATATCCAGAATACATCTAAACTTCAGTAGACTGATGAGAGATGAACAAATGTATAATGCTTTGTGCAACACAAGCAACTTTCAGTTATGTTCTGTGTAGTCGTGGGTTTTAATTAAGGTTGCCTTAGAAACCAGCACAGAGGACAAGGGGGCCAAACCTCTGAGATTTGTGGAAGACTCTCTCTGTATCTGTTTTACTTACTGGTAATCTGTGTAGGTTGTATTTGGTGGGATAACGATAACAATAAAAACAAAAATAATAATCTGACTCAAAATTTACATTATGGATGTTACTGAAATAAAAAGGACTATACTGTTTCTCAACCAGTTTGTTTACATAAATAAAATGGACAAAATCTTAGAAACACACAAACTAATGAAACTGACTAAGGAGGAAACAAAATGGAAATACAAATAGGAAAGAGTGAATTAGTAATTTTAAAATTTCCCTCATAAAGCTTGAATGAGGATCAAAATGGCCTCACAGGTGAATTCTATTAAATGCTTAAAAGAAGAATTTATACTAAGTCTATACCAAATCTTTGACAAAACAGAAGTGGAAAGTACCCTACCCAACCCTTTCTAGGCAGACAGAATAAAACCTGACATTTATGGTTAAGTGATTTTGAAAAAGATGTCAGCATAATTCACTGGGGAAAGAATAATCTCAACAAATGTACCACAACAGCTGGATAGTCACATGCAAAATAATAAATTCATACAACTACCTCACACTATACATTAAAACAAACTAAAATGGATCATAAATATAAATATGAGAGTTAAAATTTTATTTAAAAGGGGAAAACAGGGTAGTTCATTTTCTGGCATTGAGTTAGTCTACAATTTATTGGATATGGCATTTAAAAAGATTTTGGGGGTGGGTGCGGAGCCACCCATAATCCCAGCACTTTGGGAAGCTGAGGTGAGTGGATAACTTGAGTTCAGGAGTTTGAGACCAGCCTGGCCAACATGGCAAAACCCCATCTCTACTAAAAATAGCAAAATTAGCTGGGTGTGGTGGTATGTGCCTATAGTCCCAGCTAATTGGGAGGCTGAGGCAGGAGAATCTCTTGAACCTAAGAGGCAGAGGCTGTAGTGAACCCAGATTGTACCACTGCACTCCAGCCTGGGCAACAGAGTAAGACTCTGTCTCAAAAATAAATAAATAAATACATAAAAAATTAAAAATAGATGAATTGATCTCCTACAAAATTCAAAACATTTTTACTTCAAAATAAATTGAAAAGTCACTGAATGGACAAAAATGTTTGCAAGTCATATATCTGTCAAGAAAACTGTACCTACACTATATAAATAACTCTTACAATTTACTAAAGGAAAGTAATCCAATTAAAAGATGGGCAAATGATCTGAACAGACATTTCTCCAAAGAAGATATACAAATGGTCATTAAGCATTTAATTCTAAGCAACAATGATGATCAGTACCATTTGCCCTTAGGGAAATGTAAATGAAAATCACAGAAAGATATTATTTCATACACACCAGGAGAGCTATAATAAAAAGGATAATATCAAGTGTTGTCAAGGATGTGGGGAAAATTGAACCATTATACATTGTTGATAAGAATGAATAAAGTTGCAGCCACTTTGGTAAACATTTTGGCATTTCTTCAAAAATTTAAATACAGTCACCAACATGACTCAACAATTCCTCTTCTAGTAAAATGAAAATATACCATCTATAAAAAAGTTTGTGCATGAATGTTTATAGTAATATTGTTTATAATAGTCAAAAAGTAGAAATAACCCAGAGTCTTATTAACTGAGGGATAAACAAAATGTGATATTTTCAAAAATGGAATATTATTCACCACTAAAAAGGAATACAATGCTAATATATGAGATAATTCTTGACAACAGTATGCTGGCTGAAAGAAGGCAGTCACAAAGGACAATACACTATATCATTCTATTTACATTGAATTACAGAATAGGCAAATCTACAGAGATAGAAAGTAGAGTAGTGGATGAGTAGGGCTTATGAGTTTGGGAAAATTGCAAGTAACTGCTAATGAGTATGAGTTTTTTGTTCTATTTTGTTCGTGTTTGTTTTTGTTTTTTCAGAGGATGGTAAAAATGTTCTGACATCGATTGTAGCGACAATTGTTTGACTTTGTGACTATACTGAGAAATCAATGAGTTGTAGATATCTAAGCAAGTGAATAGGATTGTTTGTGATAGTTTATGAATAGGATAATCTTAATTTTAAAAAATTGCAAATAAGTCAGAAAACCAAAGCCCTATGCAATTTATTCTATGTCTTTTTATATTTCTCTGTCAGTACCATTATTTTTCTAGTCACCAAATCTTAAATTTGGAGTCCTTTTAGATTCCTCCCTCACTTTTCCTTCCTTCTCTTGAACACTGTGGTAAGTCAGCCTCTTCCTGGATAGTAGCTAACATCTATTTTCTATTTTTTATTCTTAAGTCCACAGAAATACTTCATGTCATGCCATTAACACTTATTACTCTGATAACTAAAATTATTTTCTAGCCAGTCACTGTAGTCTTTCTTTAATTAACTCTATACTCCAAATAACTCTTCCAATGTCCAATTGTCTTTCAAACCTCTTTAGTCCTTCCTCATTGGAATAAAGTCCAAATTCACATATTTTCCTTTTAAAAATTCCTCTTGGACATTTTGACAGCTATTTTAAATGATATTCCTTTCTGGCCAAATAGGTCCAACTATTTCCTACTCAAAAAATCTAATTCTACCATTTTCCCAAAGCCCCCAAAAAAGATATTGGAGGGATAGGGTTTGGAAAGAATAAGTAAACTGTCATCATTGATAAATAATGCAATTAACACAGAAAACCAAATATAATCTCCGAAAAATATATTAAAAATAATAGAAGAGTTCTGTAGTCTGGCTAAGCAAAAGAGTAATATGCAAAAAGAAAATTGCCATCCTGTGCCCTGCAAATAACCAAAAAATATAATTGCAAAAAGGACATTATTTGTTATTTTATCAAAGATTATCAATAAACTATAAATAAATAGTAAATACACAAGACATAAATAGTAGCAATTATAAAACTGGAAGATGCATTAATGAAGACCTAATAAAGGGAAATTAGATGTTATTCAAGGTAAAGGAAACAGTATTTTAAAGTTATCAATTGTCCCTTAGTTGTACTTTAAATTTAATGCAATTCTGATTAAAATAAAACAAAGTCTAAAATTTAAATGTAAGAATAAAGGGCCAGGAAATTTTCAGGTTTTTGCTCTACCACGTATTAAGACTCATCACGAAATTACATTGATCAATGCACTTTACTCTTGTACAGGGGTAAACACATTGGGGAAAAGAATGAAACAGAAGCCTCAGAAACAGATCTGTACATATATGGAAAGTTATTTTCTTATATAAAGCACGCAGCATCAATTATGAAAGAAGTCAGGTAAGACGGGGTCAGATAAGTTACCAAAATACAAGAATATTTTCTAATATAAAGCACGCAGCATCAATTATGAAAGAAGTCAGGTAAGACAGGGGTCAGATAAGGTTCCAGAATTTGGGTGAGTATGTAGCACCCTGAGGCACAACAGTAGATTAGATGATCATTTGAAATCAAGTTGGATTTCATTAAATAGTAGGTACGACTAGACAACTGAAAATCTCATGATGAAGTTTAAACAAGAATAAAGAGGAAATGTTCAACAGCAGAAACTGAGATTTATAAATTGTCTTGAACTCAAAATTGTCCTCTCTGGGAGCAGCTGTTTCCACTGGGAGCTGTTTCTAAACATACTGTTTGATTAAGTGGCCCCACTCTGCAATTGTCTCTTATTTTTATTGAGTTAAATTACACTGGAGGCAGGGAGACTTCTTTAAACTCATAACATCTATTGTTATTTTTGTTTAAAAGGATCCTTACTTCATTAGGATTGGTACAGGTATTCAGAAGTGTTCCTATCCTCTGAGAATATGAGAGACTTGTCTAGATTAGAACAGGGAACAACTCATTTCCTTTTCACCTAAACCTTAGTCCTCTGGAAACCTTTTCTTTCCTAATAAAACAGAATGGACTTACACCAAAGTCAGAGCCTCCACCATGAACTCACAGTGATACTTACATTAAAAATACTCTACAGTTGCTCTCATTGTCACTGCTTTACCAGTGATACAACCCTTCCTCTACCTTTGGGAAGGTGGTGTTTAATTTAAATGTATATTGCAGCTTCACACTGATTATCTCATTTGGAAGTCTTGACAAAATTATTTTTAAGATTCAAGTTTATGTTTGGGTAGGGTGGGAACTTTCCATCATCACTCTAGCACTAGATATAAAATACTTAACCAAAATACCAACATACATGAAATAATGTAGTTTTCCAATGCCATATTCTCTTCTAACATCAAGCAAGTGGCTAACTACTAATGTTAGTGGTCTCGATAAAGCCTTTGCTTGTGATATACTTTAGATTAAAATATATGCATACTCAAATCAAGACATACGGAGCAAAAGGAATGTTTAAAATGCCCCTTGATCTCTGAATTTCCTGTACTCAAGAACGATGGGTAAAAACTGTAACTGTCACAACATATTGCACTGTAGCTGGGTAGAATAGATGACTAATAGACACCTAATTGGTCTGTTAAATAACTGACATAGAAACTCTGTTAAAATGAATGACATAATTCAAAGTATAAATCCATCACCATCAGATTACAAATCTGTCATAGATAAATTATTTAAGACCTAACTCCATGTGTGAGTCTGTATGATGTACATGTCTGTGACCGAGTTTTGTGTATGCTTAGAAATAAAGAACTGAAGCAATACAGACCTTAAGTACAAGTATCATTTTCTTTGTTTTGCTTCTCCCAATTTTCTATAATTACCTTGTGCTACTTTGTAATCAGAAACAAAATTAATTGTAATTTTCAAATATCTTCAACATTTTAATAGGTTCTAATAATACATTTAGAATTTTCTTCCCTATCACCCTTTTATGTTTCTGCTTGTTTTCTTTATAAGTTGAAAAGACTCTAAATTAAGGTGTCTGGATATAGCTGGAGACTTTGTGTTACTGTTCTCCTGTAATCCGCTCTATTTCAGACATACCAAGGTCATCCTTGCCTTCAAGTCTTAAGATCAAACCATTTTTATCAAGCTAGTAAACATGAATAGAGTTTCTTATAAGCAAAGTGATTTAAACTAGGAGTATGTGGTACTTCATTACATTCTGAATACTAACATATCTGAGTGTCTCTAGGCCCAAAAGACAGAGACTTTGACTGAAATGAAAATAGGTAGCTTTGAATATTTTTTTCTAATTTACTCAGGGATCTACAGAAAGAATGACATAGCTTTCAATAGCCACATAAATGAAGTTATCCTCCCTGGTGACTTAAACACACAGGTTCAAGACAGAATAACTTCCACAGTTAGAGAGAATTTGGGCTCAGAGAAAAATTCCTTTTTTCTCCCTGTAATTCCTGTATTTAAACAAGAAGTCAAACTAAGTATAATAATTAATTTCAGAATTTAATGATTAGAATATTCAAATTATTTTTTCCTCAATAATTTTTTGAATATTAATTATTTTTCTCAGATCTATATTGGATGCAGGTTTGATATATGATAGCATATTCAACGTTTGATTGCACTTTTTATTTAATAAGCTAAAAATAAGAGATGAAGCAATGACTGATCACATTAGAATCCAGCTCCGAGGGTAGAGTCAGAGCAGTTTGAATAGACATTTGTGTCACTGTAAAAAACCGACTGCTTGTCACATCTACTGGTGTTAAACACAACATCTGGCTCAGTATAATTAGGTTTTCAAGTAAGTTGATGAGAAAATAAGCCTTATGAACTTATCTAACTGCAAAAATATAAAAAAATTTCTTGTGATTGACATAAAAATATGAGATAGATTTGAAAAAATAGAGAATCAAGTCTTGAGATTTGCACACTTTGACACTGAATGTGATCACTACAAATCACTTAGAAAAGGGAAATAGAACTCAAGTTTTCCTTCACCACCAAACACACAGTCCATGATGACATTTTTTGCATGAAGTTAGTGGGAGACTATCTCCTGTGGTTGGTCCTAATTGAGAGTTTTTATCAGAAAAAAAAAAAAAGATCAATGGAGCCTGATGGCTTACTGATAGCAAGTGGAACCACATTGGCACAGACAGGATTCTGAAAGTAACTGAATCACTGGACTTAATGGTGTGTGAGAGAGGGCAGGCATTTCTGGAGTTGGGAATTGGTCAGCTAGGTGGGATGGAGTTACATGACATGGCACTTGTCTCTTCTTCTTGCCAGGATATGAATACTATCTCTGCTAACTATTCTAAGAGTCCATCACATAGCAGGTTACTTTTCATTCAGGGTAGCTGTGTTATTGAATCTTTAGCTAATGGCTTCAGAAACTTTTAAGAGTGTTTGTGCAGCTGTTGAACATTTATATAATGCCAACTCTAACAGGCAGGATAACTAGAGATTCCTTTAGTGTAGGAAAACTTTGCTGGTCTCCTTTCACTACTTCATTTGGAGTTATCTGCTAATTACACCGGGCAAGGCAGACATCAACCCACTTGTCCCCATGAGGAAGCAAGAGCAGAAGAAAATCTGCCACAGATGCTCTTTCCAAGAGCAATCACCTCTTTTCCCTCTAAGAGAAGTAGTTTTGTTTTATTTTAGAAATAATTACTATTTTATGTCTCTTTTCCTAGGTTGGCACAGGTGTGAGGCTATATATCTTGAAAATTCATTCAGGGCTTTACTGGTTTTAACAGCAGTAATATGTACTTGAGAAAAACATACTTGAGCTCAAGCTCCTGTTCTAGTGTCCCCTTTCACATTCTATGGATTTAGAAAATTAACCTTTTAGGCTTCAATGTTCTTTTTTCTGTGAATTAAGGATAATATTATTTACTCTGCCCAACCAATGGGTTGCTGCAAAAGTAAAAAAATTTTAAAAATGCATGAAAGGACTTTTTATGTGTTAGCATTCTATGCAGATGTTAATACACTTCCCTCTTTAAAATAAGATTCTGGGTTGGAATATCAAGTTAATAATTTTAGACGTTCTTTAATTTGGCTCTAACAAAAAATAACTAAAATAAGTATAGCAGGAATTACTCTATTTTTCAAGTGAAGACACCAAGCTTTATGAAAATTAAATAAATTAAGGAAAGGTCACATAACTAATAGAGTAGAAAGAATAAAGCACAAATTTTAGTATATAAAAATGGACATTTGATGAAGCTTCACAGGAGAAAGTATGCTTGTAGTGAAAATTAAATATTGTGAAATGCAAGAGGAATTATTTAAATGAATTCATTGGCAGTTAAACAATTATATCCAGTGAATATTGATTATATGACAATTTTAGTTTAGGAACAGCTTACCAGTTATTATTTTATTCTGTATTGGGTTCTTCAGCTTTGTAATACATTTCCTAATAGTTCTGATGAAATCCTAATAAAAAGCAGTATACTTGTGGATAAGCAGAGCTGAACAGGATAGTTTTAAAATTTAGAATCATAAACGTAAGCAACATCAGTAGGTTTAAATAAGAAGAAAAAACTGGTATTTAAGTTAATAAGTATATTACCTATTGAGTTTCAAACAATAAACTCAAGAAGCAAAGAATAAAGCAGTTTGTATGAAAGAATTAGTGCACGCAGCAGCAAAACTGATATGTCAGTGGTGTAATTCAGACGCTATGAAGCCATGGACACAACCTTCGACAGCTGCCTGTACTTGAAGCAGTACAGTATACTCTTGTTGGCAGGAGAGGAAGCCTTCTGTAGTGGTTAAAAACATAGACTCTGGAATTTGCTTGCCTGTTAAATACTGGCGTTGTGATTGTCTCCTAGTTGTATGGCTTTGGAAAGTTACTCAATCATCTTGTTCTTAGGTCTTCAACTGTAGAATGGAGTTAACAGGAGTACGTAACTTACTGAGTTATTATGACACTTAAAAGCATAGCCAAATGGTCAAAAGGAGCCTGGCCCAAAGTCAGTTTCCAGTACAATCGTCACTATTAATTCTGAATCACAAACTAAGGAAAGCACTTTCAGCCTGAAATATTAGCAGACAAAGTAAGTAGATGCATAATAATAAGAATATATTGCTATTTATTGAACATTGATTAAGCTCCAAACCATGACCTATAGCATTTGTATTTAATCCTTTCAAAACTTCTGGATGTTAGGTACTACAATTTTTCATTTTTCATATGAAGAAACTGTGAATTAGATGGGTTATATAATACAACCAATTAAGTATAGGTGTTTTCTTGGCTTTGAAATACATTTACCCATTAAGTAATGCTTATTTAAGGATTATCTATCACAACTGAGGATGTTTATCTTGGAAGAGCAGTGACCAAGAAAAAGCATACTGTCTCCTGACATTTGAAGGACTGTCAATTACAACAGGGATTTGACCTTGCCCGGCTAATAATATAGTCCTACGTAAAGATTCTAGAACAGGGTCCTAGTTCATCCCCTTATCTGCTGAGGCCTGGGTTTACTGCATTAACCTCTTATCTAAACTTCATACCACTAAGCTTTTCTTAGTACAATTCATCCTGCATCCAGTTATGAGATTAATTTTCCAAAAATACTACCGTTGTTATATCAGCCTCTAGCTTAAAACTCTTCAGTGCTTCCTCCATGGTATGCAGGACAAAGTCCAGATACCTTAACTTGGCATGCAAACTATTTCATGATCCGGTTGCAACCAAAATCCAGAATCATTACTTTTAGAAACAAAAGGTGCCTCAGACATAATATGGTCCTATCTCATCATTATCAAGTGAGAAAATAAAGTTCCAAAACGTCACATGGTTTTTCAAGACCTACAGCTAGTTAAGAGAAGAACATGGGTGAATAGCTGGATCTCTATTCACTATTCTCTATTATTATTAAGAACAAGATATTCAAATCAACAATAACTGAAGTGAAGCAAAGTGCGTTGTCCTGCACAGTATGGTGTTCTTCCCACATGGATTTCTTTCATACAGTCCAGAAAGAGGTTTGTCTTTTCCCAACCTGTTATTAGTGTGTTCCTGTATTTTTCTTTGAACCTATACATATGCCTAGACTGATCTGATTAAACATATGTGTGTGTGTGTGTGTGTGTGTGTGTGTGTGTGTGTAACTACAGGCAATGTCTAGTGTCAGTGTCACTGAGCTTGTTTTGCTTTTTGCTTTTGTTTTATTATTTATCATTGTTAACTTTGAGAATTATAAGGGAAAAGAAGTATCCTTCTAGTAGTGGATGCTTCTGCTTAATTGACAGAATATTTTCATGGTTCATAGTTTAGAAGGATAGTGGTAGGGTCTGGAGTCAGTTCAGTTTCAACACCTTGGCTCTGTTCACTTCTATCTATATGACCTGGGGCTAGAAAGTACACCTCTCTGAGTCTGTTTCCTAGGCTTCAACAGGAACTTTCTATCTTTTAGATGCTTGTGACATGTTATGAAAATAATGAACTGAAACATCTGCTCAGCTTTTAGAGTTATAGCCATACCTCAAGAGGAAGTGGGGTACAAGGTATTCTTTGTAGCAGTCTTAATGTGGAACACCCAGTGTAGGTCTTTGCACATTAGCAGAGTAGGATAAAGATGTGAAAAATGCAATATTTGAGGTCTGTTGTTTTTCTTTCATTGGGAACCACTGTCATTTCTCTGAAGGTCCCCAACCTTTGCAGCAGCTGTGAAGCTCTAAGCAAAGTCCCCAGTCAAGCAAACCACAGCAAGTGTTTTCTAAACTTCTTTGTGTATTGGAGAAAGCAAGATTTTGTATGCTGGCAGCTTCCAGACGCTCACCCTCCTCCTTCCCTTAGGAAGTGCTTCTGGCCACTTGTTCCCAAGGACCAGTGTTCATTCTATTACCAAAACCCAGTAACAAGCAGGGCACCCCTGCAGGACTCAATTTTTAGAGTGCCTATTTTGAAAGATAAAACACATTTTTGTTAGGAGGTCCAGAGTGCTGTTCTCTCATTCTTTCAGAGATTCTTTCAGAGCCCGCATCCTTGCTCTGTGATGTCTGGCATTTTTAGTTCTTCTCTTGTCCTTTTACCCTTTCATTTAACACATCACTCCTTGACAGAGGCTCACCTTCACTGTCGGGGAAGAATAACTCCAGGGCAGGCCCGCTTTCTCATCATCTTCTGCGGGGAAAAGGAATGCAGAGAAATAATTTAGTTTTCCCAAATTTCTTTATCCTCTTTGATTTTTCCCATGCTTTGCTGGTTTCTAGACACTCACTGGGGTGGCTGCAGACAATGCACAAGAGAATTTTTTTTTTTAATTTAGTTCTTTTCTTCTCTCTTTTCTTTTCCCTTCAAAATGCATCTTTGCCCTTCATATTATGTTCTAACCTCTTACTGTCATAGTCTTCATTCTGTGCTAGGAATTGCATACGGACTCACATTTCCATTTTAATCATAGCTTCTGAGGGTTGGAAGGGAACTTAGAGGTCAACAAGCCCAGCTCACACTGGGGCTCTGTCTTCAGCTCAAATAACAGTCAGCCATTTAGCCTTTCTTTGGATACCTTCAGTGTCAGGAAGCTCCCTGTTTGGCAGTGCAGCCCATCTCATTACGGGAGCACAACCATCATCAGAATTCTTGCTCATTTTTAGCCGTCATCTGCCTCCTGGTGACATCCAATCATTACTGAGGTTGCCTCAGTAATGTATCTGGAGCTGTACTGAATAAATCTATGTTATCTCTTCTCATGTGTTCTTTTTATTCTGTGCCTTTAACTATTTCCGATGTTGTATGGCTTCCTGCTTTGTCTTTAATCTCTGGTGGAAACAACTTAGCTTACAACTGTTGTTTTCCTCAAAACATTGGAAACAAACAGAATAATAGGAGCATAACTTTCTGTCACTGGAATAGCATTTTTGTTTCTTTTGCTAATGCAGCCTAAGACCCTTTGCATTATAATATGAGTTATACAATTATGTTAATTTATGCATCTATGATACATAGTGTTCCTATTATGCTTGCAACTGTCACCAAGTTAATATTTCATTGATGAAAAGTCTGTTCCAGAATCAGTGATTCTGTAACTTGGTGTTATATTCTGGGAACAGTTTAGGAAAAGAGTAAAAGAGCTTCTTCCGAAGACCAGAAAATGGGAACAGTAACTACAAGTTTTTCAAGGTAGGATCTTGTTTCAAATTGATAGAGTATCAATGATTATCTCATAGAAATTCAACAGGAGAATAGAACAGAGATTAAAATGGTATGGAGAACACAATAGCTCACTTACGGAGAACACAAAGTATCTCAAAATCAATACCCCAAAAGAAAGGAAGTCCATATTTATAAATATAAGCAAAACCCTGGATAATAGACTTCTTCTTTCAGAGAGTTTAATACATATAGATACCTCCTGCCCATGTATACAACAGGATGTATCTGGACACATTAAGACACTAATGCATAAACAAATTGAAAGATTGTTCTCAACTCTGTGGTAGATAGGATCCTCCAATATGTGAATGTAAACTTATTGACCACAGCTACACTAATAGGACCAAAATGACCTTTTGAGTTGGCTTTCTTTCTTTTTTTTTCAATTTCAATAGGTTTTTGGGGAACAGGTCATTTGGGGAACATGTTTGGTTACATGAATAAGTTCTTTAGTGGTGATTTCTGAGATTTTGGTGCAACTATCACCCAAGCAGGATACACTGTACCCGATGTGTAGACTTTCATCCCTCACCTCCTCCAACCCTTCCCCCAATCCCCAGAGTCCATTGTATTATTCGTATGCCTTTGCATCCTCATAGCTTAGCTCCCACTTATTAGTGAGAACATACTGTGTTTTTTTTTTTTTTTCTATTCTTGAGTTACTTCACTTAGAATAATGGCCTCCAATTCTAACCAGGTTGCTGCAAATGCCATTATTTTGTTCCTTTTGATGTCAGAGTCATATTCCATTTTATATTTCTCACAGTTTCTTTATCCACTGGTTGACTGATGGGCATTTGAGCTGCTTCCATATCTGTGCAATTGCAAATTGTGCTGCTATAATCATTTCATGTGCAAGCATCTTTTTTATATAATGATTTTTTTCCCATCTGGGTTGATACCCAAGAGTGGGATTACTGGATCAAATAGTATATATACTTTTAGTTCTTTAAGGAATATCTACATTGTTTTGCATAGTGGTTGTATTATTAGGTTGGTGCAAAAGCAATTGTGGTTTTTGCTGTCACTTTTAATGGCAAAAATCACAATTGCATTTACTTCATCCTGATAGTTTACATTCCAACCAACAATGTAAAAGTTTTCTTTTCATCCCATCCATACCAACATCTATGTATACATTTTTTTCTTTTTTTTTTTTATTTTACCTTCATTTATTCCTTCTCTGATGCTTTTTTATTCTTTTTTTTTTTTTTTTAATATGGCCGTTCTTCTAGGAGTAAGGTGGTATCATATTAAGATTTTGATTTGCATTTCTCTGATAATTAGCATTTCTTGATATGTTTGTTGGCTTCTTGTATATCTTGTCCTTAGCCCATTTTTTGATGGGATTGTTTGTTTCTTGATTACTTGTCTGAGTTATTTATAGATCCTGGATATTAGTCATTTTTTGGATGCATAGATTTCAAAGATTCCCCCACCTCCATGGGTTGTCTGTTTACTCTGCTGATTATTTCCATTGCTTTGCAGAAGCTTTTTAGTTTAATTAAGTCCTATCTATTTATCTTTGTTTTTGTTACATTTGCTTTTGGGTTCTTGGTCATAAAGTCTTTGCCTAAGCCAATGTCTAGAAGGGCTTTTCCAATGTTATCTTCTATAATTTTTATGATTTCCTAACTTAGATTTAAGTCTTTGATCCATCTTGAGCTGATTTTTGTTTAAGGTGAGAGATGAGGATCCAGTTTCATTCTTTCACATGTGGCTTGCCATTTATCCCAGCACCATTTATTGAATAGGGTATCCTTTTCCCACTTTATGTTTTTGTTGCTTTATTGAAGATCAGTTGACTGTAAGTATTTGCCTTTAATTCTGAATTTTCTATTCTGTTCCATTGGCCTGTTTTTATACCAGTACCATGCTGTTTTTGTAGCTATAGCCTTGTAGTATAGTTTAAAGTTGGGTAATGCAATGTCTCCAGATTTGTTCTTTTGCTTAGTCTTGCTTTGGCTATGCTAGCTCTTCTTTCATTCAGTCATATATAGCATGAAAAATCTTCCTGGAGACATTTTTACCTCAATTATTAAGACATATTTCTTTATTTATACTAATATTAACATATTACATTTCAACAATTATTTATTGGGCACTTACTGTGTGCCTGGACAAACACTAAGCACTTCCTATCTTAATCTCAGTTAATCTGCACAACTTGATAAGGTAGACACTCTTGTTCTTTGTTAGTGAAGAGGCAAATTCTATAAATATCTTTGTGTTATATAGATTGAAAGATAGCAGTATGTTGAAATGGAAAGAGAACCAGACTAGGAACTGCCTGGCAGAGATTCTTAACCCATCTTTGCTCCTAGCTAAATTCACGTCGTGCAAATCATTCAACTCTTCTTAGATTTAATTGCTGCAGCTGGCAAAAGGGAATAACAATCTATCTCAGAATTAGCCTATAAATTAAGTTATATAATGTATGTAAAAATATTCTGAAAATTAAAAGTATTGTATGAGTCCAAAGATTTGAATATATTATCAGAAATTCTAACTTCAAGATGTTTGCTGTTGGAAACAGTATCAAAATAGGTTATATGAGCTGGTAAAATTATATTAAATTATGTGTGAATTAATTTGCAAAGCATTTATTGAATATCTACCAATTAGGCACTCTGCCAAATAGTAGGAGACACAATGATACATGAAACATGACAGGGCTTTTTCCTCAACATTTTTACAATCTAAAACGATTTTGCTGCTACTATTGTTATATTTCAGAAAACATAATTTTATTTCCAGCATATGTTCATTTATGTCTCAATAAACTGTAATCCTTTTCTTAGATTTCTTGTGACTGAAAGTGCAGTGGGAAAAATTCAGATTTTTGTTTTTGTGGGGTTTTTGATTCTGTTTTTAATACACTTCCAATGCAAAATGTGTATTTTAGCTAGTACCTGTATTTAGCTTAGTACTTTATTTTCAAACTTCCTACAAGTAGAATAATGCTACTCATTTGTAAATACATTTGTAAATCATTTGAATCTACAGAGGCATCATAATTTAAACATATTCACATAGTGATCTGTGTCCAAATTAAAGACAGAGAGGTACGAAAATACTTATGATGGAAGCATTTTCCTTCAAGAAGGAAGAAAAGGACCTGAAAGACCAGGCTTCTTGACTCTACAGGGTCCTACTGGGTTACTGTCAGCTTCTAGGTCTTCAGTTACAGACCTGGAGAATGGCAATCAGAAGAATTATTGCAGTTACTTTGCTAGGTAGGTGGTACACCAAGGGGAGCAAAAGGTTTAATCATTAGATTCCTCCTACCAAAATATCTGCCCAAATGAAATCCTCCACTTTATGTTAGCCAAATAGTTTTCACCTCTCATCTTCAGTGACAACATCAACCAAACCTTCACTGTCTCAGCAGATTAAGGAAAGATTTGGCAGATCCTATGTCCAAGGCCCGCAAGTAGTTACTGTGAGAGCTGTCATGGTTTTTTGTTTGTCTGTTTTCTTTTTTTTTCTTTTACATGGGAAGGTGGCAAAGGAAGGAAAAGAAATTAAAAGACAGATATTCGATCTAAAATAAAATATGTTTTTCTTTTTAAATTTTTCTCATTTTCTTAATATCTAGGAATGGGGACTACTGGGATAGAAACAATGTTATAAATACAATGTTAAATTGAAGGGAAACAATACAGTAATGGATAATTGAGGTATTTAGGCTTTTCTACTTTGATGACAAAGGTTAATGTAAACATGTAGTAAAGTAATTATTCTGGGTTTTTATCAATCTCACAGCACAATCTTTCCTTGGAAAGCTTATTAGAGCTCTTTCAACACTGTTGGTTTGGCCATCTGCCCAGGAGGCCTTTTATGTTGTGTACCAATTAACCTGATAGAAATTTTTACTATCTGGGATTTTGGCTAAGAAACCCACTTCTTTAAAGAGAATGACTACTCCTAATATTATTATTATTAATGTTTATAGTTTAAAGATCAAGAAATAGCAATTAATGACCTTGAGAAGGCTAGCATTGATGGCACCTGGTAGTGGTATTCAGTGCAGCTGAAAGAGGCTGACTTCCATAGAGTCAGGAGAAAATCTTGGGCACAATTTGAGAGAAGTCAATAGGTGGCAAGGATGGGTAACTAGGCCTTTCTCTCTTAATGGCCTCAGTTCCTAATCATGTAGGAGACAAGAGACAACTTCGAGAACGGGGGAAATATGAGAAACAGTGAAGGTTTGAAATGACTATTAAGGGAATTTAGATGGAGAGATAACTTCTGGTGGGGCTGGGATCTTCTCTTCATCATGGTTCTGTTCCTCATGGCTGGGAGATTTTCTGCAGCACTAGGCAATAGTTAACTCTGCTGCTGGAGTGTCTAGAATGGTTCTGTTCACAGGACAAATTCTATACAACAGCAAAGAGTCAGTGGCCCAAATCCATTAGTGCATAAGGTAATGGACTATGGAGTAACGATCATCTAGCTAGACATGAAAATGAGAAAATAAGGTTATGAGAAACAGTATTAACTGGAAGACAAATAGAGGGCCTATTATGGGTTTTTTTCTACAGTGGTTGATATATTGGAAGAAAGAAAGGTAGTGAGCTGGAAAACTAAATTGGAGTTGTAGAGTAGAATATTAAAGTTTAAGATTTAAAAGATAGAATAATTCTAATTTACAAGTAGTCCAAACTTGTGCCAATAGGAGTGGATCACTGAAAATGAGTGGAAGTGAGAGCAAATGAAGTTGAAGAGGTCAAGAAAATCTTAGTTTAGGATACTTCATGGGTCAACTTCATGAGTGGACATTTAAGTCAACCAAGCACTTAGTGGAATCAGAAGGGTGGAAGATTATCATGAGTCCAGAGTCAAATGTTGTAAAAGTGACTGGGTGACCACGCATTTGGCTGCGTGGCAGAGGAGGTAGGATTAAATAGGCAAGAATGCCAAGTTGTTTTCCTTTGGTTAAGAGGAAATAGCTTGAACATTAAAAACAAAGTCAGACCTTTCTTCCACCACTGCTCCTCTGATGCACAGGGGGTGAGGGAATAAGCAGTCTCCCATTTATATCTAAGAGGGCAGCATCCTGGGGAAAGGGAAGTAGCATCAAGTCAGTTCACAGTGGATCCGCAGACATTTCAGAACAGAAGGGAAGGGAATGAAGCTATGGAAAGCAATCAAGGTGGAATGAAAGGGGCGTGATTGAAGGACATCAAGAACGAATTGTAAGATATTATTACCTGTCCAGAACAGCAATCCAAAGATGTGTCTGTGCTAATTCCACAACACTAGGCAGTGTCCTTGGATAGATGGCCTCTTTTCTTGGTGGCTCATTACAAAGAAGCTTGTAATATAGAAGGAAAAGGAATCAGAAACTAATATTTAATACACTGCAGATAAATTATTTAATCTTCATTAATAACTCCAGAATGTAGAGATAATTAGCTTCATTTTTTTAAAAGATGAAGACATGGAAACTCAGAGAGGCAAAATATATCTTCCATCATTATTAATGCCAGCAAATGCTTAATATAAAACTCCAGCTGGGCACCATGGCTCACACCTGTAATATCAGTTCTTTGGGAAGCCAAGGTGAAAGGATCACTTGAGGCAAGGAGTTCAAGACCAGACAGGCAACATAACAAGACCTGGTCACTACAAAAAAAAAAAAAAATAGCCAGGCATTGTTTGCACTTGTAGTTCTAGCTACTTTCGAGGCAGAGTGGGAGGATTGCTGGAGCCAAGGAGTCCAAGGATGAAATAAGTTATGATCATGACACTGCACTCCAGCCTGGGTGACAAAACAAGATTCTGTTTTTTTAAAAAAAAAAAATCCAAACCCAGGTTTGTCTGTTTGTCTGAATATCCTTTCTTTATATCAATTGAAAAGAATTCCCTTCTAGCTCTGGATGTATAATTTCTCTATGTGATTCAAATAATTTCTATTTCTTTTCTCAAAAAAGTAGCAATAACATCAACTTTTTAAAACACTATTTGACTTTTAAAATGATCAAGGGAGATGTTTGTCAAAGGATTCCAAAATGAAAATATGAAATTCCACATGAATACAATAACCCCTTCATTCATGAGTACTCTATTTCCTTAAATTTGTAAAAATATAGGTAAATACATTTATTTATTTGATTCAAATAATGATTTTTCTATAGCATAAACCTGTGTTCTAAGGAATTAGTAGGTACAGAATTAGAATTATTCACATTCATGAGATAAGACCAAACTGTTTTCCATAGGGGACAATATCTCCAGCAATGTAGAAGGGATCATCCTTATTCACATTCTTTTCATTACCTGGTATTATAATATTTTGTTGTTATTGCCTCTCTAGTGGGAGTTCAGTGATATCTCATAGTGATCTTCACTTGCATTTTTCTGATTAATAATCTGATTACTAATTAGACTAAACATCTATTTTTTTTATTGATTATAAATGGTTTCTCTCCTGTTTACGGTTTGTTTGTTTGTTTGTTTTTGCTAATTTTTCTATTGAGGCGATTGTTCTTTTTATGAAGATTCTCTCATTTTGTAAATGTAGAATTTACATCAAGAAGAGGAAGTACCCTCACTCCTCATCAGGACAAGCGTGGGTTCTGGGAGGCAAAAGGACCCTGTAGGACAATAGAGATGCAAATCACAACGCAGGGGGAGCCCCCTCCAGGATGCTCCTGTCCATGCAGGGGTGGACAGGGTAGTTGATGCAATGACAGGCTTCCATGGAACCTGCCTTGATAACTGCCTTCACTTTAAAGGAGTGGAAGTTATTTGCCAGGAAAAGGATGGTGCCTGAGCCTTTCCTACATCTGTGAAGGAATTTAGCATTCTGTGGAAGGTCCTCAATCTCAAAACCATCCACTGTAGGAATTGAAAATTGCAATACAAATTCCAGTGAACAATGTAAAGGAATAAATAAAGCTGAATTTCAGTCCTCAAGCTAAAAACAACAAGAGAAAAAGAAAAAAAAAAGTGAAGAAGTTGCAAAAGTCACACAGTAAATCGGTAGAAGAGCCTGAACCAGGATTGAACAAGTCCAGTGCTTTTGCAGAACAGCATGGCCCCCACCTTTTTTTTTCTCTTTTATTTTTTGAGAGACAGAATCTTGCTCTGTGTCTCATGCTGCAGTATAGTGGCAATAACATGGCTCACTGCAGCCTTGGTTCAAGTGACCCTCCTGCCTCAGCCTCTGAAGTATCTAGGACTACAGGCACACACCACCATGTCTGGCTAATTTAAAAAGTTTTTTTGCATAGTGCCTGTGTTGCCCAGGCTGATCTTACACTCTTGGCCTCAAGCGATCCTCCTGCCTCAGTCCCCAGAAGCACTGGCATTACATATGTGAGCCAGCCTGGCATGGCCTCCATTCCATGAGACTCCTCATTCTCAAACAGAGGGGGCCCCTGAGTGAAGCTATTAGCATAAGGCCATGTGGAATATCCAGCTAGAATGGCTCTAATTACTTCAGCTTCATTCTTCTAATAGAAATGAGGCAAAAGGTGCATGGCACATTGATAACAAGAAAACCCTGACAATTTGGATGATACACAGAATTTGTTGTAAAGCAACCACCAGCATAGCACTCCCAGTCTGGAGAAAGGTGAGGGTGAATCTAGATTTAATGTGAAACCTTATGTAAGACATAATAGGCACTAGAGAAATGACACTGGAGAAGAATATAATAAAATATGACTTGCTAGAGAGGCTGGCTTAGCTGGCCAGCTGTAGGTTCTATAACTGCAGCTTACTTCCCCTTTGTTTCACAGTATTTATGACGCACTTGACAGAACTGCATTCTTCCCTCTCTGATTGCATAGGAGAAAAGAGGGAGTGAGAGATTGGCATATGAGAAGAGGGCAGCGGGGAATGATTTGCTATCCTTTCCTAATGATATCCTGAAAGAATAACTTGGGATCTGGGATAGAAGAACCTTACACAAATACAGTATTTCCGTGAATGTATTCATTATTTCATTGACTCCTTGCCATCTTCCACATTCATCATTGTAAGTCCTGTATCACTTTCCTTGTATGCTATGGTGAATTGACTAGTAAGAAAAGACCTATTATTCTACTGAAATGGCAACCTTTGATCTACATGCATTCTTCGTCTTTCCTCCTGCTATAGGTTTTCCAGGTCCTGCCACCCATATTTTCTTCCTGCTCTTTTCTTTCTCTTCTTTCTTCAGTTGTTTTCAGATTGAGGAGAAAATAGCATCTTTGGAGCATCTCTTATATACATGCAGGTTTAGGCTACTCCTCTGCCATATGCACAGGATCTGTCACTCAAGATCCTTAAATACTAAACTGAAACTCCAGATCTTTAGGGTGGGTAAAAGCAGAACACAGCTTATCAGTCCCATTTGGACGAGATTCAAGGACTTGTGAGAATGTGGAGAGAGAAAAGAGCAGCCAACCCATGAGTGAAACTTTGAAGATATCCACAATACTTTTCCAACATTTGGAATAGGAAAAATAATTATTTTTTTCTAATATAATGATATAAAATATATTTATAACTATGTCATGTTCTGTCACTACGGAGTGAAAAACATTCTGTTAAAAGCAGTCTTTTAATTTCCCTCTTACTTCCTCATTTCTTCTCCTTCCTTCTTCTACTATTCTTTTCCTAATTACTTTATTGATTTACAAACTTAATTAAAGCAGTATGGAAGACCTTATAATCCAGCCCTGTCATTTCATAAAAGAGAAATTGAGAACCAGTGGCATTGTTCAAACTGCTTATGTTCTTCAGTCATGAAATTCTAGTTGACCTCTATACTATTGTTCTCTACCCATGATGATCAAGCTTCTTCTCTAGGAAACTGCCTCCCACACATTTTTTTAAAACTTTTTTTTTTTTTGGAGACAGATTTTCACTCTTGTTGCCCAGGCTGGAATGCAATGGCATGATCTTGGCTCACCACAACCTCCGCCTCCCAGGTTCAGGTAATTCTCCTGCCTCAGCCTCCCGAGTAGCTGGGGTTACAGGCATGCACCACTATGCCTGGCTAATTTTGTGTATATTGTAGACACAGGGTTTCTACATGTTCGTCAGGCTAGTCTCAAACTCCTGGTCTCAGGTGATCTGCCCACCTCGACTTCCCAAAGTGCTGGGATTACAGGTGTGAGCCCCATGCCTGGCCTAGAACTTTTTTAAGTTCAGGGCTACAAATGCAGGTTTTTTGCATAGATAAACTGTGTCATAGGGGTTCTTTGTACAGATTATTTCATCAGCCAGCTAGTACCCATTGGTTATTTTTCCTGACCCTCTTCTTCCTCTGACCCAGAACCCTCCAATAGGCCCCAGTGTATCTTGTTCCCTCTATGTGTTCGTGTTTTCTCATCATTTAGCTCCCACTTGTAAGTGAGAACAAATGGTATTTGGTTTTCTGTGTGTTTGTTAGTTTGCTAAGGATAATGGCATCCAGTTTCATTTTAGATTCATGTTCCTGCAAAGAACATAATCTTGTTCTTTTTTTTATGGCTGCATAGTATTCTATGGTTATATATACCCCATTTTCTTTATTCAGTCTATCATTATGGACATTTAGGTTGAGTCCATGTCTTTACCATTGTGAATAGTCCCATAATGAGCATACATGTGCATGTGTCTTTATAATAGAACTGTTTGTATTTATTTGGGTATACACCCAGTAAAGGTATCCTTGGCTTGAATCGTGTTTCTGTCTTTGGGTCTTTGAAGAATGGCCACACTGTCAGACATCTTTTGACAGACTCGTACACTGATTCTGTTTTTGTTTTGCTTTGTATTGCTTCACTTCAGTAAAACTAAGATACAGTCTGACTGTTTAGAGATTGAGCATCTAAGTGCCCCACAACTCCTGTGTTAGCTGTGAATGTTAATATCACTGAATTTCTGGTAGTGACAAATGGATCCTTCAGAGACCCCAATAGAGTTCTGATCCTCTATAAATTATCAAAATACTGGTAAGTCCTCAGATAGATTTTCTGGTCTATGTTTTCTATGATTTTCTAAAATCACAAATATCTTAGTTATATGAGTACTTTAATTTATTTTGTGTATCCTTAGAAACTCGTAGTTAGTAACATTTCACATTCATGAGACATTAAGTTATGCCACGCACCCAATTATTCATTCAACAATCACCGAATGCCTGGCACGTGCATTCTACTGACAGGCAGTGAAAATGAAAAGGACGGATACAACTCTTTTCCTCAGAAAGCTCATAGACAGTGGCTGAAACAGACATGCAAACCAAAAGTTTATTTTGCAGAGCAGGCATCCTATGCCTTAAAATTTAATGAAAAATATATATATATATTATTTCAGGCAGACAAAGTAAAACAGGAGAAGGCAATGCAACATCAGAAAGGCAGTATCTGTTGGCGCCTAGTGGTCCTCAGAGAAGGTCCATCAACACTGAGCGTGGAGGCAAGAAACTAATCCAAGCAGCACAGCACTACTCCTGACAGGCACATGCACTGGGACATTTTCCTATCCATCCTCTCACCATCATGGTGAGGGGAGAGCTTGGGCCAGAGCTGGACTGGTGGACTATGAATCTAGATGGACAAATGACCTTTTTTTATTATGAGAAGAGCCTCCAGAGCTCAGATACTTCTATCAGTCAAGAACTTTGTGTTCTTTCTTTGAGGTAACAGACAGTGAGTTGACACCTTGGTAAGCTATCAAAAGGGAAGAGAAAATGACCCAAGGCCGTCTAGATTATTTTCTCCTCTTCCTTATACATGTTCATAAACATCATATATATATATGCATATACCTACACATATACATTTTTATGTGTGTGTATTTTTCCCTTCCACAATGCCATTATTAAAAAGAAAGTTGGTGGTCTTCTGTCTGAGCAAATAAACTAGTACATACATGTGTTTAGCTTTGTGTGAAATTTCAAACTTTCACCATTCTCTTTTACATGTTATTCTCATCTCATTTTTAGAGTCAAAGATATTACCTCACGATTCTGTTAATTTCTTCCTCCATATTACCTTTCTCTAAGATCTCACTAAATTGTAGATTATCTTCCAAGCTTAATAGCATGGTTTATTTTATTTCTGTTGACACCCTTGCATGTCTCCCCTTCATATTCAATGAATTCTCTACCTGAACTCCCTTTCTGTTTATTTCTCCCCCATGAACCTCGAGTTCATGAAACTATAAACAATGTAGAAAGATCAGAATATAGAAAAAAATATAAAAGATTTTGAAAAGGTAGGTGCACTGGATATGTTTTATTCTCTACTCTTTCACCATGAAGCTGACTGATCTTGACTACATCCATTGATTCTTCCATCCTGTAGCTGTCAGTTGGGTTCAACCAATGGGAAGCATCAGAAAATGATAAAGAGACAAGAGGAGAGTTGGATTCAGGTATTGATGACCTCACTATTCCTTCTGGGAGATCGCTACAGATTGTTACCTTTCTCTGCTAATGACCACAGCTCTTGGCAGATATCCCTCCCCATAGACCTATATTCCTGGTTCCAGGAATCCTCTCTTCTTCCCACTTCAGGTCTAATGGTATTAATACCCCTACTAGTACTATGCCCTAAGTTCTGCACTTTCCTTTCTTGGTTTCTTAAGGACATTCTCATAGAGCTGTGTTGTAGACAGTAGGATATATGAGCCTGAGGCTTGGAATAGAAGTTCTAGAATAAAAGTATAGATTGGGTAGTTGAAGTGTACAGAACAAAAAAAGAAAATGACTAAAGAGAGAAGCCTAGGGCATATTAATAGGATATTCCAAGGAATCTTTCTCTTGCTTTCTTTGCCATATTATCCTCTTCTCTTCCCTTTATGAATATATCAGTCATTCAAGAATACGTAATGATTAAATAATAGCCATGAAAAAAGGACTGATTAATAGACACAAATTTCATTTTGTAAGTTTTTGTATATAACAAAATGTTATGGTATATTTGAATATGTATAATATTGAGATTTATTATAAATTCTTTATTGTGCTGCTACGAATGTGCTCTATAGAAAGGAATGCAGACAGAAACACTTCAGTGAGACTCCTTTTTCACTAATAACATTTTTCAATGACTGCTTCAGTTGTTTTTCTCCCCTTGATGAGTCATTAATTTAAATGGGTTTATCTTGATCTCTATAATAATTTCATTTAGTTGGATGTTAATTATTTTCACAGAGGAACTCCAGAATAAACCATTTTTCATAGTCTTCCTTATTGCTCTTGGAAGTTCCAATTTTTTCCATTTAGCCATAAAAGAGTTTTAAAAGCCTGTGTTTTCTTTTACATTGGGCAACTCCTTTTAAGTAAAACATTCACCTTTCCTCCTTATTTCTCATGATTCTGAAATTTATCCTGACTGTTTCCTTTACTAGCCAAGATACTTTATAGCCCTTTCAAATTAGTGCATTAATTAACTCAGTCCTTATGAAGTATGCTGCTGATCTGAATAATATGAGTGAAAATGGCACCTTCAGTAACTATTGTTGTGGGGTTTTGACTTAGTATTTGTGTGTTTTTTTTAATATATATATTGCACTTTAGGTTCTAGGGTACATGTGAAGAACATGCAGGATTCTTGCATAGGTATATACATGGCAATGTGGTTTGCTGCCTCCATCCCCATTGCCTATATATGGCATTTCTCCCCATATTATCCCTCCCCAACTCCCTGCCCCATGCTGTTCCTCCTCTAGTCCCCCCAACAGACCCCAGTGTGTGATGCTCCCCCCACCATGTCCACGTGTTCTCATTGTTCAACACCCACCTATGAGTGAGAACATGCGGTGTTTGATTTTCAGTTCTTGTGTCAGTTTGCTGAGAATGATGGTTTACTCCTTTGGAATACTCCTATCCTTGGGTTTTCACATTCTACCTGGCTTTTCATTATTTCCCAATGGTAAAGTGTCAATTCTACTAGCAGAATAGCATGGGATATACTCAACCTTATGCACTGTCACCATATTATTCATCAAATTCCAGCCACGAGTTGGATGAGCTCTGTATCCATGGCCATGACAGAACATGGTTCAGCTTGACCATTCATTTCAACAGGAATGTCCTGGCCTTTGTCTCTCTGTGCTGAAGGAGGCACCCTTTGCCTTTTCAAGCAGTCGGAGTTTACTAGGAAGCATGGTCGTTGGTCTGGGCAGTTGATTTTGCAGAATTTTGGAATAACTATCTTCACACACTGACATATGGGGAATTCTCTATGCCCTTTCACACTAATTTTTGAAAAATATTATCATTAAATGAAGTTGATAAAAAGTAATAAAGATCTGTTCTCTTGATACCTGAATTTCAACTTGGCACCTTAAACATACATTATTAATGTGAAATGTTATAAATCACCATATGCTCATTAACTACTTGTCTGCACATACAATGAGTGTTTTTTTTTTAATTCCTTTTTTACATATTTTATTCTATTTGAATAAATGGTGGTAATGCTTCCACTGACATTTAATGAGTAACTTCCCTTTTCCGTTTACCGCTCCTGGAGTTAGAAGTAATTCAGAAGGAAAAATACTAGATTCCAGTCCACCCTGACATATATTTTTAGTGGGGAAAAGAGAGATACTATAATTGTATTGTGTTACAACATAGAGAATAAAATTTTAAATAATTTTGAACAAAAGAAAGAAGGTGATCTCATAGAAGGATCAAGTTATTTCAAGACTCTGGAATGGCATGGATTATAAAATATGGACTTTATGAGAGAACAAGAAAGAATTATTAGTCAGCGGTCTTTTGTTTTGATTCCTCCTTGGTTTTTATACATTCTTTTTAATGTACTATTTATTTTCTGTTTGAACTGTTTTCTAGATGAGCCTTAATATAAATGTACTGTTTAAGGGGAAATGCCAACTCTTAGTCATCTAGAAAAAATGCTTCACTCTGACCTAAGATTAATGGGTATAGATAGCAACAGGAAGCCCAGATTGAAAATAGACCTGGTTTCTGAATCCTCCATTAGTGAACATCAATATGTAAAACAGATATAAATGGTGCATCAGTTGCCAAAGAAGATGGGAAGCCTCTACCCACATTTCCACTCTTCCTCTACCCAGAGGACTTGAAAATTACTGGCATACTTTTTTACTGTTAGAGCATCCTAATGTTATTCTTCATTACTAATAAATAAATGGTGAGTGCTGACACATTAGTCTCAACTCAAATCCCTTTGTCTGCAGCTATAGAGTCAGTTGCCAAGAAGATTGTTTAGTGTCAACTAAAGCAACATATTGATGCAGACAGGGAACAGGGAGAGGGAATGGGATGATATGAAAGTTTATTTTTTCTCTCTTATTATTATACCCATTTTACCAGAGGAAGTGTAAAGCAGTAGAGTGAGGACCTCTCTTCCCACTGACTCCCTAGCAAACACACTTGAAGCCTATATGTGAGATTAGCCTTTGGACTCGCTGTTCAAGAAATCAGGGGAGACTCCCCCTACTCCAAGGCCCCTCAGAGATGCCTGATGGAAGAAGTAGGGGTTTGGGCCTGTGGACTGACAATTCTCTTGGATGACTCTACAGACCAAGTGCCAAAACCCCACTTCACTTTGTGCTGGAGAGGCGGCACAGTCAGGAACTCACCTGGGGCAGGAGGTCAAGGATTTGAATGGCAATTTTTGTGCTTTCTTCAGTCTATGTTTTGGGGGCAGCCCACTCCTATCAACACAACAGCTGTCACAATGGTGTGCATGTGTGTTTGTGTGTGTATGTGTTTTCTAGAATAGCTCCATTAATGAAGGAACTAGGAACCAACTAAATAACTATTTAACTATTGGCAAAGTATTCAGTGTGTTCTGATTTTCAAGTTGTTGACTTATTGGTTTGAAGCTTATGCCAATAAACTGGAAATATTAAACAAGCTGACAAACACATAAACCCATGACAGATCATGACAGCGTATTTATTTGCTGTGCAATCTCATCCATAAGATTATAAAAATATGTGCTTATTCTTTTTAACTATTGCTTGGTGATATCCGAGAAATGAGTTGGGATCTCTGACAAATAGAGTACTCATGGGATGACATGTATCTGAGAAAGGAAAGCCACGAGGTACAAACCAGCGCTGTGTGTCTCTACAGTGTATAAACATATCTAGTGTCTATTCACCTCTCAGTTTAAAAGTTGTTATTTTTCTTGAACATGTTAAATGTTCCGTAGAGTTCTGTTAACAACTTTAAATGTGACACTTCAGTAACTGCTGCATAGAAAATCTTCATATCTAGAATAAAAGATAAAGATTTTTATTAAAGCCATATCTCATATCTCTAATTAATCAAAACAACTTATTAAATCAAAAGTTTTTTAATCAATTCACTAAGAAAATCAAACTGAAATTTTTTATAAATTAAGCTAGGAGTTTAAAAACTAAATATTTACCATTTTATTATCTGATTTTGAAAAATAACAATGACTCATTGTGGCGGCTTGATATTATGGAGTCTATTCCATTTGAAAACATAGTTTGAAACTGATTACACGGGTGCCATTTTTCAAGTTTTTATTTTTCTAATGAGAATTTGGCAAATTATTACCAGCATATTTGCATGCTAATGGAAACGAGTCAGTTGAGAGGGAAGAGAACAGCTGGTGGAATAGATAAGAGGGCAACATCTTAGAGTTGGTAAAAGAAGAAGGAATCCAGTGAACAAGAACAGACATTGTCTGTAGCTTAGAGACCATGACTCCATCCACGTTAGCAGCAGGGAAGGCAGTGTTTGGGCTCTGGTGCTTGCAGCTTTTTGAATGCCACAATGGGAGGCTGTGGACATTTTCTTTTATTCACTTGTATTTGCTATTGTATTTCTTACATCTATTGGAAAATGAAGAAGCAGCGTCATCCTTTTTTTTTTTCTTTTTTTGAGACAGAGTTTCACTCCGTTGTTCAGGCTGGAGTTCTGTGGGGCAATTATGGCTCACTGCCACCTATGCCTCCTGGAGCTAAAGCCATCCTCTTACCTCATCCCCGCCAAGAAACTGGGACTAAATGTGTGTGCCACCATGCCCAGCTAATTTTTTTATACTCTGTAGGGATGGAGCTTCTCCATGTTTCCCAGGCTAGTCTCGAACTCCTGAGCTAAAGCCATCCACTCTCCTTAGCCTCCCACAGTGCTGGGATTACAGGTGTGAGCCACCATGCCTGGCCAGCATCATCTGTTGAGGGTGAGAATGGATAAGGAAGTGCTAGAGATTGGAAGATACTTCAAATGATACAATACAGTTTTTAAAAGGAGGTAGGAAGTAAATGGGTCACCAGCTCTGTCCACAGCACTGTGGATTACCTCGTCAGTTGACAGTAATATTACTATTCTGAGTTTTATTTTTTTTTTTTTTATTTTTTAACTTTTTTTGAGACGGAATCTCACTCTGTTGCCAGGCTGCAGTGCAGTGGCATGATCTCGGCTCACTGAAACCCTACCTCACGGGTTCAAGCGATTGTCCTGCTTCAGCCTCCCGAGAAGCTGGGATTACAGGTGCAGGCCACCATGCCCAGCTAATTTTTGTATTTTTAGTAGAGATGGGGTTTCGCCATATTGTCCAGGATGGTCTCCATCTCTTGACCTAGTGATCTGCCTGCCTTGGCCTCCCAAAGTTGTGGGATTACAGGCGTGAGCCACTGCATGGCTTATCCTGAGGTTTAAAAATTTGAGCATATACCCCTCAGTATGGTCTCTCTGAGACCCACCAGTGGGTTTCTTTCTTAGCTTTGAGAGATGTCTGAAAAGATGACTGAGAGGCTATTTTTGTGTTTATGCTCTGGAGACTCTGAACCTCTTCTGGGATAGGCACCAATATCATGTGAACAAGGGTGACCCAACTCATCTTCACCTTTCTCTTAAATCCTTCCTCTCCCTAGCTTCTATCCCCTAATAGTGGTCTCTATCTACATCCTTCAGTTAAAAATAGTTTGAGAATTTACCCACCAATAAATCTCTATACTTACAAATGAATGTACGTCTTCTACTACAGTAATTTTTCTATTAAAATGTAACTCAGAGTATGAATTTTTACACCATAAATTTATATACTTACAAATGAATGTGCATCTTCTATTACAGTAATTTTTACATTAAAATGTAACTCAGAGTATGAATTTTAAAGGAGGTTTTGCCCTTCTGACCAAGATGATCAAAGTGATTTGGGTGGAGGACTAACAAGAAATGTGTTTAACAGTGAAAATACACGGACACAGGGAGGGGAGCATCACATACTGGGGTCTGTTGGGAGAGCTAGGGGAGAGGCGGCAGGGGGTGGGGAGGTTGCCGGGGCGGGGGGCAGCCTGGGTGACAGAGGGAGATTCCATCTCAAAAATAAAAAGCCATATGCATTCAGTAGAAACCATACTTTGAGGACCCTTACATCCATTCTTTTTTTTTACTCACAGTACAGTATTTAATGAATTGTTTTACTATCAGTACAGTATTTAATAAACTATATGAGTTATTCAGCACTTTCTCATCAAGCATTTCTTGTTTTAGTTGATTTTGCCACCGTAAGCTAATAATGTAAATGTTCTGAGCAAGTTTAAGGTAGATTAGGCAGCTAGGCTAAACTATGATGTTTGATATGTTGACTAAATGCATTTCAATTTATAATATTTCCAACTTATAATAAGTTTATCAGGAAGTAACACAATCATAAGTTTAGCAGCCTCTGTACTATACTGGAAAATGTTATCCTGAGACACTTTTAAAATGATGCATATTCAACTAATTTTCTCCCACTAAAATATGTTTAACTACTTTTAGTAAAAGCAAAAAGTTACTGTTCAATTAATAAATACAAAATTTTAAATATTTTTTTCATTCTTTAAAGTGTAGACTTTGGGGGTATATTTTAATCTAAAAATAAGTACAATTGTCGGTATATATATTTATTTATATATGAGTTATATAGGTTTACTGGTAGGTAAGTTCCCATGCTTTTTTAAAAAAAAAAAACTGTAAGATGTATCTAGATACACTTTAATGGAGAAAAGAGGTCCAATAGAGGAAGGTGAGAGAAAGGCAGAAGGAAAGGAATATGAAGAGAAGGAAGAAGACAAGAACTTAGAGGAGAAGAGCTGGTCATGGAAATGTGGAGAAGGGAGTAAAGGAGAGGGAGACATCAGGGGAGAGGAGACTGGATCCTGGGAAGACAGGATGGCTTGCATTGCTTTTGTTCAGATGACATCAGTGCAGGTTCCAGAAGAAGTTCAGAAACCTTTTCTAGAATCTGTGAAGGGAAAAGTAATGACTGGAGGGCCTCAGACAGACTGTACTGACAGGTATATGGCCACATTTTTATAACTCTGCAGTGCAATCTCACCTCACTGCAACCTCCGCCTCCCAGGTTCAGGTAATTCTCATGCCCCAGCCTCCTGTGACTACAGGCACCTGCTTCCATGCCCAGCTAATTTTTGTATTTTTTGTAGAGATGGGGTTTCGCCATGTTGGTCAGCTGGTCTCGAACTCCTGGCTTCAAGTGATCCACCTCCCTCAGTCTCCCAATGTGCTGGGATTACAGGTGTGAGCCACCTCACCTGGCTGCAACTGGTAATTTCTGAGGACAGAAAGGATAGTAAAGGGTGAGTGGTGGTGGTGGCAGGGAAGAATTAAGTAGACTCTAAATAAGAACATGAAGTCTTTCCCTGTTCTCTGAGGACATTTGTTAAACTTTTCATATTCGAAATGTGAAACTGTCCACTTAATTGAAAGTTAGTGGAGAAATGTAATTTTTTGAAAGAGTAAGTTTCATTGACTTAGCATCAGTTTGAAAAACATATACTAGTACAAACTTGAACGATAAGTTTCACCTGCCAGAGCATGACATTGTACTGGGAATAAACAGCAGAATCCTTGTTAAATGAGCCAGAGAAGGTCTAATACGCAAAGTACTCCCTGTACTACTGAAAAATCATCTCAGCGTGACTCAGAGTTCACTCACAGAAATATAATTAAGGCCCTGAAAGTCAGCAAGTATTTATTAAGAGCTTAAAATATGTTCTACACAGTAGTAGGAATTATGGGGAATACAGTCCTGCTTTCAAAGAACTTAATCACTTGGAGGTAAATTAATGATAGTAAATGCAATAAAGGTTTGATACACTTAGGATTAAGCACTTACATTAGTTTCTACAAAGAAAGAATGTGAATCAAATTTAATAGTACTGTATTTGTGATGTTACATGGAAGAGTGAGAGGAGAACTGAGAGAAGAAAAAAAGAGAGAGAAAATTACTTTTGAAACAAAACATTGTCCCAGAGTTCAAGGGAAACAAAACAAAAAGGAAACAGAAGGTAAGATGGCAGGGAGCAGACACTAGAAAAGAAAAAGAAATAGGAGATAAGACCATGGTGCCTGAATGCTTGTCCTATCCTTTTCTATTTTCTATTAATTAATACATTTGTTTTAAAAGCATGTCTCATAAGCACAAGACATGCTGCTGAGCAATGGAGAAACAGAGTTAAAGAAGACATGATTTCTGCCCTTGAGGAACTCACAATTCAGGAAAATTAAAGCAGTAAAGCAGTGATTGCACTGCAGTGAGTCAAGGATGCTTTGCCATAAAAGATGTTCATAGGAGTTCAGGAAGATGGTAATTTACTGATGAGATCTAAGGGCTCCTGGGTTTCAGATGCTTTGTTTTCAAGGATGAAAATGAAGGAAGAATATGCTGAAATTGATGTTGGAAATTAATTATTCTCTATTCAAGGCATACTTCCCCACAGTTCTGTTGAGTATGTTTTGGTTCATCTGCTCCCATCTAGAGGCATGGGTTAGCCAACCAGGGTTCTCAGCCATGGGTTCACATTAGAATCACTTTTTTTTTTTTAAAAAAAATGATGCCCAGGTCCCACTGTGGAGCAATTAAATTGAAATCACTTAAGTAAAACATGGGAAAAGACATTAATTAAAACAATTTCTCTAGACAATTCTAATGTGCTTCCAGTGTTGGCATTCACTGAAAACTGCTCCAGCAAAGTTTCTCAAAGTTTTCTGGGTTGGTTACAAATGTTATAACAGAGACACCCTTTTCTTTTGATGGCACGGATGTCCTCTCTTTATACTTCTCATTTGCATCCTGCACTGTTCAGTTGAGTTCATGTGATATTTAGTCACTGATGACATCAATTGTATTTATTTGTAGAACACTCTTGATTTGAAACTTTGTCTATTTGCTGCTGGTCCATATAAACTCACCAAAAAAGGTTCCAAACAAATAATTCTTTCCCAGGTGTGTCTAGTGAAAGAAAAGTCAATTCTGACAGAAGAACATTTTCATTAGAATGCAATTTTCAAAAACATATTGTATTAGTTATTTGCATTAAGAAGTGGTTAAATATATCTATATGTTTTTAAAAGAAAATTAAGAACTTTTGTATACCATACATCCATATATGATTGCTATTTAGGGGAACACTCTATTTCAGCTTGTTCTCATGCAGATAACTTTTACCCTCCTACAGATTTTGTAGGCAATAAAAAATACAGTTCAAATCTTAAAACTCTATGACCTCTGGAAGCCTTTTGAGTGCTGCCTAGACCTTTTGTCTTTGGTCCTCAGTTGCCTTGGCAGTATAAGAGCTGGGAGCAAAAGAGTTCTCAATTGCTGCCTGCAAAATATCAGAAAATATTATGAGACCAGTCAGCATTGCCAAATTCTTTCTTCTTTCTTTGTCCAGTCTCCCAAAGGAAATATTGGATTCCTTCCTTCTTTTTCCTTTGCAGACTGGAAAACTGAGGCTGCAAAATGAAAGATAGAATTTCCCTGCTTTTGTAGTCTGTTCATCAGAGTATTCAGTCCATGAAAGTCTGTAACAGAGGCAGCAAAGTAGCCACTGTCTCTTCTCTCTGTGACATCTGTTCAGTTTTCTTACCTATTCCTTGTGACCAGTCCAACAACTACATCTAATGAAGTGATTACTAGCAGTTTATTTAAAGTGTCCAAAACTAAAAACTCTCTACTTGCCTTAAAAGTTATAAAGCTTCCTTCCCTTCCTTTCTGAATCTTTTTAGCATAATTTGAACAAAGGACCTTCTAGGTATTATAAAGTCTTAAAATATTGGAAATCTTCTTGAGAACTTATGACTGACATAAAGGCATGAGCATTATTTATACCTTGCTCCAATAAAACAGGTATAAATAGTAAAATTTCTATATCAAAAATTATAAAAAAGTATAGATATCTATGAACTAATGCAGACATGTATATTGTGGTGAGGTTTAAAATTATAATAAAATAATTGACAGTGTGATGTTTATGGTAACTTATATAGACTTTCTGTCAAAATTCTTTCTTAATTCAGGGATACAGGCTGATGCAGAAACAACATATATTAATGGTGAGGGAATAAAAACATCTATATGTTGGTTAGGAGTCCATTTTCTTTATTTACATAGAGACAATCTAAAATCTGAAAGAAATGTCTTGTTTTACTGTGACTTCCTTAAAGAAACTACTGAATGGAATTGCTACTATGGATTTATTTTTCATTGACAAGAGCAAATTAATTGGTGAAATTAAAGCCAAAAGAAATTGTCAGAGAGAATGACTAACCCATTTTATTTTGCATTATTAACTATTACATTTTGCAGAAGGAATTTCAAAACAGCAAAGGCACACATAAAATTTCAGGTCCAGTTACTCTAAAAGAGAAAATAACTCAGAATTGAATGGTCTTGAAATAAATGGCACTGTAATTAAAAAACGATCTTGATGAAGAAGAAAAAGAAGCTCCAACAGACACAAAAATTAATTTGAAAAGAGCTTCATCTGAGTTGGCATCACAGTTTAGTCCTCTAAAATCAGCCTCCCAGTATTAAAGAGATACACTTAAAAATCAGGATGGGAAGCACATAGACAAAAATCATACAAAAGCATGGAACGCTGGATTAATTAGAATACTATTTGGAAGGGAATACACCTAAATGAGCCATGATGTGTTGACCAAAAAAAAAAAAAAAAAAAGCCAAGAGTGTGGTAGAAATAACCTTACGCCTTTATTTGAAGAAAGAGCACAAAGGAAACCTAGGGCTCTTCCCTTAAGAATATGCTATAGGCCGGTCGCGGTGGCTCACGCTTGTATTCCCAGCACTTTGGGAGGCCGAGACGGGTGGATCACGAGGTCAAGAGAACGAGACCATCCTGGCCAACATAGTAAAACCCCGTCTCTACTAAAAATACAAAAAAAATTAGCTGGGCGTGGTGGCGCATGCCTTTAGTCTCAGCTACTCGGGAGGCTGAGGCAGATGAATTGCTTGAACGCGGGAGGCGGAGGTTGCAGTGAGCCGAGACTGCGCCACTGCACTCCAGCCTGGCACCTGTCAGAGAAAGACTCTGTCTCAAAAAAAAAAAAAAAAAGCTATAATATTAAGCAAGTATTAAGTATTGTCAAAGGGAGACAGAACTCAGATAATATTGTTTTACTTCTACATTTTTGTATGAAGAATACTGTAAAAAGACAGAGTAATAATCAATGCCCCCAAAGGGGAAGTTAGCATGAAAGAGTCTTGATGATTTCAATCACTAGCTCCTAAATGTTTATCTTCTGAAAAAAATTTTTTTTTTTTACAAATAGTGAGTTTACTTTATAAAACTCTTTTAATTTAAAAGAATGCCTTTTATTCTGATGTTGTTTTCTTCATTTGTTTGTATAGGTTTCACATATTTTTTTGGTTTGCTTTGCTTTTAATAAAATTGTGGTGATGGCAGATGTAAATTAATTGTAATGTCTTTATATGGTGAACTTGAAAGTCAACAATGTCATGTTAGTCCCCATTTTTAGGTTTTGTTGGTTCACAAAATCCAAAACCCGAGGGTCACTAAGATTTTCTTTTTCAATTTTTTTAAGATTCCTTTAAATAAGGAGTGAGGGAACATGAAACAAAATAGAAATGGTACATGAAGTCACACAGTATTTTGCCTGTCTTTGTCTTCTCGCCTCTTGTCCTCTGAGTTTCTCCCAGAAAGGCAACCATTGTAAATAATTCCTTAAAATATTCTGTACAAATTCTGAAATTTACTTTAAAAATGTCTGTGTTTTTAATATAAATGGTAATACACAATGAGTCTACAACTTGCTTTTTTCCTTCATAGACATATATATACACACCTCCCAGGATATGGGGACCATTATTTTAAATTTCTTTTGAGTTAAAATTAAATCTAGATATTAACAGCATGTATTGATGTGCCTATGGAATCAGTGTCAAAAATTCTTGAGAAATTCTGTAGGATAGAAGTTGTGTCATAACACAGGAAAATGAAAATGTTGACACTATATTTATAAAACAGGAAAAGAATGCTTTAAAACTTACATGCTGGTGAGCTTGGTATCATTCATAAGCAAACTCTGTTTACACTGATCATTTAGGGCCATGTTGAAAAATAGGATGTGATGATCTAGGAACAATCACGATTCATAAGAACAAATCAATACCAACCTCATCAAGCTCTCTGAACTGATATAATAGAAGAATGTCATGGATCTTGTACATTTTGATTGTAAGTAGCCACCTGACAATGTATTTCAGGATCCCTGCCTGGACAATGCTGTGGAAGGCAGGGAGGATAAAGGGCAACTCAAACCTGATTGAACAGTTTTATCCGGAGAAGATTAATTTGTTACTTCTTGGAGGAACTTCAAAGGCTGCCTTACCCAATTAGAGCACCAGGGCTTGTCTGTTAGCACTTTGTCAATACATTGATGATAAAGCGAGTGTGATTTGCAAATGTGTGAATAATCTAAATAGGGGAGAGAAAACGAATGTTATCATATTTCAGTCAGAATTCAAAAAGATCTTAATATTATGGAACAATAAACAAATTAAAACAAAATTTAGTTTTAAAGAGGTCCAAAATATTGACTACCTAATAGAGGAAAGTAGATCTGACTTAATATAGTTTAAGTTTAGACTGCTTTCTCCTAAGGAAAGAGTTTGTAAAATTTTTTCAAAGAAAAATTATTTATTTTGTAAGTTGATTGCAAATACATTCTTCTTCTTCTTCTTCTTTTTTTTTTAAATACACTCTTCTTAACACACATTAGGCCCTTCCAACTTGAGGACTGTGACTTTATTTAGATCTAGAAATGTTTTCATTCTTTTCTCTTGTATTATTTTCTTCCTTATATTATTTCTGTTCTTTCTATAATTGCTATTGACTTTTGGCTCTAAACCTCTACCTTCTGTTACTTTGCACCTTTGCATTTTTGGGACCATGCTATGAGTTCACAGCTCTACTGGAACTACAATTAGGATCTGAGTAGTTTTCTGTAATATTGTTTATCTTTTTTAACATTTTTTATTTTTTATTGCATTTTAGGTTTTGGGGTACATGTGTAGAACATGCAAGATAGTTGCATAGGTACACACATGGCAGTGTGTTTTGCTGCCTTCCACCCCTTCACCCACATTTGGCATTTCTCCCCATGCTATCTCTCCCCAGCTCCCCCCTCACTGTCCCTCCCCTATTCCTCCCAATAGACCCCAGTGTGTAGTACTCCCTTCCCTGTGTCCATGTGTTCTCATTGTTCATCACCTGCCTATGAGTGAGAATATGCGGTGTTTCATTTTCTGTTCTTGTGTCAGTTTGCTGAGAATGATGTTCTCCAGATTCATCCATGTCCCTACAAAGGACATGAACTCATAGTTTTTGATGGCTGCATAATATTCCATGGTGTATATGTGCCACATTTTCCCAGACCAGTCTATCATCGATGGGCATTTGGGTTGGTAAGGGTATTCAAATAGGATAGGAGGAAGCCAAATTGTCTCTATATTGTTTATCTTATAATATCATTCCATATATTTCTGTCTTTTCAGAATTTCTGTACAATTCTGGAAGTACTAATAGCTTTCTAGTTTTGTTGTTGACTTTTTTTTTTTTTACTCATTCACAATTCACACACAAAACCACACAATTAGGTCAAATCATGAGCATTTGAGAATAAGAAAGTTGACATTGTGTTCACTGCTTTATCTTTTAATACTTAAATTTAAATTGGAAAACAATGATTGTATATATCCATGGCATATAAAATGCGATGTTTTATATACGTATACATGATGAAGTGCTTAGCATATTCACCATCTCACACACTTAATTTTTCTGCAATACAGCTCCAAATCTAATTCTTCCTAACTGGAAATTTGTACCCTTTGACCAATATCTCTCTGTTCCCCATCCCACTGCTACTGCCTCTCAAATGGCTAACAAGTATATGAAAAAAAATGTTCAACATTGCTAATCAGCAGGGAGATGCAAATTATAACCCCAATGAGATATCACCTGACACCTGCTACCTGCTAAAATGCCTGTTACAAAATTAAAAAGATGACAAGTATTGATGAGGATGTAGAAGGAAGGGAACCCTAGTATGGTGTTGGGGGAATGTAAATAAATACAGTCACTCTGGAAAACAGTATGGAGGTTCCTCAAAAAACTAACAATGCAATTACCATATGATCCAGCAATCCCACTTCTGGGTATATATCCAAAGGAACTGAAATCAGTATGTTGAAGAGATATCTGCAGTCCGATGTTCATTTTAGCATTATTCCCGATAGCCAAGATAGGGTAACAACCAAAATGTCTATCGGCAGATGAATGGATAAATAAAATGTGATATAAATCATATGTATATTTTTATGATGTACATATATTTTATTACTATAAATGTATCATATATATATATACACACACAATAAATCACTATTTAGACTTAAAAAAGAAATACATCTTGTCATTTGCTACAGTATGGATGAACCTGGAGGATATTATGCTAAGTGAAATAAGCCAGGCACAGAAACACAAACACTGAATTATCTTGTCCCAATATCCATTAACATAAGTCAATTAACACCAAATGTATTATATAATTATGATATAATTATATATAATTTCTTTCAATTATAAGCATTGAAAGAAATAGTGTGCTCAGGGAAAGAGCAGTAATAGTTTCATTCATCAAAGTCTGTATGAATGCTATATTCAGTTCTATGCATAATATAGAAACTAAATCACAAGAGGAATCCTTTAAGGAAGTAGAGATACTTTGCTTGGAAAGAGGCAAGAATAGTCATCTCCAATTACTTGAGGAATGTTATGTAGAAGTTCAACAAATCTTAAATAGCTGCAGAACACATACATAGGATTCATGTTTTTTAAAAGACAACGTGGTGAAATGCATATTGGAATAAAAAATAACTTGTTAATAATTAGACATATACAGGCTACAATGAGTTACTCTCATAGTTGGAAGTTTCCAAGTAATAGAAATGTTTAGAGGACAAGTGGTGACGTCATGAATATTTTCAAGAATAAAATGTTTGTTCACATAGTCATACCCAGTAAATTCCCAACCCCAAGTTTTCTGTTCCTTTGGGTTTTATATATTCTATCTGGCATTAGATTAAATTTCGCTCTTTTTAAAGTTTGTGTTCTCCTGATTCCTGGTTATCTGCCTGATTTGACTCACTACTTTCCCCTGAACTCTGATTTTTATGTCTCCAAAGTCTTGACTGCTTATTCAAATTTCACCTGTATATTGCTTATCCTTGGATCCTGAAAGCATCCCAGGATTTTCCAAATAATTCCAAAACTTCATCTCCAAATCTCCTTCCAAGTTCTGTGTTGTTTTGCCTGGGCCTTCCACTCATGCTTGTCCTCTGATCAATGCTTGGTTTCAAGAAGAGTTTCATTTCACACCTCCTTATTCTAAGGGCCTTCTAGACTGGGTTTTACCACCTTTTCAACCACCTTCTGTTTTAGGCCTCCTCAATTTTCATAGGTTAACATATACCCTCTTAGCATATTAGTTTGTCAAAAATGCTGCTTTCATTATTGCTTATCATTTTAACGTCATTGTTTCAAGACCAGTATTTCTTACTCATTATGGGATGAAGTGCAGATTAGTCAGCTGGGACTGCCTTAACAAAATACTATAGACTGGGCGGTTTCAACAGCATGTATTTATTTTCTCACAGTCTGGTAGCTGGGAAGTCCAAGATCACGGTTTAGGCCAATTCAGTCGCTGGTGAGGGCTCTCTTCCTGGCTTGTAGAAGGCTGGCTTCTCACTGTATCATTGCATGGAAGAGTTCTTTGGTGTCTCTCCTTATAAGGGCACTAATCCCATCATGAGGCTTTCACCCTCATGATCTCATCTAACCCTAATTACCTTCCAAATGTACCATCTCAAATATCATCTCTTAGGTGTTAAGGCTTCAACATAAAAATCTGGGAAGTGGATATAAACATTCAGTCCATAAGAAAATGTGCCTGTATGGTCTAGTTCCACCTGTATCTTTAGCTTTATCTCTTTATCTTTATCTCTTTTTGTCTCTCTTTATCTTTTATCTCCCTTACATAGTCCTTCTTCTTCAATGAAATCTGTTTATCCACACTTTATTCATGACAGTCTTTTTGCTTTCATGACTCCCTTCCAAGATATACCTGTCCAATTTATTCAAATACTACCCACCTTTAGCTTATTACTTTTCTTCTATTATTCTTTTAAACTGCTGTAATCTCATATTTTACTTAACTTTTCACAGGAGTACATGAAGGAGTGGTGGCTGTGTTAATTCTTTTATAACTACATCGTAATTTTTCCGAATACAGAGACCATGTCTTGGACTTCTTTATACTGAGCACATAGGTCTATAAAAGATAATTGCTTGCTTGATTCACCTACAGTTCATTCATGCAACATTTAATAAACAACTACTTGGTGCTAGCAGGTTAAATATAGTTCTTCAGTAAAAAATTTGTTTTTCAAAATGATTTACTCTTCCTAAAACTTCTATTTCAATACCTTAGATAAAAAATTAAAAAGGTCCTTTCCCTTTTCACTTTCTTCTTCTTCTTTTTTTTTTTTTTTTTTTTTTTTTGAGACAGAGTTTCACTCTTGTTGCCCAGGCTGGAGTGCAATGGCGTGATCTCAGCTCACCACAACCTCCACCTCCCAGGTACAAGCAATTCTCCTGCCTCAGTCTCTCAAGTAGCTGGAATTACGGGCATGCACCACCACGCCCTACTAATTTTTATGTGTTTAGTAGAGATGAGGTTTCTCCATGTTGGTCAGGCAGTTCTCAAACTCCTGACCTCAGGTAATTCGCCCACCTTGGCCTCCCAAAGTGCTGGGATTACAGGCATGAGCCACCATGCCTGGGTTCACCTTTCTTTTTGTAACTTTACACAGTTAAATTCTGTCTCACTTACCTGTCTCACTAGTGACTCAGAGATTTTGCTTGGGCCCCAAGCCTAAGATCACCATTTTTCCTTCAGTTCCATTGAGAAACAGTGAGATGGGGTGAATCAATGTCCTTTTTAACTTTTCCAAAGAGGAAAATAATAGACAAAATTGAACAAAATAAATCAATTACTCCTCTTCTCCATCCTCTTAATCCATTGTCTGGCAATAATAAACTCTAAGTAAATAGCTTAAACATTGAATGAAATAATTTTTAAGCCAATTGCTGAAATCTGCCAGCATAGAAACTTGTAAATGTTAGAATTAGAACCAGAATTCAGATCTCAGACATCACCTAGATTAATTTGTTCATTTCCTAGATAATGGAATTAAAGCACATAGAAGCTAAAATAGTTGTCCTCACGTAACACAGAGAGCAGTCATCCTGGACTAGAGCTCAGCTTCACTGTACCCCATTTCTGCTGTCTTTTAACTGCACCCTGCAATTTAGATCACACTAGTCGAGTGAGTTCAAAGATTTGCTGGCCTGTAATCCTAGCACTTTGGGAGGCCAAAGCAGATGGATCACCTGAAGTCAGGAGTTCAAGACCAGCCTGACCAACATGGAGAAACCTCATCTCTACTAAAATTACAAAAAATTAGCTGGACCTGGTGGCAGGCACCTATAATCCAAGCTACCTGGGGGACTGAGGTGGGACAATAACTTGAGCCCAGGAGGTGGAGGTTGCAGCGAGCTGATATCACACCACTGCACTCCAGCCTAGGTGACAGAGCGAGACTCCGTCTTTAAAAAAAAAAAAAAAAAAAAAGACTTCCTGGAGGAGTTTAGTGAAAACATAACGGAAAAATGTAGTTATAAAAACACCCAGGAAGAAAAGTATATTATTGAAAAGACGATAGATTTACTTTAAAAAATAATAAAAGCACATGGTAGTCAGATATTTCTTTCAAGAGTTTGGTAAAAATCTGCATAAGAGTCCAGGCTCGGTGGCTCAAGCCTGTAATCCCAGCACTTTGGGAGGCCGAGGCGGGTGGATCACGAGGTCAAGAGAGCGAGACCATCCTGGTCAACATGGTGAAACCCCGTCTCCATTAAAAATACAAAAAATTAGCTGGGCATGGTGGCGCGTGCCTGTAATCCCAGCTACTCAGGAGGCTGAGGAAGGAGAATTGCCTGAACCCAGGAGGCGGAGGTTGCGGTGAGCCGAGTTCACGCCATTGCACTCCAGCCTGGGTAACAACAGCAAAACTCCGTCTCAAAAAAAAAAAAATCTGCATGAGAACTAAAAGAGAAATTAAAAAGCATCTTGTGTTCCTTCCAGGTTACAGAATCTTTTCATTTTTATTCTTTCACCTTCACTACTCTCATCTGTATTTTTGGTGTTAATCTCTAAAGGGAGTAGGCAGCACTAAAATCTCCGAGCTCTCTGTGGTTGAACTGAAATAACCATTTGAAAACTACTGCTTTGTTTACCTGATTCCAAAAAGGGCAAAACGGTTTCACTGTCTGACTGTCTTGATACTGATTGATCTGATACTTGGACATTATGCATACCGAGCCTTGGAGGAATGGAAAAGCAGCTGTTTGGGGGAATGTCAGCATGCCTTTTTTTTTTTTTTTTTTTTCCTGACTTTTCTCCTAAAGTTCAGTAAAGGCCATTTTCAGAATCACATAAATCTACCAAATGATGAAACAAAACCAAAGGATTTATTTTCTTTATGTCAGAGTAAAATCCTTATTTATATCTTAAAAGTCTCTTTGCCCTTCTACCGTGGGGGAAGTTTCTGGTATCTCCATTCATTTTAAGGCCGTTTCATCTGTTTTTCCCTGAATCTCTGTCTTGTTTTGTCCAACCTAGAGGATAGCAGCATATATTACTTTATATATCTTGTTCCCAGAAACAATCGCCTGTGGTGCTTCCATTATTTATTCTCTCCTTCTGTCAGTGACACAACGGTCTGCTGCTTGCCAAGAACTCTACTTTTCAGGCCAGTGATTCCATTCCCTCTAGCATTTTCTCAGATTTAATTTCTTATGAAAGAAAAAAAATATGGTTGATAGTTCTGTCAAAAGAGAACTCAGGTTTGAATGAATTAGGCTGGATTTTGGAATATGCTTGTGACCAATGTCTGGATTGTTGATGAAGGGGGTAGAGGTGGTCATGGCAGTGGTAGGTAATAATGGTGATGGTGGCAAGAATGATGGTAGATAATGATGGTGATGATGAGAGAGATGATGGTAGGAATTGTTGTAGACAGTGATGGTGATGGTGGTAAGAATGGTGATGAAGTTCATAGTGGTGGGGTTGGCAGGGATGCCTATTTGTTGGTCAGAATGCATTTTCTTTTAAAGAGCCAAATGGTTCTTGGGATGATTTTATCCCACAGCAGAATAGAGAAAAATGTAATCATTATTTAATAGTCTAAAGTAATAACAAGTCATTTATAACCAGAATTATACTATTTGATTCTTAAGAATGGATAATAGTGAAATTACCTTCCTTGACAATAAAATATTTTGGAATATGGTCATTTATACTTTTTGCCTTGGCTGCAGTCTCATATTTTTTGTTTATTTCTTGCATGTGAGAAACAATTATAAATAAAATTAGAGAGTGTCTTGTGATTTATGGCACCTGAATTAATCACTCTATTTATCAGAAAGTACTTAGGAAGCTTCTCCCAAGTACTCAATACTGATTTGGGCACAGACAGGGTTACCATGGCCTTTGTGTCTAGGTTGATACAGTTTAAATGAGAAGATCTGATATTCATTTATTCTATAAATATTTACTAAATGCCTTCTATATGCAAGATGCTATGCTAAGTAAGCAGAGCAGACACAGTGCTTGTCCCAAATGCTAACTGAGAACGTAGAACTGCAAACTTAATTGCACGGAAGAAATTTGTTACAATGGAAATACATAAAATTTTTGGCAATCAGAGAAAATAACATCTAAATTTCAGGGTGGTCAGGGGATGCTTTACTTGAGAAGAGAGAATTTTAGCAAAGACTTGGAGGAAAAATTTACGTAGTGAGACTTTCCAAATAGAAGAAACAGGATACACGCAAACACAGAGGCTCGAGTGCATATAGCATGTTACAATAGCTGCAGCTAATTCAGTGCTGCTGTAGTATATTATTTAAGGAATAATGCAGTGTGGGAGAATACAATACTGATTTGAGACAAGACTTGGCAGCTGGGCAGATACCATTGCATAAAAGTTCTTGTAGGCTGTTCTACATGGGGATTTTATCCTCTCTTGAGTAATTTTCAAGAGAAGAAATGTATATTTAAATTTGTGAGTTAGAAACATCACTGAGAGGTCAGAGTAGAAGATAACTACTTTATGACTAAATCCAGGAAGACCTGTTGGGTGGTCTTTGAAGGTGAGAATGAATGAGAACTCATAGCTAATATATTGATGGTAGTAATGTAATGGTGGTGACTAATATATACAACATAAAAGAAGTTTTATGTTATGGGACTTTTTAAAAGTTTTAGGAAGATTTAAGAAGGATTTCCAGGCTACTGGCTTACCACATGGAGTGGAACAGTGCAAGACAATGTATAATTAGTTGCTAAGTAATGCAATTTCAATAATAAGCAATTTAAAGCTCATAGGAGTGGGCAATAATTGAAGATAACCCTTTGCAGAAAGTTTCAGCATGTACGCTGGTATATCAGAGAAGCGGTATACATCAGTACAAGAAAAAACAATTTTTCTAAGTATCTTAGAATTCACTTTCTTGTTTCCTATTTGTGTTCTGTAGTCTATTGACACACAGGGAAGGTATTTCCTCCCCCCACCAACTCTGAAAAAATGGGGTAAATGGGTTTAAACATGGTCCATAGCCTTTTTCAAATAAATTTTATTTCTAATTGGAGAAATACATACATTTTCTATCACAGGCCCCAATAGAGAAGGACAGGGGAAATGAAAAAAAAAAAGAAAGAAAAAAAAATTAACTGGTAATTATTTTCACAGAAAATGGGGAAGAATTCAGAGAATAGGATTTTACTTTTGAGTCTGGAAGTACTAACCTGCAACGGATCCCATAAGATAAAACAAAAGCCAACAAATCACCACATTATCATTCTTCAGCATTCAAACATTATTTTTTTACTGCTTTCAAACAAGGTTTATAATATCAAGGGACAGATATTTGCCATTTTATTAAAGAGTGCTATCATATTTCCATTTATTTTATCTGCTCCTATTGCCTTTACTTTTGCAAGTTGGTGCAGGGTTTGAAACAAAGCCAGTAAGATTAACACCCATTATAAAAGAGCCAACTGAGGTAAACCAAACAAGAAAATAGAGTAGGGCAATTTATCACCTTCTCCACTCATATTGGGACTATATCAGAACAATTGCGATACTTTCAAGGATGGTGGAGTGTGTGTTTATATTTCCAAGGTGAGTATGTTCAGATACGTCTTTGTGAAATATATGCCAATGTCTGTGGCTGATAAAATGCTAAGTTCAGATGAGGTATCATGATTACAGAGACAGGAGAGAGATGCTTCAAGGAAGTTAAATTGTAACCAGATCTTAAAGAATGGCTAGAAATTGGCTAGTTAAAAAAAAGAAATAGCATATTGTAAAAAATGAGCCATGCATACAAACCCTCAAGGTTGGACTAAGGGCCAAGCATGGGACATATTTAGGGGATCTCCAGGGTGGATTTTAAACTGAATATTAAAGAATCGTGGTGTATGAAGTATTGCCAGAGATAGAAGACTTCCAAATCAGAAATTTAGACATGAAAAGATCTTAGGAAATGTTTGAATAGGAGATAGAGTTAGTGGCATTACTAATTTATGGTGATAAAATATTAACATTATTAATATTCATGAAATTAATATTAGCTAAAATTTGGTATCATTGTGAGTGCTAGACACTTAATAACTAATTCAGTCCTGACAATATGATGTAGGTAATAGTATTGTTATCCCAATTTTCCAGATCTGTAAACCAAGAGTTAAAGTGGCTAAGGTACTTGTACAAGTAGCAGAAGTAGAACATGATAGAGCAGGCTTCCGAACTGGGCACAGCCTAGGTTCTTAAATTCTGCATCGAGTTTGTTATTTGCAGGACAAAATAGAATAGGGCAATTTATCACCTTCTCCACCCGTACTGTGGCTACATGAGGATAATTCCAGTACTGTCAAAGATAGTGATGTTCTTGTTCATATTAACAAACTTTGTTCCAAACACTGCACCAGCTTGCAAAAGTGAAGGCAATAGGAAGAGATTTGAGTTTTGTTTCTGGAAATGTTGAAGTCTATGTAAATGGTGTAGTTGCTTTTCCACGAAAACACATAACATTCCTATTGTACTGTGTGTACTACTATTGGCTTTTAGAAGAAAATATAAATGGCTTGGCGCCACTGTGAAAGAAAGAACATCTGTTTGCTTTAGAATCCAAGGGAAGCTCTCCACATGGCTTCCCTCTAAAGCAGATTTGTAAGCAACTTATGGATGAATTATCCCAAGAGCTCCCTTACACACATGATTAAAATTTTAATGTCCCCTACAACTGATTCTATCATTTTAATGGTTTCATGATATCTATTCTCTGTGGGATAGATTTCTAATGGTACAGGAAGCTGTGGTTTCCTCTGATTTCCACTAACTTCTCTTCTTAGGATTATATGTCCCTTCCTGATCAACAAAACCCATCTTAGGATATGCTTCCCTGAATCTTTTTTTTTTTTTTTAATTTTCTCTCTCCTCCATTTACAAGGTCTATTATATAATAGACATTAGGCTTATAATGGGAATATGGCATAGATAATTTCTTCAAGTAAAAAAGAAGTGAATGAGTTGCAAGTGCCGATAGAAAGCTAGTACAGTTTTAGAAAAGATCAGAGGAGGGACACTCAAAGCAGTCTTGAGGTATCAGAAAAGGTTTCTCACGGAAATTACTTTTAAACTGGACTTGAATGGTCTTCTCCAGCATAAGGATGAGGCAAGGCCAAGGGTGGGTGGCTAATGGTAGGCTATCATTTCAGGGAGAATAAATGGCATGTACAAATGCAAAGAGGCAAAAGATCATTGGTTTAATTTGTTCTGCTTGTCAATTTTCGTACTTGTTACAATTGCTTTTGGGGACTTAGCCATAAATTCTTTACCAAGGCCAATGTCCAGAATGGTATTTCCTAGGTTTTCTTCCAGAATTTGTATAGTTTGAGGTATTACATTTAAATCTTTAATTCATCTTGAGTTAATTTTTATATATGGTAAAAAGTAGGAGTCAGCTTTCATTCTTCTGCACATGGCTATTCGGTTATGGTATTCCAGTGCCATACTTAATAGAGAGCCCCTTCTCCATTGCTGATTTTTGTTGAAACTTAATTTAAGAGCAATATACACTGGGGACTACTAGAGGAAGCATGCAGGGAGGGGAACACCCGCTGAAAATCTACCCTTTGTGAACTCTAGGGTCACTACCTGGGTGATGCGATTATCCACAGCTCAAACCTTAGAGCCACACAATATACCCATGTAAGAAATCTCCCCTAAAATAAAAATTATAATTAGTTTTAAAAGGAATTATTGGAATGTTCAAGAAACTTTGATTATTTCCATTCACATGCGTAACCAATTACTTGATCATTTAGCATGGCATTCACAAACTGTGTTCTATAGCGTGTTTTTTCTACAAGATGGTAAAACATATCCTTTGAGAGGAAACGTTCTCTGCTCAAATAATTTTGAGAAACACTGAAAAGACTGAATTTCAAATAGTTGCTTTATTAGAACATCTTTTAAAAAGTATACTTTAAGTTCTGGGTCACATGCAGAACGTGCAGGTTTGTTACTTAGGTATACATGTGCCATGGTAGTTTGCTGCACCCATCAACCTGTCATCTACATTAGGTATTTCTCTTAATGCTATCCCTCCCCTTGACCCTCACCCCCTGACAGGTCCCAGTGTGTGATGTTCACCTCCTTGTGCCCATGTGTTCTTATTGTTCAACTCCCACATATGAGTGAGAACATGTGGTGTTTAGGTTTCTGTTTCTTTGTTAGTTTGCTGAGAATGATGGTTTCCAGCTTCATCCATGTCTCTGCAAAGGACATGAACACATCCTTTTTGATGGCTTCCTAGTTTTCCATGGTGTATATGTGCCACGTTTTCTTTATCCAATCTGACATTGATGGGCATTTGGGTTGGTTCCAAATCTTTGCTATTGTGAATAGTGCTGCAATAAACATACATGTGCATGTGTCTTTATAGTAGAATGATTTATAATCCTTTGGCTATATGCTCAATAATAGGATTCCTGGGTCAAATGGTATTTCTAGTTCTAGATCCTTGAGGAATCGCTACACTGTCTTCCACAATGGTTGAACTAATTTATACTCCCACCAATAGTGTAAAAGCGTTCCTATTTTGCCACAGCCTCTCCAGCATCTGTTTTTCCAGACTTTTTAATGATTGCTATTCTAACTGGCATAAGATGGCATCTCATTGTAGTTTTGATTTGCATTTCTTTAATGACCAGTGATGATGAACTTTTTTTCATATGTTTGTTGACTACATAAATGTCTTTTTTTTTTTTTTTTTAATGAAAAGTGTCTGTTCATATCCTTTGCCCAGTTTCTAATGGTGGTGTTTTTTGTGTATTTGTTTGTAAATTTGCTTAAGTTTCTTGTAGATTCAGGATATTAGCCCTTGTCAGATTGATTGATCACAAAAAAATTTCTCCCATTCTGTAGGTTGCCTGCTCACTCTGATAATAGTTTCCTTTGCTGTGCAGAAGCTCTTTAGTTTAATTAGATCCCATTTGTCCATTTTGGCTTTTGTTGTCATTGGTTTCAATGTTTTACTCATGAAGTCTCTTCCCATGCCTGTGTCCTGAATGGTATTGCTTAGCTTTCTTCTAGGTTTTTTATGGTTTTAGGTCTTACGTTTAAATTCTTAATCCATCTTGAGTTAATTTTTGTATGAGGTGTAAGAAAGGAGCCCAGTATCAGTTTTATGCATATAGCAAGTCAGTTTTCCCAACACTATTTATTAAATAGGGAATTCTTTCCTCATTGCTTGTTTTTGTCAGGTTTGTGAAAGAGCAGATGTTTGTAGATGTGTGGTTTTATTTCTGAGGTCTCTGCTCTGTTCCATTGGTCTGTATATCTGTTTTGGTATCACTATCATGCTGTGTTGGTTACTGTAGCCTTATAGTATAGTTTGAAGTCAGATAGCATGATGCCTCTAGCTTTGTTCTTTTTGCTTAGAATTGTCTTGGCTATACTGGCTCTTTTTTGGTTCCACATGAAATTTAATGTAGTTTTTTCTAATTCTGTGAAGACAGCTTGATGAGAATAGCATTGAATCTATAAAGTACTTTGGACAGTATGGTCATTTTCATATTACCTATCCATGAGGAAATGGATTTTTTTCCATCTGTTTGTGTCCTCTTTTATTTCCTTGAGCAGTTGTTTGTAGTTCTCCTTGAAGAGGTCCTTCACATCCCTTGTAAGTTGTATTCCTAGGTACTTTTTTTCACTTCATATCAATTGTGAATGGGAGTTTGCTCCTGATTTGGCTCTCTGTTTGTCTATTATTGGTGTGTAGGAATGCTTGTGATCTTTGCGTGTTGATTTTGTATCCCAAGACTTTGCTGAAGTGGCTTATTAGCTTCAGGAGTTTTTAGGCTGAGAAGATGGGGTTTTCTAAATATACAATTGTGTCATCTACAAACAGAGAAAATTTGACTTCCTCTCTTCCTATTTGAATAGGCTTTATTTCTTTCTCTTGCAAGATTACAATGGCCAGAACTTCCAATACTGTGTTAAATAGGAGCGGTGAGAGAGGGCATCCTTGTCTTGTGCCAGTTTTCAAAGGGAATGCTTCCAGCTTTTGCCCATTCAGCATGATATTGGTGGTGGGTTTGTCAAAAATAGCTCTTAATTTTTTGAGATATGTTCAATCAATACCTAGTTTATAGGGAGTTTTTAGCATGAAGGGATGTTGAATTTTATTGAAGGAATTTCCTATGTCTATTGAAAAAATCATGTGGTTTTTATCATTGTTTCTGTTTATGTAATGAATTACGTTTATTGATTTCATATGTAGAACCAGGCTTGCATCATAGGAATGCAGCTAACTTGATTGTGGTAGATAAGATTTTTGAAGTGCTGCTGGATATAGTTTGCCAGTATTTGACTGAGGATTTTCACATCAATGTTCATCAGGGATAATGGCCTAAAATTTCCGTTTTGTTGTTGTTGTGTCTCTGCCAGGTTTTGATATCAGGATGAAGCTGGCCTCATAAAATGAGTTAGGGAGGAATCCCACTTTTTCTATTGTTTAGAATAGTTTCAAAATGAAAGGTACCAGCTCCTCTTGATATCTGTGGTAGAATTCAGCTGTGAAACTGTCTGGTCCTGGACTTTTTTTGGTTGGTAGGCTATTAATACTGCCTCAATTTCAAAACTTGTTATTGATCTATTCAGGGATTTGACTTCTTCCTGGTTTTGTCTTGGGAGGGTGTATGTGTCTAGTAATTTATTCATTTCTCTTAGATTTTCTAATTTATTTACATAGAGGTGTTTATAGTATTCTCTGATGGTAGTTTGTATTTCTGTGGGATCAGTGGTGATCTCCCCATTATCATTTTTTATTGTTGCTATTTGATTCTTCTCTCTCTCTTTTTTTAAATTAGTCTGGCTAGCAGTCTATCTATTTTGTTAATCCTTTCAAAACACCAGCTCCTGGATTCATTGATGTTTTGAAGGGCTTTTTGTGTCTCTATCTCTTTCAGTTCTGCTCTGAACTTAATTATTTATTGTTTTCTGCTTTTGAATTGTTTGCTCTTCCTTCTCTAGTTCTTTTAATTGTGATCAAATTTAGATCTTTCCCACTTTCTCCTGTGGGCATTTAGTGCTATCAATTTCCCTCTAAACACTGCTTTAGCTGTATCCCAGAGATACTGGTACATTGTATCTTTGTTCTCAGTGGTTTCATATAACTTTTATTTCTGCCTTAATTTCATTATTTACTAAGTAGTCATTCAGGAGCAGGTTGTTTAGCTTCCATGTAGTTGTGAGGTTTTGGTTGAGTTTCTTTATCCTGAGTTCTAATTTGATTGCACTTTGGTCTGAAAGAGTGTTTGTTATGATTTCCATTCTTTTGCATTTGCTGAGTAGTGTTTTTACTTCCAAGTATGTGATCAATTTTAGAATAAGTGCTATGTGGTACTGAGCAGAATGTATATTCTGTTGATTTGGGGTGGAGAGTTCTGTAGATGTCTATTAGGTTCACTTGGTCCACAGCTGAGTTCAAGTCCTGAATATCCTTGTGAATTTTCTGTCTCATTGATCTATCTAATATTGACAGTTGGGTGTTAAAGTCTCCCATATTATTTTGTGGGAGTCCAAGTCTCTTTGTAGATTGCTAAGAACTTGCTTTAGGAATCTAAGTGCTCCTGTATTGGTGCATATATATTTAGTATAGTTAGCTCTTCTTGTTGCATTGATCCCTTTACCATTATGTAACACCCTTGTCTTTTTTAAATCTTTGTTGATTTAAAATCTGTTTTATCAGAGACTAGGCTTGCAACCCTCCTTTTTTTTTTTTTTTTTTTTTTTTTTTTTTTTTTTTTTGCTTTCCATTTGCTTGATAAATATTCCTTCATCCCTTTGTTTTGAGCCTATGGGTGTCTTTGAACATGAGATGGGTCTTCTGAATACAGCACACTGATGGGTCTTGACTCTTTATCCAATTTGCTGTCTGTGCATTTTAATTGGGGCATTTAGCCCATTTACATTTAGATCATGTAAATTCATGTTATGTGTGAATTTGATCCTATCATTATGATGCTAACTGGTTATTTTGTCCATTAGTTGGTGTCGTTTTTTCATAGTGTCAATGATCTTTATATTTTGGTTTGTTTTTGCAGTGGCTGGTACCGGTTTTTCCTTTCCATATTTAGTGCTTCCCTCAGGACCTCTCAAGGCAAGCCTCATGGTGACAAAATCCCTCTGCATTTGCTTGTCTGTAAAGGATTTTATTTCTCCTTCACTTATGAAGCTTAATTTGGCTGGATATGAATTTCTGGGTTGAAAATTCTTTTCTTTAAGAATGTTGAATACTGGCCCCCACTCTCTTCTGGCTTGTAAGGTTTCTGCAGAGAGGTTCACTGTTAATCTAATGGGCTTCCCTTTATGGGTAACCCAACCTTTCTCTCTGACTGCTCTTAACATTTTTTCCTTCATTTCAACTTTGGTGAATCTGACGATTATGTGTCTTGAGGTTGCTTTTCTCAAGGAGTATCTTTGTGGTGTTCTCTGTATTTTCTGAATTTAAATGTTAGCCTGACTGATAGGCTAGGGAAGTTCTCCTGGATAATATCCTAAAGTATGCTTTCCAACTTGGTTCCATTCTCCCCATCACTTTCAGGTACACCAATCAAACATAAGTTTGGTCTTTTCAGATCATCCCATATTTCTTGGGTGCTTTGTTTATTCCTTTTCATTCTTTTCTTTTCTAATCTTGTCTTTATGCTTTATTTTATTTAGTTGATCTTCAATCTCTGATATCCTTTCTTCTGCTTGATTGATTCAGCAATTGATACTTGTTTATACTTCATGAAGTTCCTGTGCTGTGTTTTTCAGCTCCATCATGTCATTTATGTTCTTCTCTAAAGTGGTTATTCTAGTTAGCAATTTCTCTAACTTTTATCAAGCTTCTTAGCTTCCTTGAATTGGGTTAGAATAGGGTCCTTTAGCTCAGAGGAGTTTATTACCCACCTTCTGAAGCCTACTTCTGTCAATTTGTCAAACACATTCTCCATCCAGTTTTGTTCCCTTGCTGGCAAGGAGTTGTGATCCTTTGGAGGAGAAGAACAAATGCCCCTCCCTTCACCAAACTGGAGCATCCCAGGTTGACTTCAGACTACTGTGCTGCAGTGAGAATTTTAAGCCAGTGGATCTTAGCTTGCTGGGCTCCATGGGGGTGGGATCCACTGAGGAAAACCACTTGGTTCCCTGGCTTCAGCCATTTTTCCAGGATAGGGAATGGTTCTGTCTCACTAGTGTTCCAAGTAGCAGTGGGGTTTGAAAAAAACTACAGCTAGCTCAGTGTCTGCCCAAACAGCTGCTCAGTTTTGTGCTTGATACCCAGAGTCCTTGTGGTGTAGGCACCCAAGGGAATCTCCTAGTCTGTGGGTTGCGAACATGGTGGGAAAAATGTAGTATCTGGGCCGGATAGCACTGTCCCTCACAGCATGGTCCCTCATGGCTTCCCTTGGCTAGGGGAGGGAGTTACCCAAACCTTTGTGTTTCCTGGGTAAGGTGATGCCCCTCCCTGCTTCTGCTTGCCTTCCATGGGCTACACCCATTGTCTAACCAGTCCGAATGAGATGAACTGGTACCTCTGTTGGAAAATGCAGAAATCACCCACCTTCTGCACTGGTCTTGCTGGGAGCTGCAGACCAGAGCTGTTTCTATTCGGCCATCTTGCCCAGGAATCCTAAATCATCTTTAATACATCAATGTGCATCATGGCATAACAAATGAAAAATTGAGAGTGAGAATTTTTCCAGACCTATTTGTCAATAGAATAGTTTATTCTATGGAAAATTTGTTTAACAATTTGTGAAACTTGTTAGTATTCTATAGAATAAACTTTGTCATTGCTGTTCTAGTATGATGGTAAGGTTTTGGAAACCCTAATGCCAGTGTTGCAACACAGAGCACTGAGGTGAAATCTACAGATGTGAGCCCATATGCATTCTGCACATATTTTTTGACCAGCTACTAGGATTTTAAAGATTAATAGAGTCAAGTTTAAAGACTAACTCTAATATCTGAAATATCCTGAGTCATGGCATTGAGGAAAGCAACAGAGTTTGTATCAATCCAAGACAGGATTACATTTCAATCTTCCAGGATTGTTTATAAGTAAGGACCTAGATTAGCATCTTTGAATCAATTCCAGCATAGCCTAAATCTATTTGTCTTTTATTTAGGACATGATGTTACTTGAGTATTTCCTTGAGTTCCCTAGGTAGTATTCCATTACAGAAGACCAATATTAAGGTATATTTTCTGGGTTTTATGGAGTTCACTCACTAGTAAAACCTCTGAATAAACAGAATTTATAATTACATTGGTATTTTCCATATTCATTTGGCAAACATCAGATTTCACATTGAGGTGATTTTTCAACAAGTGGATGAGGCATACGAAGTCTTCTATTATCTTTTACATTATTTAAAAGGTTAAAAACAGAGGAGAGGGGGACCTTAAGGGTAATGACAGCTCTTCCTTGTCATTATATAAATAAATGAATTCTCAATAAATACATCAAGTGACCCATCCTATCATCATCCTTCTATCATTCTAGAAATAGATGAGAACCCAATCAGCTGATTTATGACTCATTTGGACAGTGATGGAAATGGAGAGGATCATTCTTTTCAGCAGGCCCTGAACCCACCCCATAACTATCTTTAAAGTGGAACCCATGACTGAGGAAGCACCAAAGCATTTCCTTATTTTGGCAGTTTATTTTGTAAAATAAGTATTAATCATCTTACTCCTTTTCCTTCTTTAGATACGACATTTTTTCCTCAAAGATAAAATTGTCTATATTAGTACTTTCCTACAACCTAATTAATTCTTCAAAAAAAAATCCAAGTGATATGCTTATAGGCTCAATCTCATTACCAATAGATTCTAAGCTATCAGCTCTCATTTCGATATAAGAGCAAAGAAAAGCAGAGGGTATAAACTGATTCTGCAAGGTCCTGATTGCAGTTAGTTAAATTTGTTGTAGACTACTCAATAGCTTTCCAAACATAGGCCTGCTTATTTCTCACATCTTGCGTTCATCCATTAAGATATATTTGGGCAATTAGCATCAGCCATTTTTGTTCTTCCATAATTACCTGATCATAATTTTGACAATATTTATCTTGTTAAAAATTTGGTCTCTCAAAAGAAGCTAAGAAATGTCAAATAATGGTTTGTTCAACCCTGAGGGAAGCTCCATTCTTAAGCAGCACCTGTATAATATATGTTATCCAGGCTTCCTTATCTACAGGTACCCTTTTCAGTTCCAGATTGAACAGAGGTTTTATATTTGCTCAAACTCATTCTGATTGTGTGTGAAATACATCCTTCTTATATTGGACTCAATTTATTTATTAGTACATGCATTCATTCAATCACTTATTAGCTTCATTTTCTACCTGCTATCTGATGCAAAACATCTCACCTTTTTGTCCCAGGTAAAACAGAAACAAACAGGCAAAACTTGAACAAACCAAACAAAAACTGATTTTGTCTACCACTTGAGAAAATGCAGCTCTAATGTCCTTAACAGTTTATAACTGCCTCCAGGTATCCTTTCTTTTTTATTTCTCTTTCATTTTCTACTCCTCCTTTCTCTATTTTTGCTTCCCTTAAAGTTCAGGTTCACAGCTCCCTTTCCTCTGTGGCCCTGCTCCAGTGCAGTGGCAGAAAGGACTGTGTTGAAATAGCAGCAGCCCACTGTCAAAACTTCCTTCTTTGGCTACAGAAAACCATTTAGAGGTACTCTCTCGCTCCAGACACATCCCCAGCCCTAAGTCACTGGGCTTCCTTCTCCACTTGTAGGGGATTGCCCTTGGGGCTCATCCACTGTCCTACATTTGCACTTTCTGATCTAAACTCTAGCCATTTAGATCAGAGGTCAAAAGACAGATCTAGAGAAAATTTCTATCAAAGCTATGCCCAGTCTCCCTACTAGTCATTTGATTAACTTAACATCATTTATCTTACACCCAATGTTTACTTAACATGGTCCTCACAGTTGCAGATACAAACCCTCAAAACTGCTCAAGTGAGTTCATCCGCCACTATGCTTCACACTGACCACAGCTTTGCCAATGGACCAGGGTACAGCAAATGACAAATGGTAAAATATACACAGGCAAGGATGCATCCATTGGAGCTACCAGGGACTAGTTCCAAAAGACGAGCCTTTTAAATGTGCATCCCTCCTTATTCAGTCATATTGCCCTATCTGGGGCCAATTACATATTCTCTTAAACACATTCAGACCTCAATCAAGTCCTTTTCTCTTCAGGGATTGTGTATAACAGCCTTTATTGATCTCAACAGTTCCAAATTTTCTATTCTACTACATATTTTCATAAGCAAATAGGGCAAATAGGGTGCAGATTAGTATAATATTTGTATTTTATTTTTCTAAAATGAGAAGGAACATAATGCATGTAAATCATACTTATAAAAATAAATTCACAGATATCTCACCCATAAAAAAGTAGAAATATATATATACATATACACACACACACACACACACACATATATACACACACACACACACACATATATATACACACACACACACACACACATATATATACACACACACACACACACACACACACACACATATATATGTAAAGACACCAATGTATCATTTTCCAGAAAAGGTTTTTTAATAAACATGTATATCCAGAATAATTTAGAAAGAGATAGTAATTAGTCACAGTGGTTCCTTATTAAAAAGGAAAGAAAAAAAGATAAAAAGAAAGAGAAAGAAGTTCAGGAAAGAGAAAAGGAGTGGAAAGAGGAGGTGAGGGAAGGAGAGGGAAGGGGAAAAACTTGCAGGACAGAAAATACAATGTCATCTGTAGAAAATGAAATTAGAGTGAGTAATTACTGATTTGTGTACTAATAGTTAACATTATTGAGTGCTCATTATCTGCTGGCCTATATGTTATGTGCCCTACATGTATTATCTCATTTAATACTTATAACAATTTTATATATTTTTTTCATCACAGAGAGAAGGTGACTGAGGCTTAGAAAGATTAAGTAACTTGTCCAAGGTTACGCAACTCTGCATTGGGATCCAATGGCACCGTCAGCTTCAATCTGTACTCTTTATTTCTTCTCTCATTGCTGTTAACAAATAGAATGGACAAATAATAATTTAGTAGGTAATAAGTTCAACTATCTCCTGCAGCCAATGCTTGCCTAAGAAAATCAGCACAAATGAGATCATAAAGTCACAAAGTGCATCTAGATGGCAACTTGATTATCCTGTTTTTAGTCCTTACTAGAGGATGTTGCCATTTTTGTGAGTCAAAATGGTTGAATATTGTCAAATTTATATAATTCAGTCTAATAAATATGCCTATATGTATAAATATATTTTCTATACTTATACATATAAATGTATGTGTTCATAATAATAATCAATGTTCATTTAGTATACATTGAATTTAAGAAAATATTTTAAATACTTTTATAATTTTATAGTCTCTCCACAAAACCTATGAGATTGATGCCATTATTTTCCTCATTTTATAAAAGAGTAAATTAAAGCATCATAGGTTTTATAACTAGCTAAAAGTCACATCAAAAGTGATAGAACCAGGATCTGTTCACCATTAGTCTGATTTTAGTACTGATTCTCTTGACCACAATAATATACTGATTCATATTTGATATATGTATTTGTATATGTTTGGAAAAAATCAGGCTAAGATAAATACTTTCGTTTTTATACTTTTAACATTTTGCATTTTTTTCTTCATATATCTTGTTTCATTTAACAGATCTTTCTTATTTTTATTTAATATTTAAAGGGATGAAGGTTAAAATAGTTAAGTAACTAACTCAAGGTCACACACTGATTAATGACTGGAGCAGGACTCAAATTTAGGTCATCAGTTTCTCAGGTTTCTTTCTATCTTACTATGATGAATGATAAACCCAAATTTATGGAAATTCAGATGCGTAATTGAGAAGCAGTTTATTTAAAGAGAATAAAATCTATCTTGTCTTGTAAGCTAATTGCTACAGATGTGCAGCAGTGATAGTCACTGTAGACTCATTAGCCTTTTGTAGGAAGTTCAAGTCCCTCTGCTTTTTGAAGTTCCCACTAGTGATAGGAATATTTATGTCATTATTGACTTTTCCCTCTCCCTCATTCCCCAGATTCAATTATACATTTTAAGATCTAGCATGTCTTCTCCATCCCTGTCATTTATTTCTGCCCGAGGTCCTTTCTTTGCCATGGATCATTGCTGTAACTTAGGTACTAATCTTTCTGCTCCTGGTTTTGTCCCTTAAAACCATCCCCTTTATAACTATTTCAGAAATTAACTTAAAATACAAATTTATTCATAGTATTTCTTTTTTCAGAAAACTCATCAGATCCCCATCCACTATAGCATGAAGTCTGAGTTTCTTAGGTAGAGCACATACATTATCAACAATTGAACTTCTTTCTGACTCTCAGCCACCTCTCTTCACCTCTCAGTCTCAATTTTGTGTTTCCAGCATTATTGAACTTACATGCACTGCAGTTTCTGGCCTCATTACATTTGCTCAGATTATTCTCTACTGTATCATCAGGATCATATTTATTTTTTGAGGCTTATTTTTTTAAAGCAGTTTTAGGTTCATAGCAAAATTACAGAGATTTCTCATATACCTCCTACCTGCACACGTGCACAGCCTCTGCCATTTTCAATATCCCCCATCAGAATGGTTCATTCGTTACAATGAATATAACACATTATTATCACCCAAAGCCCATAGTTTATATTGGAGTTCACTTTTGGTGTTGTACTTCCTATGAACTTAAACAAATGTATAGACATGTGCCCATCATTACATTATATGGTGTTATTTTCACTGCCATAAAAGTCCTCAATCCTCTACCTATTCAGAACTCCACCCCTGGCAATTCCTGCCAACCATTGACCTTTTTACTGTCTTCACAGTTTTGCCTTTTCTAGGACATCATAGAGTTGGATTCACACAATATGCAGTCTTTTCATATTGCTGTCTTTCACTTAACAATATGCATTTAAGGTTCCTTCATGTCTTTTCATGGCTAGATAACTTATTTGCTTTTAGCACTATGTAATACTCCATTGACTGGATGTACCAGAGTTTATTTATTCATTCACCTACTGAATGACATCTTTGTTGCTTCCACATTATGGAAATTATGAATAAAGCTGCTATAAACGTCTATATGCAGGTTTTTGTGTGGACATGTTTTTAACTTCTTTGGGTAAATATCAAGAAGCATATAATTATTTGCTGGATCTCATGGTAAGAGTATGTTGAGTTTTATAAGAAACCACTGAATTATCTTCCAAAGTGGCTGTGCCATTTTTCAATTCCACCATGGGTAGATGACTGTTCCTCTTGCCCCACATCCTCTCCAGGATTTGGTGTTGTCAGTGATCCAGATTATGGCCATTCTAATAAATGTGCGGGAGTTATCTCATTGTTTTGATTTGCATTGCCCTGATGGCATATGATATAAAGCATCTTTCCATATGCTAATTACTATCTGTATATGGGTTTGGTGAATTATCCATTAATCTCTGGCCCACTTTAATTGAGTTTACTTTTTGTTGATTTTAGGAGTTTTTGTATATTTTGGATAATTGTCCTTTTTCAGATGTGTCTTTCAGTCTGCGGTTTGTCTTTTCATTCTCTCAGTCTGTGGGTTCTTTCCTCATTATCTTAACATTGTCTTTCACACGGAAGTTTACAATATTAATGAAGTTTAGTTTCTCAATAATTTATTTCATGGATTGCCTTTGGTGTTGTATTTTAAAAGTCATTGCCATACCCAAAGTCATGTAAGTTTTTCTCATATGTTACCTTCTAGGAGTTTTATAGCTTTGCATATTACAATTAGGTCTATGATCCACTTTGAGTTAATTTTTCTGAAAGAAGTAAGGTTTATGCCTTGAGTCATTATTTTTTTGGATGTAGATGTCCAGGTATTACGGCATAATTTCTTTGCTCCATTGTATTGCCTATACTCCTTTGTCAAAGATGAATTGACTATAGTCACGTGGGTCTATTTCTGAGCTCTCTATTATGTTCAAATGTATTTGTCTATTCTTTTGTCAGTATCCCACTGTCTTGATTACTATACCTTTACACATATTTAATTTTTATGATATGTTGTTGAGATAGGTACCATGTCGTTCGTTCCATTTGAGAACATTGTCAGGCTTGGGTTAACTTAGCTACCATCTGGAGGTGAGAGGGAGGTGCGCGTTTTCATATTTACACAGATTGACAATCTTCTCTTGATTTTCTTTTTCTCTGATGAAATTTTTCCTCTTTGATATCTGTCCGATAAAATGATATGCATAATTAATTTTCAATGATTCTTATGACTAAACTTAGCAAATATACTTTGTGTCATGGAGGCAAACCATGGCAGCTGATTACCATTTTCTAATGAGAGTCAGGGTAATGATACTTACTATTATCACACTTAGTTTAAGCTGCAGGCCTTTACTCAGACCACATTTCTCAGAGTCATTTCTTTTTCAGTACATGTGATTCTATTCTCAGGCCTAAGTGAGATACCAGTCTTCCATGTTCCTGGAGCAGTAAATCTTTGTCCTGACAGGTGCATGTACTTCAGATGCTGATGTGTAACTTGAGTCACAACAGACTTTTCTCTCAAGAATTCCAGTTTAGGCTCTGTCCTTATAAAGACTAATGTGCTCCATTTTTCTGTTTATGGACACATTGTAATTATTTTTACTGTTTCCCACAATGTTTTATTTCTCTTTTCTACCAGGTTGTTAGCAACATGAGTACAGGGTTTCGATCTTGCCCATTCAAGAGCCTATTCCCAGCATTCAATGCCTGGCAGATAGTAAGTGCTCAATAAATTTTTAATTAATAAATTAATGCATTTTATAGACAAAACATTAAGTTGCTCTGAAGTTGCAATAATCCTTTGGAAAGGTAAATACATCAAATAAAATTAAATATCAGTTACTCTTATGAGATTATATTGATCTAGGTTTTCATGTTAGGATATTTATATTAGCTTCCACTTAGACCAACCAACAAACCAGGGGCAAACTATTCATTAAGAAATATTTGTTATTCCAAATCAAGTTGCTTCAACTTGTCAGGAGAAAGGTTATATGCCCTACCATAAGCACATCGTTTAATATGTCCAAATTTGCCAAATTTTTTGAATTTTCAAAATCTCTGAATGTAATGATGTATTTTTTCTAGAAGCAATATTTGAGTATTTGCAAATTCAGTGTTCATGTTGATTTTATAGAACACAACTATCATCAATAACAAGGACTGAGTGACTCTTTTTTTCTCTGTCTTTCTCTCTATTGAAAGAGATTTGTTTTAAAAAATTGAATCATGAAACTATGAGAACTAGCAATTCTGAAATCTTTAGGGCAGGCCAGCAGGCTAGAAACTCACTGTTGCAATGTTGAGGTAGAATTTCTTCTTCAGGAAACCTGAGTTTTACTCTCAAGGTTTCAATTGATGGATGAGGCCCTGCATTGTTAAGAGCAATCTCATTTACTTAAATTCAACTATTTGGACATGTTAACTATATACACAAAATACCTTCACAGCAATACCTGGATTTGCGTTTGATTAAATAACTAGGAACCATGGCATAATCAAATTGACCATAAAATTAGCTATCACAGTCATATGGTCATGATAGATATTGATGAGCTTATAGTAAGCCTGGTTCATTGAGTGGCATTTTTATTCATAGAAGTGAGTTATGGCTGTGTCTTCACACACACACACATACAGCAAGAGAGAGAGAGAGAGGAAGAGAGCACAGATATAATATACTCTTGCTTCAGCAAGTGAGACATTTGCATGATCAGGAGCAAAAGCTTAGCTATGAGACTCCTTTGATTTCAAGTCTGAGCACCATCTCTTACAGGCTGCCACTGCGTAACTCACTCACCTAATGTGCCTTAGTTTTCTTATCTATAAAAGCCAGGATAAAAATAGTACCACCTTTGACATTGGGCCAATTCTTTTTAGATAATCAAAAATAGTTTTTCTCAGTATTAGCTTTCTGGGGTCAGCGGAGAGAGATGTAACACAGCGCATGTTCACACACGCTCTTGAAAATCAAGCCACAGCCCCTTGATAGGAATATAGGGTAGTGCCAGAGATCACCATTGATGGAAAAGCAACCAACTCCAGCCCAGTGGCTTTCTGCCTGTCACTAAAATAAGCCCAAGCTAGGAAGAACATGAGAATGGGAGGTAGGTGCATAGTTTTGACCCTATCTCTTAAATAAAGAAAAGTTTTTGTATACATTAGCCTCAGAACCCATCCAAAGTTCTATGATTAAGGAAATCTAATGACAAAGTGAAAAAATAAAAAGGGGAAAAATACAGATCCTAACTGCTTTCCATACCTGATAATTTTTGTTTCACAAGAAAAAAGCCCTCATGAATTCAGCCTGCATAGAGGTCATAACCATCAACTTAAAAGTCTTTAAAAATCCAGCCAATTACCTCATACATACAATGAAAGTTAACTGGGATAATAAAGAAACTGATGTGACCATGTTTCCACTGTTTTGTTTAAAGGTTGCCTGCTTGTGCATGATGTTTGCAATGCCACATAAATGCGGAATACTAATTGTGAAAGGTGAAATCAAGAACTTACTGGTCCAAATGCTCTCTCTGGCTCTCTGATTGTACCTGCTTTCATGTTCCAAGCCCTTTACTGACCTCCACATCACAGACTGGCAGACGTTGGGGAAAATGAAGGGACATTTTAAAGCAAAAATAAATCTGTCATTTTTATAGTCAAAAGTGTCAGAGCTCAAACATCAATGGTGTTTCAGAAGAGTCAGTAATGTATTTTGCATCCATGCTTACCGCAAATGTCTTCACAGTTTAGTAGTTATTCCATATGAAAGTTATTTTTGAGTTGCTCTTGCATTGTAATATAATCATCAATATTATGTTTTTGCCTTAAAGAATAAACTCGCTGGGCCACACTACATAAGCCACATCAATTTCTTATTTGATAGCGAGGTACTTACTGATTATATAAATTCACTTTCTATAGTGCTTTCTGCTCTTTTTATTTTCTTTTCCCTTTTCTTTTCTTTTCAACGGAATCTCACTCTGTCCCCAGGCTGGAGTGCAGCGGTGCAATCTTAGCTCACTGCAATCTCTGCCTCCCCAGTTCAAGTGATTCTCCTGCCTCAGCCTCCCAAGTAGCTGGGACTACAGGCATGCACCACCACACTCAGCTAACTGTTGTATTTTTAGCAGAGACAGGGTTTCACTATGTTGGCCAGGGTGGTCTCAGACTCCTGACCTCATAACCCAGCCGTCTCAGCCTCCCAAAGTGGATTATCCCTCCCTTTTTCAACAAAGAAAGACATTTAGCACTATTGTCTTTACTCAAATAATTGTCATAACAAAGTTATTTTTCAAGTTATATATAATAAAATCAAATATGTTAATTTTTTTAATTTAAAAATATCTAAGTTATTTGATAAATACTGACTTTTGAGTGGGACTAGATCCTACATGATCTCAGCTTAGTTTAATTGGGAAGAGAGATTAAGCAGATTTATATATTGGATTCACTGTTTTGGAAAACTGTTCTTATCTATAACTTGGTTGCGATAGCTACCATGTTATCACAACAATCCTTATTCAGAGGTGAGAAGGTTGTGGAATACAATTAACTTTAATAAATATATAAGCACAAATTTGTATAAGCATAATTTCACATTAACATATCAATTATTTATGCAGAGAAAGTGGCCAAATATAAAACAATGACTTTTATATATTAACATATCCTGTACACATTCTGTAGAGGTAGTCAAGTATAAGAGTAATAATTTTATTTTATTAACATATTCCCTATAGTCTACGTGAATTGTCTACATACACATACATCACAATTAGAAATAGATTGGCAAAAAGATTCCATTCACTGTGCAACTAAAAATAAGTAAGGTCGGTCTTAGCAAGATATACACAAATATACATACACAAACACAGGTCTATAAAAATTTTATGTTCAATATTTGTATATTGAAAAATTACAAGATATCAGAAAGGGACAAGAGAAAAAACTTGAATAAGTAGAAAATATTTCTTGATATGAATACTCAACATTGTAACAATGCTAATTAATTTATAACAGACCAATAATAATTCCACAAAGGGCTGGGTGTGGTGGCTCATGCTGATAATTTCAGCACTTTAGGAGGCCAAGATGAAAGAATCACTTGAGCCCAGGAGTTCAGGACAAGCCTGGACAATATAGGGAGACCCCGTCTCTACAAAAATTAAAAAACATTAGCCAGGTGTGGTGGTGCACACCTGTGGTCCCAGCTACTCTGGAGGCTGAAGTGGGAGGATTGCATGGTCCTGGAAGGCAGAGGTTACAGTAAGCCAAGATTGCACCACTGCACACTCCAGCCTGTGCAACAGAGCAAGACCCTGTTTCAAAAATTAACAAAAACTTCATAAGTGTAAAGGGATTCACAGAATATTCTAAAGTCATATAAACATAGCATGAAAATATAATAAAGATAATTAAAAAGAAAACATTAATAAGTTGTACTTATAATTAGAGCTTTTAAATATATTATAAAATTTACAATAAAAATATTGCTGCTGGTATAAAAATAGATAAACAATGGAGCGGAAAGGAAAGCTTAGAGATAGAATTCAGCATGTGGAATTATTTAATAAATGGCAGAATCAGCTTTCAAATTTGTGGAGAAAATGTAAACTGCCTGATAAATGTTTCTGCAGTGATTTTTAAACTATTTTTTAAAATTGAAAATAGATCTTTTTATACCTTATTCTAAATATAGTTCATATAAATTATAAAGTATAAAATATATAAATTAGCTAAAGGAAATTATCATTAAATATTAACTTATTTGGGATGGAAAAATTCTTTTTAAATGATATCATAAAAATAAATATCAATAGATATAGCACATGTAAAAACATCTTCCATAAAAAGACAAAGAATAAATTTAAATAACATCAATGGTTAAACACATGAACGATATAAAACTTCACAAATCAATAAAATGATAACTACAACTTCAATCAGGATATTTTACTTATCTGATTCACAAAGCTTTTTAATAATTATTCTTATTTTTGTTTCTAGCTTAGGAAAATAGCATTATTATGCATTACAATTGGCATTTTGCTATCCAAAATAGCAAATGTGTATAACTTTGGCTAATGATCTAATTTATAAAAACTTATCCTAAGACAGCAATCAGAGAGCTATTTAAAAAAATCATGTACAAGGAAGTTTGCTACACTATTATTTGCTAGAGTAAAAAATTGGAAATAACTTGTCACCAAAAGAGAATTATTTAATGAATTTATAATAGTATACCACGTAACTAAATATCATGTACCCATAAAAATGAAGCATTAGAGTATTTTTCAATGTCATAGAAAAATGTCTGTGATTATCTGTGTTTGAAAATGTTATTACCCAGTACTAACACCAAAGGTCATAGAGTCTGAGCATACAGGCCAAAGCTGTCTAGAAACTTGTTTTGCCAGCTTCTCAGTATCTTATGACTTTGAGCCAAGATTAAACATTGAAAGAGTAAGCATAAAAATCCAGATTTTCAGTGCTTCTTTATCATTCTGAATATGTGACAACTCTGGGTCCACATTCTCACCCAGCTGTATCTCAACAGTGGAGTAGTTGACAGCTTTTCTGATTCTTCCCCCTCCAAGGCCTACCAGCTGTACAGTGTGCATAGGTTAACTTATGCCAGCTTTCTTCCTTTGCTCTTCAATCCTCAGCCTGGCCCCACTAAAAAAATGCATGGATATATATGATGTAATCTGAAACTTTTCAATAGTACATGTGCATGTGTATGAGTGTATTGCATGTTCATGTATGTGTGTAGGAAGATAAACAAGGTTTTAAAAGCAGTAAAAGTTCACAGGTACTTCCAACCATGCTATAAGGTCTCTGACGATGGAAAACATATTGATACTGTTCACTGTTTTAGCCCCTGAAGTTAGCTAGAAGAAACTTATTTGTTGAATAGTCAAGTAAATGGATGGCCTTTGTGAGTCAAGTATAAATGATCTGGAATATTTATTTGGTTTACTTCTCTAAATGTTGTAATTTGAAAATCAGAAAAAGAAATAACTTTTTATTTTTTAATGTCCAAAGACAGATGAAGGTTTCAAAGCAGACCAAATACATATGATAGGTCAATATCATGTGTTTTTTTAAATAAAAAAGAAAGATACAGCATCTTTGAGATTTAATGCACCCGTCATTGGCACTGAATTTTGTGCTCTGTAACACAAAACATAACACTGTACATGAACGAATTTATTCTTGTCTGATCTGTGGAATTTTGTTTAGATTTCAGGCTGCCAATGGAAATTGTCAGAATACTCTTCCTTACCCTGGGCAAATAGTTGTAGCATATCTTAACGCACACCCTCTCCAGAAGACTTTCCTTAATTTCCCTCCCTTCTTATGGGGCTATATAGGCAGTGATTACAGTGATGCTGCAAAATAAGCATGTAAGTCATTGGATCACTATTTCTAGTTTGTCCACTAAATAAGTCCAGGATGAAATCACTGGGACAGAGGTGTCAGTTAATTGAGAAATCAGACAGCTGGAGAGACCAGACTAGGTGAGAAAACACCCTTATCCCAAGGACAAACCTTTGCTATGTCATTGAAGAAAATACACAAATGAACTTGCCAAGTAAATTGCTTTCCTTCTGTAATATATGATCTCTTGCTCCAGTGCTACAGCCAGCTTTTAATGAGTTAGTAGGTAAATATGGAGCTAGATTGAGAGAATTAGTTCATGCTTGTACGTTTCAATATTGAGAGTGAAATGAGGATACAGATAGCAATTTGAATCTAATTTTCAAGCCTGCATGGATGAAAGGTCACAGAAGGAAGCTGAAATGTACCAGGATATTAAAGGTGGGAGGATTGAAGACAGTGACAAAGAAAAACCACAGCTGACACAAAGCTGAGACCTCTCCCATAAGGCCAGTAAGGCCAACTAGCATAAATTTAGGAGAGATTGAGCTGTTTTCTTTTTGCAGATAACACAGCGTACAGTATTTGGAAAAATGCAGATCTAAGAAAGAAGTGAGTGACATCATTTCTGACCTCTCAGTCAGCATCATATGGATCCTAAGAGAATTCAAGTAAAATTAGAATCTTAGGACTCTTTTAGAGCTAAAGGAGACATTAGAGTCAAATGTTCTCATTGCCAAAGAGGATAAAAATCAAACTCAGAGAAGTGAAATAGCATCTCTGGAATGACAATGCACATATTTCAATATCACAGACCCCTGCGCTTTCCATGAGTTTAGATCAACATTGCTGTTTAAAAACAAACAGAACAATCTCAGAAGGGCAGAGGTGGTTTGGATGAACAATGTGTCTACTGTTAATCTGCTTGAATTCCTGAAAAAGACCTCATCTTGCATAATTAAATACTTTATATTTGAGATGAAATGGATTCTAAATAAGAATCTCTCTTAGATAACACCCCAAAGTCTTAAATTAAAAAAGAAACATGTGCACATAGTGACTCAGGAAGAGAAAACAATAGGAGTAGCTACCAGTTAATCATGCCAAAAAGCTAGTTTGCAAGAAAGTAAAGGCAGTATCAAATTTTAAAATTATAGAAAAACCCTCACTTAAATGCATTGATAATTCGGTATTGGGGCTTATTTCATATAGTAGGTTTATTTAATTTAATCATGAAATCTGCCATGAACACGATTGCTAATTCATGTCCTTCTTTCCCCACCCTGTTTATTTGCTGTTCACTATATAGCCTAAAAATGAAAATCACTTAAATTGTCATTAACGATGATTTTTATTATTGTTCATTGTCCTTCAAAAATGTACCTGTAGGGGAGGGGGAGGGAGAGCAACAGGATAAATAGCTAATGTACCTGGGGCTTCATACCTAGGAGATGGGTTGATAGGTGCAGCAAACCACCGTGGCACACATTTACTTACATAACAAACTTGCACATCCTTTATATGTATCCTGGAACTTAAAATAAAATAATTTTAGAAGTACTAATAGTTCAACAAAAGTCACACATAACACATTCTTGCTCTGGATATCCATAATCTGTTGCAGTTTGTTCTACATACAGGATAAGTACACAGAACAGATATTTCCGTTCCCAAGTGCTTCCCAATACTACATAAATACTACCACAATCTGCAACCAAGGATCAATTTCTGGAAATGTTAGTGAACAGGAAACAACTATTAGCAAATTATTACAAACTTATAGAGACCAGTAATAAATGGTGATGAATGTAAGAGGATGTGACTTCATGAAAATCGTTATTATATGGAATAAGTAGAGCAAAGCTATACAAGTCACCTGAGCTTAAGAAATTCATGCATATATATTCTAAATAACAGAATTTACTGAAACAACATCTCAAACAGACTTATTACACAGTTGACAATTTTACAAACTGTAAAAGTAATTATTTTTCTATTACTCCCAACCTAGCCAGAGTCAACTATTGCTCTTAAACCTTTAGACCCTCACTCATCGGTATTTTCTTTTGTTCAGCTTGTCTTTTATAATTGACTCTCTGTTTTAGACAGAGTCTCATTCTGTCACCGAGGCTGGAATGCAGCGGCACAATCTCGGCTCACTGCAAACTCTGTCTCAGGTTCAAAGAATTCTGCCTCAGCCTCCTGAGTAGCTGGGATTACAGGCACCTACCAGCACGCTCAGCTAATTTTTGTATTTTTAGCAGAGACGGAGTTTCGCCATGTTGGCCAGGCTGGTCTCAAACTCCTGACCTTAGGTGATCCACCTGCTTTGGCCACCAAAGTGATGGGATTACAGGCTTGAACCATGGTGCTCAGTCACATAATTCATCCTTATTAAAAAAAAAAAAGCAACTAAACCAAATATTTTAAGAGACTTTCTTAACCTATCTTTCCTTTAAATCACTTCTTTTTTCTACTTTGCTTTACCCTCAGATTACAAAATAGGGTGTCTGTCTACATTTTTTAATCCACCCCAACCCGTGCACTACAATGCATGTAACCAAAACTCCCTGTCATGGTTTCTTATCCTCTGGAGTTTATATCCTTGTGTACTTTATTTCAAGTGATTCATAACTTTCCGATTTGCTTAACCCCAGCATGTGAAAATATTATTTGAGTTCTATAACTCCATTGAAGTAACCATTTAAGGGTTTGTTTTGTTTGAGAAGGAATGTGTGGTTCATGCTAAGAGTAAATATGCCAGCTATAGGGTAAGTGTCGAGCACTTGGCTATAAAACTTGGGGTCATATCTAAACAGAAATTAAACTTTACTCAAGAGGCTTCCTATCTTTATTATAAAGCACAGCTTGGAAATTTGAGGCTGTACTAGGCATCGTGCCAAACAGAATGCAAACTCTCCCCACTCTACGTCTTCATCCCTGCCCCCTACAATGTCTGCTTTTGGTCTTTCTGTCTAGCTGCTTCCTCCTTCCCCCTCAGACAGGGCTGTTCCCACTGTGACTTACTGGTTTAGCACTTGTTTAAAGAGGTCAGCTTTGGGCACAGTCATTTGTTATTTTAATAACAATACAAAAAAGAAACATTGAGCAAAACGGGTAAAGCTGTCACCTTTGAGCTTTACAGTGGGCTTTGAAAGCAACCAAACAAGGGAAGAGCCCGAGACAGGCTGTTCACAAGTTACATTCCTAAATGCAGACACAGAGCTGAGGATGCTTTTTCATGAAGAACAGGGACTAAGAGGCAGCCTATGAATGAGAATGAGTCTGTCCTTGGAACACTTGAGCTAAGTATTTCCTTCCCAACAGCCAAGTATGAGCCAGAATGAAGTCTGTTTGGGGGATGCACAGAGCTTTCATCTAGGGTTAGGATGAGCTTTAGCCCGTGGGACACTGGAGAGGGTCTTCTCAGCAGGTTGTGGTGGGCCATCTCATCCCCAAAAGACTAGCAATACAATAGGTTTATATCCCTTGTCTAACCTGGTTATGACGCCTGAATTCTAGGATGACAAGGCTGTGTTTTATCTGTGGCAAAATATTTCCAGATAAATGTTTTATAGTAGTCACTATATCATGAACAAAGTTAAGTCTTTTATCCTAGCCAGTCCCAGCAAAAGAGTAACATGACACGAGAGGTTGGAAAACTGTCTTGTGGGGTTCTTCAGACAACCTATGCCAGCTCCTTCATCCTACACTCGCTGAAGATAGAATGGGGGAGGAGAGAATGAATACATATAGAAGAGAAGAACTTTGCTAAAAGAAATGAAGTTGTCAAACAAGAGTAAGAAAGAAAAAAACATGAGACAAGCCCACCAGGAAGACTGGCTTTTGGAAGAAAAAATGCTTTCTTTGCTTTTGTTGTTTATCACAAGGTGTTTTATTTCAATTAGCAAGAGAGTTTAAATGAAAATTAAAAAAAAATAGTTGTCTATCTAAAAATAGCATTTAGAGTGATATGGTAAATGCAAGTTACAAATTAACTACATATATTCATAGATCATGCTCTAAGCACTCACAATTTGACATAATAAAATTTTGTTATTTTTATATTTTTCAACAATACATCTCTCTCTCAGTTTCATGATTTGTTCTGAATTTGTGGAGGACCAGAAATTTTTCTTTAGTCCCTCAAAAATATGACCTTTTTCTCCAAAATAAACTGCTTTCAGCAAAAACGTAAGTTTAGAATTACTAAATAATCTTTCATACATCTACAGCAAGAATTTTAAATAAAGGTTTGCTTGTCTGTGACCTTTTGACTGATAGGTTAGGAAGAGGATTCGTTACTGAGTTTTAAATTGACATTTCTTGAAGTTTAGATCGAAGATACCATTTCAGCGGAAGAATCAGGATACCATAGAACAATAGTGAGATTTCTGGAATCCTTAAAATAAGTGAAAGTAAATAATAAAAGTGACATAGGATAGACTCATATAATATAGAAGTAATCTCAGATTACGTTCTTATTTTCTTGGAAGAAATAGAGAGTACATGCTTCGTTTCTTTTTTCTCCTTTTTAAATGCTCTACTTGTTGATCAGAACCAACTGTTAAATTATAGTAACTTAGTAATAGTATACTAACAGTCACTATCATCATGGTGTATTATGCTAAGGGCTGTTATGTACATTTTTTAAAATATTGTGAATGGTAAATTTTATTTTCTACATCTTTTCCATCTTCTAGATGTGGAAAGGGGGTCAACAAATTTAAGCTCACACAACAAGAAAACAGCAGAGATGGGCTTCAGGTTTAACTCCAAAGTCTTCTCTACTGCATTCACAGACGCATCATAGTTAACTGGTTGTGAAGTTATGGAAGGAACAGTTGTATCCCCCATAAAGCATGAAAGCAGCATTTCTGCCAGCATATCTCTTAGAAAGATATGCAGCCTGGTGGAGCTCGCTGCTCTCTCCTTCAAAAGGAGGAATCTGAGAATCAGATGCCATTTTTCCAGTTTCCATAATTGCTTACAGGAGCCTTGTTTTGTGAATTGCAAGTTCTCCTTGTACAGCATGTTGTCACATTCCACTGATACTTCATGACTTCATGAGAAACTTTCCTTAGATTATAACCTTTATATGTATACTTTATATGTATAACCTTATACATTCTTTCTTTCTTTTCTTGTTATATGTTATCCCTTCCTCCTCAACTGACATACTTGGTGCATGCATATTCATGCATGCATGCACGCATATTCACACACATGCACACACACACACACACACACATACACACACGTTAGGTGAAGAAACCCAGGCCCAGGCCCAAATATCTCAGCTTCCTATTTCCTTGCATCTTGTGGCATTCTGAGGTTAGTAACTACTCACAGAATCCTACACATTCTCTTAGAGGTCCAGATGTGTATACTCCTATCCCAATAGACAATGCATGCTAAATCTACTTTGCTGAGGGTAGTATGATTGTTGATATGGTTTGGCTGTGTCCCCACCCAAATCTCATTTTGAATTGTAGTTCCCATAATCCCCACATGTTGTGGGAGGGACCCAGTGGCAGGTAACTAAATCATTAGGTGATTACCCTCATGCTGTTCTTGTAATAGCCAGTGAGTTTTCTCGAGAGATCTGATGATCTGATAAGGGGCTTTTCCCCTTTGCTCAGAACTTCTCTCTCCTGCCACCTTTGCTTCCCCTTCTGCCATGCTTGTAAGTTTCTTGAAGTCTTTCCAGCCATGTGGAACTGTGAGTCAATTAAACCCTATTCCTTTGTAAATTACCCAGTCTTGGGTATTTCTTCATAGCAGCATGAGAATGGACTAATACAATTGTGCTTCAAAGAAAAACCAGCTTGCCTAGCAGATTTATGAACAAGTCCCAATCCATTTGCTGTCTACTGGAAGATCTTCCATTCTCAGGCATTATTTAGGAATAGAAATTGTATTTAAACACCTCTGTATGTGAACTACTCACAATATAGCTACTTTTTGTCTTTTGACAAGGTAGAGATGGGGGCAGAAAAAAGTGTACTAGAAACATTTCCAGTCCAAGATGGTTTATTTCCAGAAGGGAAATGCCAAGTTTTTGTTTTGTTTTGTTTTTTTATTATAGCTCTTACACTGGGCATAGTCCACAGGGAACCTACTCCATGATAGAGGTAAAGATTAGGGTTTGGTAATTATATCTCAGTCTGAATGGGAGATAGGTATTTGGAGAGTCTGGAAGTAAAGAGTATTTTAAGTATTTATACCTGCTCAAACTAAGGGTGTTGGAAGAGGGAAGGTGCTGAGGTTTGAGGAAGACAGGGTGGGCACCGTTGACTTATCTTACATATATTCAATTATGTTGTGATTACCCTGAGTTCATCATCAAAAAGTGGTTTCATTTCAAGCAGTCAGGAGAGTTTACTGCCCTGATTTACCACATAAACCTCTTCATTCTCTCTGACCAACTGGCTTTATTTTAATTCTAAATTAGTGCTTTAGATACAAAAATCTTTGCTGAGTTGATGCAGCTTTTTATGTTTCCTCATCTCAATTGCCATTAGATCATTTAGTAAAGACTTTAATCTTCTCCCTGCTCTCATTTTCTCAAGTTTTCATGGGATAACACTGCGGTCATTTGGCTCAGTTCTAGAAATAGTCTGCAATCAAACCCTGGAGAAACAATCATTTTGTCTTTAGCTTGGAAACAATAAAAATAGTTGCTTCGCATTACTCTCTACACTTCATTACTACTTTATTTTTACAGCTTTGTTGGATCTGGTATGAATCTTAATTATAGGAGGCCTGTGTCATTTCTGTCATTGAAAAGTTAGAAGAACCAAGGTTTAGCTATATGGGAGTGAATTAGTTTCTCTGTACCCTATACCTACATTCTAGGATGGCTACTAGAAGAGTGATGGTGTCTATTAAACGTATACTTATCAGTATGTATGTTTTAAGAGGCAATGACCAATAATAGCATGCCTATAAAACACAATCCACTTGCTTTACTTTTCAAATAAATATGCATTTTAATGAAAAGACTTTCTCTTTCTCTCCATAAGCAATGCAGCCTTAAGTAGAGACGTGCTTAAAATAAGTATATATTCCTAAGTATAACAAGTGTCCTTGTCTCTACTTAACTGTTATAAGATATGCTATCTGAATGTTTGTTTTATATTTACTTAGAAAAAGAAATTCACTTCTATGTGCACCTCCTAATATTTTTACAACCTCTAATCTCAGTTATCCTTATCCCAACTACCCTGGTCTATTCTTCAGAAGGAAAGTAGTAACTTCCTCCTTATCTTCTCTCTTCTCCTAAAGTGACTTTCATTTCTCTCTTTAAAGTTGTCCTTGACCTATTATCCAAAGCTCCACATTGCCATGTGCAATGTCTTAGCTTCCGATGGGCACATGCACCATTGAAAAGGATCTCCAAAGGGATGTTTTGCTTGAAGCTGCTCAACTTCTCTAGAACAACAGCTTTTATTCTAGAATTTTCTATCATAGTCCTAAAAAGCCTCAATTCTCTGCAAATTTGTTTCACATTTTAAATTCAAAGCAATGAATTAACTAATTTAGAGTTATTAAACCAGCAGGCTGCCAACTTTAGGAAAAAAAAAAAAACAAAACAAAATTTTAAAAGCCGACTAAACACATTTCCAGTTTCTCAAGACGGTAAGAAAGATGCATTGATTCAAATACAGCTGCCTAATCATAGACAGTCTGTAGCACTCCAAGAATTGCTTCCATTTGCCTTTCACTCTTCTTCCTTGTGGGAACAAAACAACCTTTAGGCAGAGGGCTTTCTCCACTTTTGCTGCTGTTTGCTTTAGAGCACATTGTTTAGTCAGCACTATTTACTAGATTACATTTATCATCAATATTTGAGTTCTGTCAAATCCCTGGTGCAGAAAAAGGTGGATGCTTAAGTGCTCTCTCAGATGAAATTTCATTTTTAAAAGTCAAAGTGTTGGGTATTTTCAGGTTTCATTCTGTTTATAATTGTCCAGACCTCTTCCTTTTTGGTAGGAGGTGTATATTGTGTGAACGAATTAACGAAAAGGTGCCATGGACGTAGTAACAAGGACAAAGGTCCCAGTTAGGTCACTTTCACACCCTTTCCCCTTAGTCATGGCATTGTTTTTGGCTAAGTGGTGTTTAGGATGTGTTTTGAAGAGGAGAAAGATAGCTTGGCTGACATGGAGTGGAAGTTTGTCCCAGCATCACTAAGAATAGTATTATGTTTGACAGGCAGCCAAAAACAGCAAGCATGTTTACACTGTAATAAGGCCTTGCATAATCCTGATCTTTTTTGCATTGGAAAAAGTCATGAATTCTCTTCTATTTCTGATGTGAGGATCAGTTTGCCTTATCAGCTACTTTCATTTTGTTCTATAATTTACTTTTACATTTTTGCTTTTATTTTTCACAAAAGTACAACTCACATCTAGCACTGCACACAAACCTTAAGGGTACAGCTTGATAAATGCAATATGTGCTTGGTATGGCTTTTTTCCCCCAAATATTGTACATAATGCATATCTGGTAAAATCTGCCATTCTGTGCTTTAATTTCATAAAGAATAAAAACTTATACATCCCTTTAGAATATTTTCAACACATCTTTTCAGATAATATATAAAAACTCAGTGTAGGTGAGTGCATAGTTGTCTTATTCTATGTGTTTTTGAAACTACAGGTTGTCAGGTTCAATGTACTGAAGCAAATACCCACCATCAGTATGTTGTACTTTCTTTAGAAGAAGCTGTAATGCAGAATCTTGAGAATAGTAAAAAATCAATCAAACAAACAAAAACAAAAATGTCAGATACAAGCCAATGGTAAGGAAAAGGAGAAAAAGAGAAAGGGAAAGAGAGAGATGAGATTTAATAAAGGTTAATAAATACAGGGAGTCTGCTGTATTTATTTCACCACATCTGACCAGCCTTGCTCCATGGTTTCTCAGTCTTTTTGCTTAGCATGATATTGGACTGTAGTTGTTCTAGAAAATTGGAAGTTTCTAGGCCAGGTGCGGTGGCTCACGCCTATAATCCCAGCACTTTGGGAGGCCAAGGCGGGTGGATCACGAGGTCAAGAGATCGAGACCATCCTGGTCAACAAGGTGAAACCCCGTCTCTACTAAAAATACAAAAATTAGCTGGTCATGGTGGTGCGTGCCTGTAGTCCCAGCTACTAGGGAGGCTGAGGCAGGAGAATTGCTTGAACCCAGGAAGCAGAGGTTGTGGTAAGCCGAGATCGCGCCATTGCACTCCAGCCTGGGTAACAAGAGCAAAACTCTGTCTCAAAACAAAACAAAAAAAAAAAAAAGAAGAAAAGAAAAGAAAACTGGAAGTTTCATTGGCAATTTGTATCTCCTTTAGATTGCAAATTCCTTGTTGACATGAATGTGTTCTGTTTTGTTGGTCACCCATTCCTACTTCATTTCTATCCCCCCACAGCCCTTGATGGCATCTGTGGATCTCTTCAGAAGAGTAATTCAGTAAGATATTTTGAAATAAAGAAAGCACGCGAGCCATGATTTCTTAGCAGGGCCCCCACTACTCCTTGTGGCCACCACCTCCACCACAACTGCTGTTGTAGTGAGATTCAGGAGCTCATAAAAAAGCTCTAAATATGAACAATGACTCATAATGTGTTGCATGGCTCAAAGGAAAACCAGATTAAAAGAAAAAACAAAAAGTGGAAATTTACTTCATTTTTGTGTGATGTTGTCAAAGCACTCAGACTGTGAAATGTCAATATTGCCAGCTGGGAAGGCTGGACTGTCTCCTGAGCCCCAGCCCAGGACTCTCTTCTATCTGTAAGTAAAATTTAAGGACATTCAAGATTTGTAAGGGTCATTATAATATAAACAAACTATGTTATCATCAGCTGCATCAATGTCAAAACTGTGTACAATCAAACCTTTTTTTACAGTAAGGGGACCTTGCTCCCAAGACATCCTTAAATAAGTCTCTCCTCAAATCTCTTTTTCTTCTTTTTCTCTCCAGCATAATTAATGGAAGGAGTGACTGATTATTGATAACATAATCTCAAAGCCTATTTAATACATTCACCAATGCAGTTTATAAATTAGTGGGGTTACCTGAATGTTTAAAAGAGGATATGGATTATACACATGAATGGTCATCTATCCTATGTCAGAGAAAAGATTATTGCTAGAGTGTCATTCACTGGATTATTATACAACATTTATTAGTAAAAATATTATATAAAAATCAAAAATAAATAAACTTAATTTGCTTTCTCATCAATGATAACCACATCTCATTCTTAAGATGGGAAAGAGATAATACTTCTCTCCTTTACTATCACCTCCTGGCTCTCAGCAGGTGAACACACTTGCTTCCAGTGATAGTCTGATATTTCCCTGACTTGCTGCCGTATTGCATGATCATTATATTTTTATGTTTTATATAATAATAATCAGTACTGAAAGCTATGTATCTAAACATAATATTGTTGAAATAAACCTGTAATTCTCTAAACACATACTATGGTATTTAGACCTCATATACAAAATTTGAAGGCTAACAAGGGCCTTATCACTATTCTATCAGTTTTGGTATTTGAGCCAACACTGATAAGGCTCATTATCTTATGAGTATTACTTGCTAAGTGAATATGCTGCTTTTAAGATCTTAATGGTTGAAAAACGGGCAAGAAATGCCCAAAGAACTCTGCCATTTCTTGATAATGTGTTGAAAATAGCAGCAGAATTTAAAAAATCTATAGGGAGCATATATACTAAGATTATATTTTTAAAACAAAAATTAAAGAAATAGAAACAATTGTAAATTCAACCTTATGTGAATTCCTCTTGATTTCCAAATTTCCTTCTTGTTCTGAAAATTTTTTATAAAATTATGTATCTTCTCTGTCAGTGGGTTTCACCTGTTATCAACCATGGATTCATTTTTTTCTTGACTTTTTTATTTCTTCTGGAACACTTTTTTTTTTTTTTGTAAATGGGGCAGGTTTTATGCCACTGTGTACTATAGTGGAAATAACATGGTCCCAGGAGTCAGATAGTCCTAAATTGGAATCGTAGCACTTGCTGGGTCTGATGTGATTGTCATCTGTACAATTGGAAAAGATAATAGTCATTCTTTTCAGGGCTATTGTGAGAATTAAATAAAATCACATGCAAAAGTCCCAGCACTCAGATACTTACATGTTGATAATTCATTATTAGCTTATTACATTAGAAATTCACCTTCAAAAACTTTCATCCCATATCAGGCATCCTGCCTGACCTCAGCAGTATATGAAGAAAATTTCACTTTTTAAATGTAATTATTCACTTGTATCTAAATGTGCATCAGAGTTTATTTTTTAATTATATTCTCTCTGTGACAATTCAGAAAAATCTGCCGTCGTCATTTTTTAGAACATTTTTGTCCATTGATTTGAATATTTATATGGGAAGCTATTTATTAATTCACATGGTAATATGTTTTTATGATGATCAATTTTAAGACAATTTTTTGAATCTTAAATGTCACATATTTTTATGTGTAGAACCATACTTACTAACTCCCTAGCTTATTGTGAATGTCTTTTGCCCAAAGCCCCAGTATTGTCCTGGACATAATGATTCTTACTCTGTTGTCTAAACCAAGGTCCCAACTTGATGTTGGGATATAGGAATTAGTCATGTCAGATCAGAAGGAGAAATGTGTGAGTGAGCAGTAGCAGCTACATGAGACTGTTTGTCTGCCAAAGACTAAGTATTCATAGTAGAGTCTGGAGTTCGGTGCCCTTGGTTTGAACCTTAAGTAGCTTAATTATTTGATATTTAGTTCAACATTTATAAAAGGAGTATAATAAACATACTAATCAGGAGTTCTTTGGGAGAGTAATTATGCTCAAGACATGTTAATTATAATTATCAGTAGTAGTATTGATTATTTAATGTTACTGATAATCTAATATCATTGATGATAACAACTTAGTATTACCTCTACCCCTGTTCCCCACACCTTCCCACTCTTAAGATACCTGATACACACATATACACATAATTTTCTGTTCACTCTTAAGAAAGGTGGTAATTTTATACTCATCTGGCAAATTTTAACATTAGCAGCATTTGTTTAATACTTAATACTAATGATCATAGTTCAGAGACATTATCTCACTTTCCTCCTTACCACAACTCTGAAAGAAAAAGAGGGTTATTATTCCTGTTTGAGAAAAAAGAAAATTGAGGTTCATTAAATTTAAATGACATGATCAGAGTCACACAGCTAATGATTAAGAGTAAAGATTAGCACCTACACCTTTTCAAGGAAGATATTAAACTGTGGTCTGTGTTCCCTGTATGGGAAGTCAAGTAGTGAAGAAACTGAGGGCAGAAACATTGTCTTATAAGTTTCCATAGTACTTCCAGGACTTAGTCACAAACTAGACTGTAAAATACCAAATTGGCTAATGCTATACACTTGCTGTCTTAAGATGCTGAGATCTTGAAGGTCATCTTCATTGTGTAGTTTCTTGTGATTATGTTATTTCATCAATGATGCAACTGCTATTGCTTTAACACCATGCTATAATGCCAGACTAGAGCCGAAACCTTTTACAGAAACTTAAAGAGTAGAATTGGAGTGCAATTTACAGGAGGAAACTGCTTTCTTTAGAGGAAGAGGAATGATTCTACATAGCCTGTGCATCATGGTGAGAGAAATGACAGCCTTCAACTGCTTGTAATTGCTTCTAAGAGAAATGTTTTCCAATTTTACATACAGCATTAGTACAATCAAGAAATATAACTCTAAAAATTCACGGACTCTAATAGCAACTAAATTTGTTAATATTACGTAAATTTATTGTGTTCTGCCTGAGAAAGAATTTCAGTTTATCGAAAACCAAGTATCTTAAACTAGCAACCTCTGAGTGTAGTTCATCATTGTCCTGCTGCCTAACAATTCCACACATTACTGGATATAGTATAATTTTTTAAAGGGGAAGGGAAACAGAGCAAGTGTGTATAACTGCAAGGTAAGGATGTTGATTTTAGTTGTAGATTATTTTCTCATTAGCTCTGTGATTGTGATCAAGAAGAAGTTGCTTTAACCACTTGCGCAATCTCAGTTTTCTTTATCACATAAAGGGAATGATAGAAACTGTTCCATGTATTTTATACAGTTGTTAATGTTAAGTGAGATAACGTATATTTGTAGTATGATATTCAGCTTCTCTAATACCAAATCTATATTAGTTAGGAATCTCTAGAGAGACAGAACCAATAGTATATGTGTATATATATATATATATATATATATATATATATATATATATATATGAGAGGGGATTTATTAGGAGAATTGACTCATGTGTTTATGGTGGCTGAGAAATCCCATGACAGACTATCTAAAAGCCTGAGACCCCAGGATGCATGGCTCAGGCTAAATCCAAAGGCCTCAGAACTAGGGAGAAGGATGGTGTAACTGTCAGTTTGAGGTTGAAAGCCTCAGCACCGTGGGGATGCTGGTGTAAGTCCTGGAGTTCAGCCTGGTCTGGCTAGAATGCTGATGTCCAACACAGCAGAAGTCCATCACAGTTTCAGAGAGAGATCAAGCCACCGTCTGAATTTATTCTCACTGAGCTCTTGCCAATTGGATGGTGCACTCCAACACTGAGGGCAAATTTCTCATCTAGTTCACTCACTCAAACACAAATTTCTTCTGGATACACCCTCACAGACACAAATATTGATAAAATATTAATTTAGATATTTTAGGTATTCCTTAATTCAGCCAAGTTAACACCTAAAATTAAGTTCACAAGTCCAACCCTTGTCAACCTAGTGCTCATACACATCTCCTTAAACTACATGTTATTTCCAAATAAAGACACTAACAAGGTGATGGTTCCATCTAATGTGATGCAGGCAACATGATGCAACTATCCTGGATACAAGTGAAATGCTAATCCCTCTTCCAGAATTTAGCTTTCAAGATTCCAACATTCAGAATTTTAATCTTTCAGGATTGTAATTTTTGGGGATTTTGGACTTTAGCAATTTAGATCCTCAGGAATTTTGATCTTTTGAGAATTCAATATTCAGGATTTTGGCATTTGAGATTATGTCTTTGAGGATTATGGTTGACATCTATACTTGAGAGCCCTAAGACCGTATTTTCTTTTAGTTAATTTCCTTAAACTGACAAAGTAATATATGCCCATGGTAAATAAGAAGGAAGAGGAGAAAGGAGGATAATAAACAAACAAAACGAATGAATACATAAATAAATAATAAGATGCAGGTAGAGTGAGAGTCATATAGTTCTGTCAATGTAGAGTTCCATAATAATAATGCTTATTACTATTAACATCAAATATGGACAAATCACTTAGTTATTCTTACAATATTTTAATCTATAAAATAAAGGGTCAAACTAGTTGTTTTCAAATCCCTAGTTTTAAACATAAGTATTATTCATTATTCTCCAGAGGAAATTATCAAAAATCTTTTAAAAACTAGAGTTTTAAAAAGTCCTATGCTATATCAAAACTATGAATAAGGAATTTAAATGCAAAGGCAATAAATGGATTTTTGGTATTTTTCAAACTAGATGCATTTATATTAACATTTCATGAAACAGGTACACATACAGCTCAGCTCCAAAATGCCCATGAATTGATCTAATAAACAGAGAAAATACTGCTTATAAGCAAATCACAATTCTCATCTTATAGTTACATGAGCTATTAAGAAATCATTGAAATAAGAACTGGAATAATAAATGTTTTTGTTAAAATAAATTACCATGAATATACAATTGTGTAATTAATTGCAAAAAAGGAGTCAAAAAGAAATGCAATTGAAATAATTCAACTGATCTAAATTGCATTCCATTAACATCATTTCCCTTATTAAACTCTTCAATATTTCCCAATAAGTTGCAGACATATAATACATACATATGTAATATTACATATAATCACCTTTTTGATTAAATATAATTATATTCTATAATAATCTATGTCTCACTATGACTCTGTTGTGTTCTACTATGCAACTTTCCCCAGCAATACCAGGACACAAATATCTACCTGTTTCAATAGCTACATAATATTCCATAATATATTCAACCAATCTCTTGTCGATGAATAGTTTTAATATTTCCAGGGATTTGTTTGCTATAACAACATTTCTGAGTGAAATATTTGAGTAGATCTCTTTGCACATTTTTATGAATGTGTCTGAAAGACACATTCCTATATGTGGCATTCCTGAGACAAGTGTTTCTTAATAAATTTTTATAGATATAGATTTAAAGTTGTATAGATATGGATAAACTGCCCTTCATAGTGATTGTCCCCTAGTCCCACCAAAAGTATTCAACACTACCATTAATACGATGGATGGAAAAAATGTTTCTCATTGTTTGGATTAGCACCTTTATACTGTTGAGGTTGAGTATCATTTTATATGTTTAAAGGTTGTTAGTGTTTAATTTTTCTTTGATTTAACTACTTTAATCTACTACAACAACGTTTTAGATTATTCATCTTTCATCCTTCCTTTTTTCCCAAAACTGTATTATATTGAAGACATTGGATAATTTTCTATTATGCACTTTAAAAATATTGTTTGTCAATTATTATTTTGAGTTTTTTGTTCTATGCAAACATTTTAAAGAAATATGCAATTGTTACATATATTTTCCTTTCAGCTTCTGAATTGCAGGTCTTATTTTATGAAGGCCAAATCTCATTGTTTGGGTTTTGTCCAAGAAAATACTGGAAAACAATTGGCTTTCCAAAGCAGAATAAATTATTCATTTAAATATTATTTGTGTTATGTAGTTGCTTACCAAATTATTTTCTACATGGATTTTAAGGGGAAACCATTGCCCTACCCATTTTTTATAGCATTACTTTGTAATTAATAGCATCCAAATTAATCAATATTCCCAAATTTTAATTTCTCAATAATGCTTATTTTGACAACTCACAGCAATTTTTTCAAGAAGAGGTCAAACTTGAGCTAGTTTCTCCTTCAGATGCTGTTTCTCCAGAAATGTTTCATATCTCTCTGATGAATTCTTAGCTTTCTTTTCTAAATCCCCAATATACATTTTTCTTTATAAAATATCACTCAATTGTCACTAGACTTCAATGATATTATCTCAAAAAATGACCATTATGTGTTTCCTTACACACAACAGGACAGGGAAACATGAAGTGCACTCAGGATTAATAATTGCTTCTTCATCAATCCATGTCTGCCACCAGGCAGAGACCTTGTTTTAATCATCACTGAATGTCCACAATACCTAATTAAGAGAAGCTGCTCAACAGATATATGAGCACAAAGTGAAAGAAGGAATGATTGAACACATTGGGATTTCATCTTTCTGAGCCTTAGTTCCTTCTACAAAACAATAAGGTTGGCAGAAAAAATAGTAAGATAGTAGATTTGATAGTGGTTTGAAAAATAAAAGATCCAGTAAAGTGGTACTTTCTCCCATAATTTTGTCTTCTTCTTGATAAATTAATTTGTATGTCTATTCCAGAAATCTCTTTATCCTTTGGAAAGTCTTATGCATAATTTTGGCTTATTGAGTTTAATATGCATTTAATAAGCAAATATTATTTTGTAAGATATAGAATATTGGAAACGCTATGTAATACTGATTACAAGTATAAAATAAAATAGAGGCCAGAGGAAAATAATTCTCCAAACTAGAGATTGTATTTTAGCTAATAAAATATTATTATATTATCTTTATTTTCATCATTCTCAGTATTATTGTAAAAAAGGCTTAGAGCTTCCATGAGGAAAAGCACTCTTAACTATAAAAGTCACACATTCAATTTTATACATTCTGTGCTTTCTTCCATGATTGTGTCCTTTCACTTATTTATTAATTTTTATGTCTATTCCAGAAATCTCTTGATGTTTTAGAAAATGTTGTTTGTAATTTTGGTTTATTTAATTCAATTTATCAGTATTATACTAAGTTTCATTAAACTGATGAGATAGGTAGATAGGTAGGTAGATAGATACTCATATCTATATAAGGGCATATTCAAAACATTATTGGACTTCAAATTCATTGCCAGCCAGAAAGGTCCTTTCAAATCCTCCATTTAAAGGTCTTGCTTTTTATATGGGGAATTGAGGCAGGTAGACACAGTAATCATGCAAGGAAGGGAGATTTGGGAGGAAAATTATGTAATTTAAAAGGCAACAATAGTACGTATTTTAAAGCAATGTTTATATTATGTTTATTAATTTTATTCTATTTCCTTGCAGGTTTAAATGTTTATTTGCTACTTGGCTACTGATTACAGAACACAAAATGAATAACTCAACAAACTCCTCTAACAATAGCCTGGCTCTTAGCAGTCCTTATAAGACATTTGAAGTGGTGTTTATTGTCCTGGTGGCTGGATCCCTCAGTTTGGTGACCATTATTGGGAACATCCTAGTCATGGTTTCCATTAAAGTCAACCGCCACCTCCAGACCGTCAACAATTACTTTTTGTTCAGCTTGGCCTGCGCTGACCTTATCATAGGTGTTTTCTCCATGAACTTGTACACCCTCTACACTGTGATTGGCTACTGGCCTTTGGGACCTGTGGTGTGTGACCTTTGGCTAGCCCTGGACTATGTGGTCAGCAATGCCTCAGTTATGAATCTGCTCATCATCAGCTTTGACAGGTACTTCTGTGTCACAAAACCTCTGACCTACCCAGTCAAGCGGACCACAAAAATGGCAGGTATGATGATTGCAGCTGCCTGGGTCCTCTCTTTCATCCTCTGGGCTCCGGCCATTCTCTTCTGGCAGTTCATTGTAGGGGTGAGAACTGTGGAGGATGGGGAGTGCTACATTCAGTTTTTTTCCAATGCTGCTGTCACCTTTGGCACGGCCATTGCAGCCTTCTATTTGCCAGTGATCATCATGACTGTGCTATATTGGCACATATCCCGAGCCAGCAAGAGCAGGATAAAGAAGGACAAGAAGGAGCCTGTGGCTAACCAAGACCCTGTTTCTCCAAGTCTGGTACAAGGAAGGATAGTGAAGCCAAACAATAACAACATGCCCAGCCGTGACGATGGCCTGGAGCACAACAAAATCCAGAATGGCAAAGCCCCCAGAGATGCTGTGACGGAAAACTGTGTTCAGGGAGAGGAGAAAGAGAGCTCCAATGACTCCACCTCAGTCAGTGCTGTTGCCTCTAATATGAGAGATGATGAAATAACCCAGGATGAAAACACAGTTTCCACTTCCCTGAGCCATTCCAAAGATGAAAACTCTAAGCAAACCTGCATCAAAATTGGCACCAAGACCCAAAAAAGTGACTCATGTACCCCAACCAATACCACCGTGGAGGTAGTGGGGTCTTCAGGTCAGAACGGAGATGAAAAGCAGAACATTGTAGCCCGCAAAATTGTGAAGATGACTAAGCAGCCTGCAAAAAAGAAACCTCCTCCTTCCCGGGAAAAGAAAGTCACCAGGACAATCTTGGCTATTCTGTTGGCTTTCATCATCACTTGGGCCCCGTACAATGTCATGGTGCTCATCAACACCTTTTGTGCACCTTGCATCCCCAACACTGTGTGGACAATCGGTTATTGGCTTTGTTACATCAATAGCACTATCAACCCCGCCTGCTATGCACTTTGTAATGCCACCTTCAAGAAGACCTTTAAACACCTTCTCATGTGTCATTATAAGAACATAGGCGCTACAAGGTAAAACATCTTTGAAAAAGAAAGAAGGTAGGCAAGGGGAGCTTGAGAAGAATAAAAGGGATAAAAGAGCTCCTGGTTTTAAAATCTCTGCCATTGCACTTTATACTCTGATAACAAAACGTGCAATTCAGGAGCCCAGCAGTGACATACTTATCACACCTAGGCTCCAGTTTGCAAAAATTGCACCTTATAAACTGTCAGTATTAGGAGCAATGAGACAATGAAAGAAACATGTTGGGGTTGCGGATTTAAGGAACGATCTACTCTTTCTCGTACTCTCTTGAAGAAGGGCTTCTGAATCTACAATTTTATTTCTCTCTGCACAAGAGGAATAACCTTGTTCCTTTTTTGTTTCTTTTGTTGTTATTGTTCTCATGTGTCCTTAAGAGAAGGAAATGCCACAGTTAAAAGGTAAACATGGAGACTTAAACACAAAGAAATAGGCACTATACAATAGGGAGGTAAAGAAAGAAAATCAAAGAAGGATGCAGAAATTGTCTCCAGAGTGTTAAGCCTATTTTATTCTTTTGTTATGGTTCTATTTAGAGGATTGCAATGTAATAAATGCTTATTTTTTGCCTTTCTTTTTCCCACCATGAAAAGAAAGCAAACAAACAAAAACCCCAACTAGGTCACACCATTTTGCTTCTTGTTATGCCATTATTTTGTACCTCCCTGTTCTATATTGTTTATAGGCAAAACCTACAAGACTTTCACTAAGTCCAGCCAGAAACAGCCATGAAAATGGACATTTCACCCCTCCTTACTGTGTCCTTTGCATTCGTTGGGGGTATCGAGGCCTATAAGGATTTAGTACACTTATGATCCTATATGCAAAATGTTTAAACCAATCTGATTTTCTCCTAAATAGCCTTTTATTTCAACAGAATATCCTACCTAAAGCATAAACATGTTTAAGAAACTAAAGTCATTGTAAAATCAATGTTTCATCATATTAAATAATGGCCAATCTAGTTGGGAAAAAAGTTTATTAAAATTAGATGAATTTTAAGATTAAAAATTAGAAGTTTAGGACATTCTATTTCAACCTGAATCTGCCTGACCTGTGTATGAAATGTTAACTTACAGAAAATCAGCTCCTGACTTTGTCAGCAGAAAGGATGCTGTTTTATTTCTTTGGAATCCTGAACAGGATTGATATACTCACTTAGCACCAATGATTTCTGGGTCAGTCCCTAGAGAATAGGACCTTCTATCCAATGCCTGCTAAAGGATGATATTCAAATTATAATCAAGTGAGCTCGTCTGCAATTATCTATGACCCAGTAAAAGGGGGAAAAATGATATCTTAAATACTATTACTGAAACAATTACATATTCCATATTCCTCAAATTGTCAATTCTCCCTAACATTATTTAGCTTCAAAATTCTCTTATCAATAGAATTATAGTAATCTTTGTGACAGAAATGTAGTGGCTAACTAAATAGAGGCCAAACCAGCTCACAGAATCTGACAGAAGGATTGTAGGTGGCTGTTGCCATGCCACGTCTCACCATCTAATTCCAGACCATAACAATCATGTCAGTAACTATTATCTAAGTGGTAGCATTATATAGAATCTTGCCATGTAGAAACTTTTTATTTGGTAGTCCAAATAAATATAGGATTAGGATTATACTGATTCACATATAACTAGTTATTTTTATCCTTTATATTTTTTCTTACACGATTTGCTGTAGTTTTCCAATGAGATTTTCTAAAAATGTCTCACTCAATAGGAATCAAATTATAAATGTATTTTCAAGTTTCATATTTTGGATTTTAGATTTATGATATCTTGTCCAGTAGTATGAATGTTAGTTACCTGAAAAATTTGTCAATATTAGACCTAGCACTTTTAAGAGTTATTTTGAATGATTAGCCTCATTGATGCCACCTCAACAATTTGGAGAGTTAAGGGGGAAAAAAGCATGAGGAAAAAAATGACAAAAAAGTTGTAAGTTAGTAAGAAGCAAATTGACAGCAGTATTTATATTTAATTATCCTTGTAAAAACATTTTCCTGTTTAAATAACTTCAGTCATTAACCCCCAAAGTAATCTTCCATATTTAAACCCACAGCATCTGTTTATATAGATTCCCTGACCTCAACATGAACTTTTAGATTTAAATTTATATTTATGTTCACATTGTTTCTTCAAATGAATGAATCAATTGAGTGGAAACAACATCAAGACAATGGGCTCCTCAACTTTCCGAAAAGCCAGAGAATTGACTAGCCAAGTATTTCCCTTTTTAATTTATTGTATTATTATGATGTAGATTCGGCTTCAGTTGGGAAGAACCCTTTGACGTCAAGGATTCAGGATTTAGGGTTTTATTTGTTTGCTCTAACAACACAACTCACCATGAGTGAAGCTGTCTTTGTCTCCACTACGTCCTTTTCTTCTCTCTGTTCTTGATTCTTGCCACAGCCACCGCAACGTTATTGAAAGAGAAACTGTCAAGTTAAAGAAAGAAACTGAAGATAGACTGACACCATGAAACTGTCAACAGATCAGAAAAATGAAGGAATAAGGAAAGTGATAGAGATTGGAGAGATGAGATTATATTCAAGGATTTTTATTAAGCACTGCTGGATTTTTCTATTTCAGTGGCTCTCAAACAGAGACAATTCCTCTCCCTCTGACAGGGGACACTTAACAATGGGTAGAGACATTTTTGCTTGCCACAGCTGAGAGGAAGGCTAATGGTATCTAGTGTGTAGAGGCTGGGAATGCTGCTAAATACCCTATAATGCACAGGACATTTTCCCCTACCCCCTTTAAACGAATATTATTTGGCTCGAAATGTCACTATTGCCAAGGTTGAGAAACTCTTGTCTACTTTAAGGGATTTCTAAAGCTTGCCTCTTATTCATGGGAAAATAATCCTGCATCCTTTTGAGAATATCAATGCAAATTGCTCACCTGTTAGAAAAAAGTAATACTCACCAATCATGTATCAGGAACACTTTTCTCTCCAGTCTGGTGTATGTGTCAGTCACAGATTGGGAACTCAGGCCAAATCTGTATATCAAAACTCACCAGCTTATGCATATAACCCTTTTTCCAAGCATCTTAATGTTCAATTATGATTGCCATAAATTCAGTCAATTGAGGTTGCAGTAGTTGACCATCAAAATATTTGTAGTTGATATGGTCAGTTTCTATTGGAGCTACAATTTTTCTTTTCAAATAATATCAAGAGCCTCTCTCAGAGACAATATCACTTACCTTTCACATTTACTGGAAAGATGAATATCTGTAAGGTCTTTACTTCTTCTCTCCTCATAGCAATAATGCAGATATTCCAGAGTGATCTTAAAAGAAGAGGAGATTAAGAATATGGAAAATGTCTGTTCATTTCTTGGAAAAAAAGAAATGACTTCCCTTTTACCAGTTCATCATAATTTAATGCCAGCTCACAAGTATTAGGACATAGTAATCCATATGAGATGCCACAAGAAAAAAACTTCCTGGTTTCAAATGTACAGGCTGGAGGTTCAGGATACTCCTGCTCTTTGTTCATCCATTGCTTTTTCGATCCTGAAGATCTGACACTGGGAGAGATGGGAATTCAAGATGATGGCAACAATTACTCAGCAATGCAGTCTGTTTTTATTTTCTCCTACTTAGTTCATTGATAGTTTCCTCCCTCACCCCAGTTTGATAATTTCCCTTTCAACAACCATAGCACCGGTGTTGCAAATAGATTAGGAAAGCACCCAAAGCTGGATGAAATTGTGCAAAGTGTATTCTCAGCATGTATATTCAATACCATGCCTCTTAAAAATGCTTCTCTTAAAGGGTGCACGCTGTAGCATGAAATGTGTGCATATTTAATGTATCTTCCTGGAATATGCTATGAGCTAAATATAAATATATATTCTATAAATAAATAATAAAAATGTACAATAGAAATACATATTTCTGTATGCAAATAAATATATTATACACAAACTCTTAATATGCAGTATGGTATATGTTGCTTCTGAGTAACAAAAGTTGATTTTATATGCCCAATTTTCAAAGAAAATAGTATTTGCATTTGAAGGAAGGGATTTAAGAATAGCCAGAATCCCATATTAAGATTAAACTGTTTTATGATCTTTAAGAGCAGGGCACTGATTTTAAATATCTATTACAGGAATAAATTAATAATTTTTCTGGTATCACTCCATGTGACAACAATGCTTTATTCGCCTGTGCCCCTGACAGGCCTCTTCTGACTAGAATCTTCCCAGCTGGTACTGTTCCAACAGCTGTGTTGATCTCATGTCTGATTACTTGATGAGGCTGCAACCAACCCTTTCTCATACAGTTTCACTCTCTTCCAAATTAACTGATTTTAGTGGAATAAAAAATAATCATACTGGGAGAAGAGGATGACCTTCAGAATGTTTTTTATTCTGACAAACAAGGTAAAATTTATATAAGCACCATATTTTATAAACCACTCTTTCAATTTGGGTCCAATACAACATTTCATACATGAAATTCCGAAAATGTTTAATGAAGTAATGTATAATATTAGAAGTTTTCCCATGAAATTTTAAAGTGGATCTTTTTTTCTAAGTGGCCTATATTTTCTCAATAGCAATCCTCTTCCTTTCCTTGTTTTCCTCTCAATTACCCATGTTTCCCAGAACATTTGCATTGATTCATTAGCACGAATCTGTAGTTATCTAATACAGTTTTGATATTTGTTGACCCTGGACATGAAATTCCAGAACATGTTTACATTTTAATATTAAAAAGTATAAATATTGAACATTTAAAGGATTACTATTATACCTTTTAGATATCAAGTCATGCAGTGGTAATATTTTTTAATTAATTCTTTTTTTTTCAAATCTTAAGGCATAATTCTATGCCTATTTACTTCTAAATTTTACCTATGACAAAATTCACCCTGTGAATTGATGTCTTTGTCTATATCAGAGTCATTTCTAGAAAAAGAAAAAATATTTGAGTGTTATATCAATTCCTATTAGTTTTATATTGTTCCAGTGAAATGTTCTCATTTCATTTTTGAGAATTTAAATTGAATTCTATATCGATGAGTTTCAGATGCTATTCCTGACTAGATGATTGCAAATACCAAAACAGCAAAAACATCTTGCCACGATTAAGGAAGAATTTTCTACGTCATAACATGTTTCCAATATTTTCTCTCTTGGGAAGCTTTTAGTGCCATGCTCTTAACACCAGGGATTAAAAATAACAATATTGATAAATTTACTTGAAGAACTATTAGCTTATTGTCTTGATTTGTTTTCTGTTGGTATAACAGAATATTTGAGACTGGGCAATGTATAAGGAAAGTAAGTTTTATTTGGCTTATGGTTCTGGAGGCTGGAAAGTTCAACACAGGGCTGTTGTACCTGGTGAGGGCCTCATGCTGCAATCTAATATGGTGGATGGAATTACATGCTGGAAGCCTGTGTAAAAGAGGCAAAATACAAGGGACAATCTCACTTTATAACAACCTGCTTTTGTGGTAATTAACCTGGACCTGCAAGAATGCATGCTCTCTAGAAAAAGGACATTAATCTCTTCAGAAGGAGGGATCCCTCATGACACAAATATCTCTTAAAGTTCCCACCACCTCTCAAAACTGTTGCACTTGGAACCAAGCCTCAACAAGAGTTTTTGTGGGTTTAAACCATACTCAAGCCATGGCACATATCACAGTTTAAAGACAAATAGAATAGTTGCTTGACTTCTATCTGTGATTTCTATACTAAGAATATATTTTAAAGCATATTTTTTTCTATGATCACCTACGTCATGTATTTTTTCATAGACTGTGCATTTAAAGACATTCTTTTTCTTTTCATGAGTATTAAGAATGAATCATTCTGCTCTAATGTTGTTTAGAATACTGACAAGTAAAAATAATTGCATTTAAGAAGTAATCCATCAACATTTCTCTCCTTAATACACACACACAAACACACAAAACACACATACTCAGGTACATAAACACACATAAGCCCATGCAAATACACACACATGCATACATACAAACACAGGTCTCATCCTGTCTATCTTGACAGTGTCTAGAGGCATAACATTTCTACTACTTCCAAAAGCATAGGAATATTACTAGATTGGCCATGGAACTCTAGAGTTCAGCTGAGTGGTGTTGAAGAAAAAATTTTGCTTGCTCCTCTTTGCTCTATGATCAGTTCACTGCAAAGTTTTCTAAACCTGTTAGAATCACATGAGTGAGTTTTAGTTCTCTGTCTGCCACCAACAGCCTTCCAGTTGTCTGCAGGTCATCTCTTCATTGTGTATCAGTGGTTACATGGAGTCATGGTGACAAGACATATTTAGATCGGAGAAATATGTTATAACACATATAAAACATATCCGCAAATTTGTATCTTCACAATGGGTATCCTCAAGCACTATGCTACTATATGTGATAGTACTTGAAATGTCAGCATAACTATTTAGAGTGCTGGAGAGAGGAAAACCTGATGCTTTCTCTGCATATTTCTTTCAAAAATCCCTCTCAGGCTCTTTTTTTTAGGCATATAGCTCTTTGTACTTATGGAATGTTTAGAAATTTAGAAATGAAGCTTACTGTGAATATGCAACAGATGACCAAATGGTCAAAATGTCATGGGTCCTGAGTTAATAAACAAGAAAGCCATGTATGCATCTTCCATCTTGCAGGAAAAGTAAGATTACCAATCTGACTATTTTTATTTTCTTGGTCTCTCACTTCTAAAAATTATTAATAAAGAAGTAAATGAAAGTAATTTAAACATCAAATACTAAGTGGTTGAATAATATAATTTCCTTTTTTTCTCAGTCTTACTAGATAACTTAACCTGCATGAAAAATATAACCTGAACAAGTTTGTATTTAAGCAGAAAAAAATCCATGAGAAATAAAATTAAGAATGAAACAGGAATGATAAAATATGAAGTACTAGTGAGAAAAGAAAATAAATTATCCTTCAATTCTCTCAGATAAATAACAAAGGTTAACAGAATTTCTTTTATCAAATTTTTATTTTTATTTATTATTTTGGAAAAATAAAAAATTTTTTTTATTTTTTCTTATGTTCATCTATTATTTTTTTTTATGTCTACTTACTTCATCTCTTTTTAGTATCTTTTTATCTTTTAAAATGTTGTTTTAAAGGTAATTTTTATAAATGTTTTGAGAGGCAAACAGAAAATTACTATTTTTCTGAGGCTTACTTTTAATTTGTGTTGTAGTTGACATTGCTACTTCAGAAAGCATAACCATTTTTTTTTTAAATACAGTCATGCATATTTTAACAATGGGGATGCATTCTGAGAAATGCTTCATTAGGCAATTTTGATGTTGTATGAGCATCTTAGCATATACATACACAAATCTATATGGTATAGCCTACATATTAGGGTTCCCTTAGAGGGACAGAACTAACTATATATATATAGTTATACACACACATATATAATAATATATATGTATATGTATATATATAATAAAATATATATATGTGTGTGTGTGTATATATATATATATATATATATATATATATATATATATATATATAAGGGGAGTTTATTAAGTCTTAACTTACATGATTACAATGTCCCACAATAGGCTGTCTGCAAGCTGAGGAGCAAGGAGAGCCAGTCCAAGTCCCAAAACTGAAGAACATCGGAGTCCGATGTTTGAGGGCAGGAAGCATCCAGCGTGGGAGAAAGATGTAGGCTGGGTGGCTAGGCCCATCTCTTTTTTCACATTTTTCTGCCTACTTTATATTCACTGGCAGCTAATTAGATTGTACTCACCAGATTAGTGCTGGATTTGCCTTCCGAAGCCCACCAACTCAAGTGCTAATCTCTTTTGGCAACACCCTCACAGACAAATCCAGGATTAATACTTTGAATTCTTCAATCCAATCAAGTTGACAAGCAGTATTAACCATCACAGCCTACTACACACCTACGCTATATAGTATAGTCTATTGTACACTGTAGTCTGGACTACAAACCAGTAAAGTGAGTAACTGTACTGAATGCTGCAGGCACTTGTAAAATGTGTATCTAGATACACAATACCATTGTACTATAAAAACAGTACAGTACAATTACAGTATTATCATCTTATGGAATGGTGCCCACTAGTCATAGGTGGACACCATCTTAGATGCAGTTTGTCCTTGACCAAACATTGTTAAGTGGCACATGGCTGTACAAGAAAACTGCTGATAATGACCATGTGCTAAATATCAAAACAAAACAGCAAAAATATGAGCAAAGGGCAAAAATATAACATAGAATTAAAAAGCAATTCTATGTATTTAATGACTGGCATTTGTAATTATTTCTGAACAATATGCACCAATTGTCTCTTTGGTCTCACAGGCTCTAACAGTTTGTTCACAGGGTGGTGGACACTGTCCCATGGTCACCCTGTGAAGTAATCAAGACTTTTCTGTTTTAAGACAGATCTGGGCATGCACAGTGAGCAGCTGAGAACTAGTCATGATTAATGATTGGTCATAAATCAAGAAATTAAAGCCTATCGAGCCCACTGTTGGGCACATAATATATGAGAAACTCTACACTATCACAAACTTGAGAGAAAGGAATGAAAATAAAATTATTAAAAGTTTCGGACATGATGAAATTGGGAGCAAAGTTTATGTTTTGTGTATGCATATATACTTGAAAGCAAATTTTAACAAACGGTATTTTTTGGTCATGTTCAGGTAAAGGGCTGTATGTAAGTGACAAATTAGGATTATAAAGTTACATTAGCTACAATAATTTCTAAAAATTTGAATGACAAAGGAATCTGTTATCTTTCTCATTTGTTTCCACTGCTTTGCTTTTTTATGAGTAAGATATGTAGCATTCTTTTGAGAGAAATACATGCATAGTATAGAATCCTAGTCTTTAAAAAATTCTGTAATAAAAGACAGTTATTTAAATGTATGTGAATTCCAAATCACATAGGTTATTTAAGATTGAAAATGTGCATACTGGCAAAATTGAAAAATGTTAGTATTCTTTTAAAAATATATGTTTTATATGCTACAAATGGTATAAAGATAACTTTTGACAGGATTTTTAAAGTTAATCCAAATTTATATATAAATTGGATTGGAGATATATATATATATATACACACATATAGTTAGTTTTACTATCAAGTTCATGTATTTTTACAAGTGTGTATAATTATATGTATGTTATACATTTTATTTATAAAAGAGAAAGAACATGTTTAAAGAAACAGTACTAGGAATTTAATGGAAAATGACTTGCAAATTCAGGGAATGAGGTACGTACCAATGGAAAATATTCAACATACCAAAGGAGTATTGTCTCAAGTGTTGATGATGCATATATACAAAGACATTCCAACTTCCAAATTCAGTGCTGAGGAAACAGTGGTGGCAAGTCTCAGAAAGAGTTGAAGAATAATATTTACATGCTGTGTCCTTGGATGTGCTTTTGCCAAACTATATCCCTAAATGAAGCCTTCCACTAGTCAGAAAATACAACAAATACAACAATAAAATATTTTGCGCTTTAAAAAAACACACAAAATGATTCATCATGACCAGGCATAGTGGCTCACGCCTGTAATCCCACCACTTAGGGAGGCAGAGGTAAGAAGATGGCTTGAACCCAGGAGATCGAGACCTGCCTGAGCAACATGGCGATACCCTGTTCTCCACAAAAAAAGGGGGAATACAAAAAGACAAAAAACCACTGTAACTCCCCTTATCAAATGACTCATCATGTTTAGAATATATCTGTGAGTATCTTAGAAATCAGACTCTGGGTACTTCTGACTACTGTTTAAGAAAGACTGTCAATGAGTATAAGTTTCTCACTTGATTAAGTACTAATTTCAATATGAATTAGTGGGAGCTCTGGCTCTACCCTTAAAGACTTTTCTTTTTTATTCTCTTTGAGATGGAGTCTCACTCCATTGCCCAGGCTTGAGTGCAGTGGTGTGATCTCGGCTCACTGCAACCTCTGCCTCCTGGATTCAAGCAATTCTCCTGCCTCAGCCTCCTGAGTAGCTGGGATTACAGAAATGTTCCACCACACACTGCTGATTTTTGTGTATTTTTAGTAGAGATGAGGTTTCACCATATTGGCCAGTCTGGTTTTGAACTCCTGACCTTGTGATCTGCCTGTCTCTGCCTCCCAAAGTGCTGGGATTACAGGTGTGAGCCACTACACCTGGCCCAAGACTTTTCATTTTGCTTTCTCTATCTACTAGATGGAAATTGCTTGGGAGTACTGTTTCTACCATCTGCTCTACATTTCTGGCATTCCTAAAGTGTTGGATAGATGGACTCTAGTTTGCCCAGGTTTTTAGACCAATATTTAGTGGACTAGATGTGTCAGGAAGCATTCCCGTTTTTGTGTACTTTACACAAATAATTGATTTTAAGACAGAAACCCAATATGGTTTTTCTCTCTCCAAACAAGAAGCAAGTCAACACCCACAAAAAACTCATATCAAATGTTCTCAAGTGTACACAGGTCAAGAAATACCATGGTGACTTGGCTTGGAGCTGTGTTCTTGTCAATGAGGTGGTAGCAATTCCAGCCCTAGGAAGAATTCATTCAGAAGTATTTGTGTGCTCAAGTTTATGTTAAACTTAGATTCTTTGAGTCTTGAAGTTGGTTACAGTCTTATCACTTATCCCCACTTTCAAAAGCAAATGCTCTCTATAGACTCCATTATGGTCATAAAGATTTTGCTTCAGCCTCCCTGGAAATCAGCAGTTCAACGTCCTTGATGCTTCATGTTGGTCTCTGTCTCATTTCATTATCCTCTCCTGATGTGATCTCATCTACAACCTCAGCTTTTATTATTATCTTAAATGTGACGGAACATAAATCCTACCTCCATCCTAGGCTTCTCCATGAAACACCAGTGCCGTGTAGACTACTGTCTACCCACCTCAGTACCCCTCATGGATTTCTCACACTTCTCAATCTCAACATGTTCAAGGCTACCTTCCCGATTTCACCCACAAAATTGACCCCATTCTGCTGTTTTCTAACCTATCTTCCACTCAGTTGCACAAAATGGAAACCAAAGCATTACCTTTGACTTTCACCTCTAATGATACTTCCAGTCCTCCCAATTTTACCTCGCAAATATCAAATCTGTCAAATCTATCAACTGCTCCCATTTCCACTAATAACTCTACACAGGGCAGGTGGCCTAACTGATTTTCCCACATCACCTCTGACCCCATCCCATATGTCTTCTATACTGAGACCAGAGCAGTCTTCTCAGGAGGCAAATCTGCTTCAAATCTGTGGGTGATTCCCTTCTTGGCCAATGTCCAGAATCCTTTATCTGGCCTAGGAGCCCTTCATGGCTGAGTCCCTCCTTCCTCCCCAACCTCACCTCTCAACATGCTCCCGTGTGATTGCGTAGCACCTGCAACATTGCCACAAGCCACACCTGTCTTCATCATGCCCCCACCGTGCCAAAGGACCTTTGCCCATGCACTTAATCATACTTTGCCTAGAAAGCTCTCCTCAGCCTTCAATACCTGAATAACTCCTAAGTATCCTTTGTATCTCAGATCCAGGATGAGACTTTCTGGGATACCTTCCTGACCTTTCTGACTACATCAAATCCCCACTATAGCTCCCATAGCAATTTTCATAGCTGAAATTTTATTTGTGCATGCTAGATTATTTGAATAAATTTTTGTCTCCACCTATGCTTTGAAAGTATGAAGACTGAGGCAGCCAGATCACCTGAGGTCAGGAGTTTGAGACCAGCCTGGACAACATGGCAAAACCCCATCTCTACTAAAAATATAAAAATTAGCCATGTGTGGTGGCGTGTGCCTGTAACCCCAGCTACTCGGGAAGCTGAGGCAGGAGAATTGCTTGAACTAGGGAGTCGGAGATTGCAGTGAGCTGAGACTGTGTCTCTGCACTCCAGCCTGGCGACAGAACAAGACTCTGTCTCAAAATAAATAAGCAAATAAAAATAAAAACAAAAATAAAGTACAAAGACCAGGTCTATATTTGTTAACCTAAGACAGTGCCTTATACATGGTCACTTTTCCCTCACTCTCTAACATTTTTTTCTTTACTTTCTAGATATTTAAATTTGAAGAAGTTATTTAACTTCTTTATATGTAAAAAGAGAGTCCATATTTATATATACATAGTATTGCTATAAATTATATACATTTATACAAGCACTAATTTCAGGATTAGAAGTAATTAGAGTTTGAAAAGCTCCTAACAGAGTGACTGACAAAGAGGCGTACTCAAGGTTGTATAACACTTACTGTCATGGAGAACTGTAATAGAGACTAAAGATTCCCAAGCTTTTAGCCTTCACTCTGCAGAGTCCTAAGTGTCCTGCAAACCCAGCTGGTGCTTTTCTGAAATGAATGAGACTTCTGAAAACCTGAGACCATTTCCTCAGTACAGAAAACTAACTACGAAATATTCCAGATAGAATACAATTATTCTTTTCTTTTGAGACATTGCTCAAATCATTTTAATGTTTTGCTTAAATAGTCTCACATATTACAGTAATAAGGTTATTGATATCTTACACTGTTCTAGCTCATTTTACATTCCAGGCATTTTATTAGATCTGGTGTTAATCATATGAGAAGTTTTTGTACTCATTTTAGAGATGAGGAACTGGAAGCTCTCAGAGATCAAGTAATTGCCCAAGGTCACAGATGCATGTGGAACAGTCAAGACTCAAATCTAAAAGTGGTTAATTATGCAGGAAGCACCTGAGAAGAAGCTTGACCCGGTTTCCTGGGTCTAAACCTCTGGGAAATATGTATACATCTATATATGAATAATATATATATAGCTAATGTATATGTACATACTATATATTATATATTTACTTATATAATATTCTATATACACAGTACATATTCTTATATGAACACCTCATTAATATATTTTATTGTTATTTCTATTCATGTTTTTATTGTTAGTAAAACCATGGTATACTTACAATAAGTGACAATATTATTGTACAGTTAAAGTATCATACAATATTACAGTATTACTTTATTGCTAATTTCTTTGTATATCCAGCTCAAGCAGCTAGTTGAAGTATTTGCCAGGGGCTTTTTTTATTTGCAGCCCCCAGGGGCTTTTCAGGTTGACCCCAGTGATGCCTCCTGAAATACCTGGGACTTTGGTAAACAAATAGTTTCTATGGTGCAGCCAGACAGCTGAAGAAGCTGCACCCAGACTGGCTGTGCTTGATGCTCCCCCAGTGTCTGGTCCAAACATATGACAGGTGTCTGAGAGAGCTTGGCACCTGCAGAATTTGAGGGCAAGGCCAGGATGAGGACACAACAAAAAAGGGTCTCTTCTCCCATCCCTTCTTTTTCACCAATGCCCTGCCCTTTATCCCCAAGAGCTGCATTCCCCGGTGAGAAGTGTTGCCCAGCTCTCAGTCCTACATTAAAGGAAACTTCCACTTTGGAGACTTGACCAGGGAGCTCTGCTTCTTGGACACACAAAGGCAACTTAAGTCTAGGCTGGAGGTTCCCCCCTCTTTGAATCCTCCTGAGCTTCTTACAGTTAGAGCTTTTTGAAATTTCTATTAGATGGTCAGATACTCTGACATTAGTCTTTAAACAGAACCATTCCTGTTAATCTCAACCAAAACCATAGAAACCATTGTTAGTGGAACAAAATGCCCCTCCGTAAAGTGCCTACCAATGTATACACTGAATTTCACACATTTTACCCAAACTAATCCTTACACCTACCCTATAAGGTGAACACTATTATCACCTTTTTCAAATAAAGGATATCTCATTTGGAAGTTAAATGATGTGGCCTCTATCGCTTTGATTTCCTGCACATAAGAAAACAAATTGTTCTCTTGTATTTTTTTAATTTTAATTTTAGAGACAGTGTCTCACTATGTTGCCCATGCTGGTTTCAAACTCTTGGGCTCAAGTGATCCTCTTGCCTCAGCCTCCCAAGTAGCTGTGACTGTAGGCACATGCCAATAGGCCTGGCTTGTTCTCTTATATTTAAAAGCACACACTCAGGCAGTAGAAAATTAAGGTACTAACATTACAGTTCAAATGTGCTTACTATAGAGGTTATCATATCTTCTAATCCTTATGAGTTGGAGTTTATAAGGCAAGCCTTTTAGGAGTTACTCTCAGATAATTTCAGAATACTTCCTCAAGGTAAACAAATGCTACTTGGAGTGATGCCAGTGCAGACTAGTTGGCTACATTTTCCCCATGGGGTTGGTTGGGGCCAACCATGAGATCCAATGGTTTTATTTTTTTATTTACTTCAAAATAGCATGTCCATTCAAATGACTACTATATTCCCTTTTCAAAATAATTTATGAATCATCAAGGTCTGATATGTTAGATAGAATTCCAACTTGCTAAAATTAAATTCTTTCCTTCTATTTTGTGTATGTGGTGGAGGGAACAGGGTGAGAAAATCAAAGTCATCTTTAGCAATATTTTAGGAGAAATTCTGATGAAGCTGCTTGAGGTTTTCAAATTAAACTACTGAATATGAAAGCTGATATTTCCTATAGAAAAGTAGTGTTTTCAATTTTCCTTATTCACTCCAAAGAGCTCTAATTATATTTCTTCCATGAACTGTCTCAAGAGTCAACAATTTTTTGATTCAAAGGAAAATCAAAACTGCAAGAAAAAGTCAGATTGAAGAGACAAACTAGAGCTAAGGATTGTAGCAAATTATAGACTTACTTTCCATTAATAAATGACATAGAGCTAGAACAGATAGTTGAAGGGAGCAATAGAAAGAGATCTGTTCAGGTGAGAGGTTGGCTTAGTGTAGGAAGCACAGTAAAGTACTTTATCATCGGTCATTAGGCAGAGTCTGTACATCTGGACTCCAACATTATGCAGCAAGGCATGCTGAGTATATGTTCTCCATCCTTCTCCGTGGATTCTGGGAAGCTGACCGGTATGCATTGCATTAACATGCACCTTCGCCATAACTAAAACTTATCCTCTAATTTTTAGTTGGGGTCACTCACCGCAACTTGGTCGTGTCCTTCTACAAGAGGCCAACAAAGTGACCTGCAATCTGGGTCCAGTAACTTCTCCCTCCCTTGGCCTTTCAGACTGAAGGGTGATAATGGCACTTCCCTGTTACTACCCCCAGCATCTTGCACTGTTTTCTTTTGTATGAATTTCCTAAACACCATCCTCACCTCTGTACCTTTATTTAGTAGTGCCTTTATTAAACTTTCCTCAAAGCACGGATTCTGAATGGCTTGTTATCTACTGTGTCCTTAGATAATAAACTAGTATTGTTTGTGAAAGTAGAAAGCACAAGATTCTTTAATTTTCATGAAGTGTTTAAAAGAAAATTTAGGACTCCAATTCTGAAGTGATGGATTCAAAAGCCAGAATATCAAGATGAACACAAGGACTAAGAATTCAGAGGACAATAGAAAATTAGACATCTATTTTAGAGCTGCGACTTAATTTGATGGTTTGACCAAACCAACCAGGAGCCAATTAGTGCAAATTCTTCCATTTGTTCATAAAATCACTTATTCAGAAAACATTTATGGAGTGAAAATGATTATCTGTCTCTATTCTAGGGTTTTGAAATCCAGAACTGCACAGGGAAGATGCAAAAAGGTCTCTCCATCACTTAGTCTGTGGGACTGAAGCCGAGGGGATGTACAGAAAGATGATTTTAAACAAAGTGTCACAGTGTTTATTTAGAAGACTCTTGCAAAATATTTACTCATTATTATAATCTAAACTCAAATAAGATTAACATATCTTCCCAAAACAGTAAATAACATATTCACTCTACATAAATAATAAATATCAATGAACAAAATGAAAAAAAACATAAGTCAACACTCCAATTTTCTAAGACATTTACTACTGTTCTAAAATTGAGCTCTTTTGATTGGAAAATTAAACATAACAGTAAAAATCATTAGAATCACTAAGAAATCCAGATTTGAGAGTTTGAAGTTATTGCATTATATAAGCAACAGAACTAGTTCCTGTAATAGGCAGGGGCATATTTATTCTCTTTATCTGAAGGTAAGTAAGATTATCTCACTATTCTGGAATATTTGGAAATATTTCATAAGTTTGGGGAAGACTCTTAAATTATTTAGATGCCAGTTGTCTGTGAGATAAACGTAAGTATTCTGATATTTTGAATTTGCCCTACTTCTTGCTTCTTGAGTTTTTGGCCTCTTCATCAACAAAAGTGTGAATTGTAATGTTTCTTTATAAATCAAATATAACGAAGTGTTGTATTTCTATGCTATTTCATTTGTTCAGAAATGCTCAAAGTTTAGAGGTAAAAACACATTAAAATGTCCACTTACATCAAGAAAATATAAAGTTCTTTACAGACACTGCCAGTTACAGAATATCTCATGAATTGAGTGACTACCATTATTTGCCTCTCTTTGTAATATCATATATCTGAGAAAAACACCTCAAAAACTTAGGCCTTTTAAATGTAAAATGTAAATGTATAGAAACTTTGGAAGATAATCTCGGAAATACCATTCTACGCATAGGTCATGGCAAAGATTTCATGAAGAAGACCCCAAAGCAATTGCAACAAAAATTCACAAATGTGACCTAATGAAACAAAAGAGATTCTGAACAGCAAAATAAACTATCAGCAGAGTAAACAGACAAAAAACAGCATGGGAGAAAATATTTGCAAAACATGCATTTGACAAAAGTCTAATATCGAGAATCTATAAGGAACTTAAACAGAGTAACAAGAAAAAAACAATCTCATTAAAAAGTGGGCAAAAGACATGAAAAGATAGTTTTCGAAGAAGACATACCCGCATCCAGCAAGCATATGAAAAATGCTCAACATTACTAATCACTAGAAACATGTAAATCAAAACCACAATGAAATACCATTTCATACCAGTCAGAATGGCTATTAAAAAGTAAAAAGTACAGATGCTCATCGGGTTGCCGAGAAAAAAGAATGTTTATACACTGCTCATGGAATGTAAATTTGTTCAGCCACTGTGGAAAGCAGTATGGAGATTTCTCAAAGAATTAGTGGGGCATGGTGGCATGTGTGTGTAGTCCCAGCTACTGGAAGATGAGGTGGGAGGATTGCTTGAGCCCAGGAGGAGGAGGTTGCAGTGAGTCAGGATCTTCCCACTGCACTCCAGCCTAGGCAACAGAATGACAGAGACACCCTGCCTCAAACAAACAAACAAAAAAAGCAGCTTAAGATAGAACTACCATTCAACCCGGTAATCCCTACTGGGTAAGTACTCAGAGGAAAGTAAAGTGTTCTACCAAAAAGGAAAGTAAATTGTTCTACCAAAAAGGAAAGTAAATTGTTCTACCAAAAAGACATATGTACTTGTATGTTCATTGCAGCACTATTCACAATAGTACAGACATGGAATCAACTTAGATGCCCATCAATGGTGGACTGGATAAAGAAAATGAGGTACAGCATATATACAATGCAACACTATGTGGTCATAAAAAAGAATGAAATCATATTCTTCGCAACAACATAAGCGAACTAATGCAGGAACAGAAAATCAAATACTGAATGTTCTAACTTATAAGTGGGAGACAAACATTGAAGAAACATGAACACACAAAAAAAGGAAAAATAGACATTAGGGCCTACTTGAGGGTGGAGGGTAGAGGAAAGTGAGGACCAAAAAACTACCTTTCAGGTATTATGCTTATTACCTGGGTGATGAAATGTCTGTACACCAAATCCTCATGACACATAATTTATCTATATGGCAAACCGGCACATGTACTTCTGAACCTAAAATAAAAATGAAAAACAAAAAAGAAAGTTACTCTTTGGGAAAGGGTCAGATACAAATGCTAGATCACATAAAAAGGATAATTGCTTTTTAAATAGATGAGGTTACTAAAAAAAATTAAGGCCTTTATATTGAAAGCAGAAATCACAAAGAAAAAGATTTTTGTTTGTTTTAAAAACTTTAAAAAAGTTTGTTACAAAATTTCCTTTAACAAAGATAAAGCCAAACTAGAAATTATTTGCAATGTATGTAACAAATAATATTAATGTCTTAAAATATAGATTTTGCAGATAGCAAAGATATAAACCACATAAAACATTGACAAAATATATGAAAAAGTGGCCCTCCAAAAATAGTCATATAAAGACTATTAAATATAAAAAAGTTTATATTCTTATTATCAATAAAAATGCCATTTAAGGCAATAAAGATATTCCATTTAATATGGAAAATTATTGCATTTTTTTAAAAGGATAATTTCTAATTTCACTAAAAGTATGAGTTATTTCCAGACTGCTGATGAACTTGTGAGAACACATGGACACAGGGAGGGGAACATCACACACCAAAGCCTGTTGGGGGCTGGGGAACTCAGGGAGGAATAGCAGGGGGTGGGAGGAATGGGAAAGGATAACATTAGAAGAAATACCTAATATAGATGATGGGGGGATGGACACAGCAAACCACCATGGCACATGTATACCTAGGTAACAAACCTGCAGGTTCTACACGTGTACCCCAGAACTTAAAGTATAAGAAAAAAAGAGAAAAGTTTATATTCTTACTATTAATAAAAATGCAACTTAAGGCAATATATTCCATTTAATGTGGAAAATTATTGCATTTTTTTAAAAGTACAATTTCTAATTTCACTATAGGTATGAGGTATTTCTAGACTGTTGACGAATTTGTTAGTATTGTTTGTCTTCACGAGAAATTTGAAAGTTTGTAATAAAACTGTAAAAGTGAAAATTTCTCTCTCTAAATAGCTGGTCATATGAAAACACCAATAAAATTGTCAAACCTTTAGAAAGACGAATAAAGAAAAATAAAAAAAAGATACTAATTACTCATAAAAGAAATTAAGCAGCATGTATTATTATACACCCTGAAAATAGCCCAAAGAGTTATTAGAGAATACCATAAAAAATTCTACACATATAAATTGGACAACTTTGATAAAATGAGTCACCTCCTTGAAAACACAAATAACCACAAGCATCCAATGTGAAGTAAATAATTCAAATAGCTCCATAACAATTATGAAAATTGAATTTATAATTTAAAAATAATAGCCCCCCTCCCGAAATCTTCAGGCCAGATGTTTTCACTGGAAAGTTCTACTAAACATTTTAAAAAAGAAGGAAAACTGCCTTTTCACCAAATGGTGCAGGAGCAATTAGACATCTGCAACAAAAATGTGACTTCAACTTAGGCCTCATACCTTATAGAAAATATAGTTCAAATGCCTTATAAAGTTAAAAGTATGAATTTACAAAACTTTTAGGGCAAAAAACACAGGAAAAATACTTAATTTCTAAGGCTAGAAAAACTGTCCTTAGATTTGACATAGAAAGTATGAGCCATAATAAGAAAAATTGATGTGATTTCATAAAAATTCAAAACCATTGCTCTCTGCAAGACTGTGGACAAGGTAAAAAGACAAGTTATTTAGAAGGTGAGAAAATATTTGCAAGAATAGTATACATGATATTTGAAGAACTTTCAAACCTCCACAATAAAAAGAGCAAGCAATTTAATTAGAAAATTGCCGTAAAACATGAACAGACATTTCACAAAAGAAGATATACTGATGCCAAATAAGTATTAGCCATCAGGGAAACACGAATGAAAACCACAGTGAAATATCACAAGACATTAATGACAATGGCTAATAGATACATAAACAACACCGAATGCTGGCCAGGATGTGGAAAAATTAGATCACTCATACATTATTAACGGGAATGCAAAACAGTACAGTCACTCTGGAAAACAGGTTGCCAGTGTCTTAAAAATCAACCAGGTATTTACTATCCAACCCAGTAATTTATATTCGAGTTTATCCCAGGGAAATGAGACCTATGTTCACACAAAATCTCATCCATGAATGTTTATACCTGTTTTGTCCGTAATAGCCCCAAACTGGAAACAACCCAGATGTTCTTCAACAAGTGAATGGTTGAACAAACTCTGGTATGTCATATCATGGCATACTATTTAGCAGTAAAAATAATAAACTACTGAAACAGACAACAGCTTGGACGATTCCCTGGGAAACTACAGTGAATGAAAAAATTCAATCCCAAAAGGTTATATTATACATAAGATTGTTAAAACTATAGAAATGGAGATAAGATTAGTGATTCCAGGGATTAAGAAGGAGGTGAGAGAGGGAAAGAAATGACTGCAGCTAAAGGGGGACAACATGAGGAATCCTTGTGGACCTGTAAATGTTTCACTGTCACTGTATTGACATCAATAGTGTGCTTGTTATGTTGCCTGATAGTTTTATAAGATTTCATCATTGAGGGAAACTGGGTAAAAGATACATGGGGTCTCTCTGTATTATCTCCTAAAACAGAATGATAATCTAAAATCACTTCAAATTAAAAGGTTAATTTAATACATATGATATTAGACACACAGAGATACACACATACATACAAATGTATCTATAACTCCACAAATATAAGCATACAAAACTCCAGTTTTCTCTCAGAAAGAGGGGATTCAGCAGTAAGTATCTAGATGTTTCCTCCACAGTCCATCATTCTGACCATTTTGTTACCAAAAAGCCATTTTACTTTCCTTTCTTTCCTTAAAATCTGCCAACTTCCTGAGCAACCATTTCTTCAATACAACCAGCTCATTGTCAAAGATCTCAGTGTGACAGATAGTCCTTCCTTCTTTGGTGACCTTTGAAATAAAAAGTAAATTACCTGCATCGACACTAATTTATTTGCCCTCTCTGCCACATGCACCACCTGTGCAATGGTGGAACAGGGACAGGATAACCACAATAAACTTTCCCAGGAAAAATGGAGGAGAATGAAATGCCCACAGTATCACTGGTCCAGAGCAATGCTGCTGTCCTCTTGGGCAGCATAAAGTTTTCCTGTTGTGGAAGAGAGATTCTACTAGATTCTACTCGAAGGGAAAATCCCTACATTCCATTCACCCAAAATTGTTACAAGGCCTTGATATCACTCCAAGAGGAACTTGAAAATTTAGTTTTCAGTGTTTCTAGGAATAGGATTCAGATTGATGAGTAACTGGCCATTCTCTTTCACACCTGCTCTACCTAATACCAAGGTTTATTATAAAATCAAAGTGGTTATTAAAAGTAAAACTGTGTTTATCTTGCATATCAGGACAAACATTTGTATATGTACGTTTGTATATGACACATACAATAAATGTCATTACTTTGTTGTTTCTAAACTGTAAAAACTGTTAAAAATCTACATATCTAATAAGAAGAAAGGCCTAATTCACTATGTAAGTAAACTATACTATGACAGTATTTTAAAGAAATGAACTCAATAAATATAGGAGAGAAAGGAAAGTTGTAGAATCATATGTACATAATAAACTGTATTTATAAATATAAGTTTGCAGTCACACAGATAAATGATATTTTACAGTTTCATTTATGCGTATGTAAAAGCATAGAAAACATTTTGGAAAGTTATAGAACAAATTAAAAACGGTCTTTTTCCAATGACTGGAAAATTAGAAGTGGGAGTGGTTGTCACAGGAGGCTAACGTTTCTGCTAATGTTTTAATTTTTAGGCAAAGAGAAAAATATTACCTGTGAGTATTAAACAAATGAAACAAATATTAACAACAATAATAGCTGGAGTGGAGATGCATTAACATGTTAATAATGAACACTGGGTGGCTGAATTGTAGCTGCGTTTCATTTTATTTGCTCCGAATGGTATTCCTCTTGTGCTTCTCAGAAACACATTGATATGGTTTGGCTTCATGTGCCACCCAAATTTCATCTTGATTTATAATCCCCAAGCGTGGAAGGAGGGACCTGGTGGGAGGTGACTGGATCATGGGGGTGGTTTCCCTCATGCTGTTCTTGTGATAGCGAGGGAGTTCTCATGAGATCTGATGGTGCAAAAGTGGCAGTTTCCCTGATCTCTCTCTTTTTCCTACCGCGTTGTGAAGAAGGTACTTGCTTTTCCTTCACCTTTGACCAAAACTGTGTTTCCTGAGGCCTCACCAGTCATGCAGAACTGTGATTAAATTAAACCACTTTTCTTTATAGATTACCCAGTCTCAAGCAGTTCTTCATAGCACTGTGAAAACGGACTCACACACACATTTTCATATTTGAAACTTTAAATCATACAAAACATTTTAATGAAAATAAATCATGGTGTTTTACACTGCTGGTGGGAGTGTAAATTAGTTCAACCATTGTGGAGGACAGTGTGGCGATTCCTCAAGGACCTAGAAATGGAAATTCCACTTGACCCAGCAATCCCATTACTGGGTATATATCCAAAGGATTATAAATTGTTCTACTGTAAGGACACATGCACACGAATGTTCATTGCAGCACTGTTTACAATAGCAAAGACCAGGAACCGACCCAAATGCCCATCTATGATAGATTAGACAGGGAAAATGTGGCACATATACACCATGGAATATTATGCAGCCATCAAAAACGATGAGTTCATGTCCTTTGTAGGGACATGGATGAACCTGGAAATCATCATTCTCAGCAAACTGACACAAGAACAGAAAATCAAACACCGCATGTTCTCATTCATAGGCAGTTGTTGAACAATGAGAACACATGAACACAGGGAGGGGAGCATCATACACTGGGGTCTGTTGGGGGTAATTAGGGGAGGGACAGCAAGGGGTGGGGAGTTGGGGAGAGATAGCATGGAGAGAAATGCCAGATATAGGTGAAGGGGAGGAAGGCAGCAAATCACACTGCCATGTGTGTACCTATGCAACTATCTTGCATGTTCTTCACATGTACCCTAAAACCTAAAATGCAATTTAAAAAAAATGGCTTTGGTTATAAAAAGAAAAGAAGAGAAATTATGGTGCTGCATAAAAGAGTATACTCTCCCATCAAAATCTAGATGGTGTTCCTTGACATGGAAAGATGTTAACACTGTCGGGCTAAATAAGGAACAGAATAGAATATTATGTTAGTTATAGAGTATTATTTATCTCCATAAATATTTTATGAAGATAAGTTACACATGAAGGACTGAATGAATAAGTGAATGAGTAAGTTGATGACTAGAAAACTTTTATTGAACGTGATGACTGAAACAGTCATTCTCAAGAAAAAATATTAGGCGGTACTTTGAAATTATTGATAACCATTATATGAGTTGAGTTTCTCAGAGTTACTTGATTTGGGTTATGAATGTAAATATCTAGTTGTTATCAGAGTCAGTGATAATGTCAGAGGCCTGTTAAACCAGAGCAACTCCATCTTAAACAGGAGCTGGGTAAAATGAAGCTGAAACCTACTAGGCTGCCTTCCCAGAGGGTTAAGTCATTCTTTTTTTTTTTTTTTTTTTTTTTATTGCATTATAGGTTTGGGGGTACATGTGCAGAACAAGCAAGATAGTTGCATAGGTACACACATGGCAGTGTGCTTTGCTGCTTTCCTCCCCTTCACCCACACTTGGTATTCATCCCCAGGCTATCCCCCCCAGCCCCCCCCTGCTGTCCCTCCCCCATTCCCCCCAACAGTCCCCAGTGTATAGTAGACCGCCTCTCTGTGTCCACATGTTCTCATTTTTCTCACCCACCTATGAGCGAGTATATGCGGTATTTCTTTTTCTGTTCTTGTGTCAGTTTGCTGAGAATGATGTTCTCCAGATTCATCCATGTCCCTACAAAGGACACAAACTCATCATTTTTGATTGCTGCATAATATTCCATGGTGTATATGTGCCACATTTTCCCAGTCCAGTCTATCATCGTTGGGCATTTGGGTTGGTTCCAGGTCTTTGCTATTGTAAACAGTGCTGCAATGAACATTCGTGTGCATGTGTCCTTATAGTAGAACGATTTATAATCCTTTGGATAGATACCCAGTAATGGGATTGCTGGGTCAAATGGAATTTCTATTTCTAGGTCCCTGAGGAATCGCCACACTGTCTTCCACAATGGTTGAACTAATTTACACTCCCACCAACAGTGTAAGAGTGTTCCTATTTCTCCACATCCTCTCCAGCATCTGCTGTCTCCAGATTTTTTAATGATCGCCATTCTAACTGGTGTGAGATGGTATCTCAATGTGGTTTTGATTTGCATCTCTCTAATGACCAATGACGATGAGCACTTTTTCATATGTTTGCTGGCCTCATGTATGTCTGCTTTCGTAAAGTTTCTGTTCATATCCTTTGCCCATTTTTGAATGGGCTTGTTTGTTTTTTTCCTGTAAATCTGTTTGAGTTCTTTGTAAATTCTGGATATCAGCCCTTTGTCGGATGCGTAAACTGCAAAGATTTTTTCCCATTCTGATGGTTGCCGATTCACTCTAGTGACTGTTTGTTTTGCTGTGCAGAAGCTGTGGAGTTTGATTAGGTCCCATTTGTCTATTTTGGCTTTTGTTGCCAATGCTTTGGGAGTTTTGTTCATGAAGTCCTTGCCTACTCCTATGTCCTGAATGGTTTTGCCTAGATTTTCTTCTAGGGTTTTTATGGTGTCGGGTCTTACGTTTAAGTCTTTAATCCATCTGGAGTTAATTTTAGTGTAAGGTGTCAGGAAGGGGTCCAATTTCTGCTTTCTGCACATGGCTAGCCAGTTTTCCCAACACCATTTATTAAATAGGGAATCCTTTCCCCATTGCCTGTTTTTGTCTGGTTTATCAAAGATAATATGGTTGTAGATGTGTTGTGTTGCCTCCGATGCCTCTGTTCTGTTCCATTGGTCTATATCTCTGTTTTGGTACCAGTACCATGCTGTTTTGATTACTGTAGCCTTGTAGTATAGTTTGAAGTCTGGTAGCGTGATGCCTCCCGCTGTGTTCTTTTTGCTTAGAATTGACTTGGCTATGCGGGCTCTTTTTTGGTTCCATATGAAATTCGTGGTGGTTTTTTCCAGTTCTGTGAAGAAATTCAATGGTAGTTTGATGGGGATAGCATTGATTGTGTAAATTACTTTGGGCAGTATAGCCATTTTCACGATATTGATTCTTCCTAACCACGAACATGGAATGTTTCTCCATCTGTTTGTGTCCTCTCTTATTTCATTGAGCAGTTGTTTGTAGTTTTCCTTAAAGAGGTCCCTTACATTCCTAGTGAGTTGTATTCCTAGGTATTTTATTTTCTTTGTAGCACAGGATGAGATAAGATATCAGGTCACAAAGACCTTTTGGATAAAACAGGTTGCAGTAAAGGAGCTGGCTGAAACCCACCAAAACCAAAATGGTGATGAGAGTGACCTCTGGTTGTGCTCACTGCTACACTCCCACCAGTGCCATGACAGTTTACAGATGCCGTGACAATGCCAGGAGGTTACTCTACATAGTCTAAAAAGGGGAGACATAAATAATCCACTCCTTGTTTAGCATATCATCAAGAAATAACCATAAAAATGGAGTAGCCGCTTTGTTTATTCCTTTAACAAAGTTGCTTTCATTTTGCACTGAATTCTTTCTTGCACAAGATCCAAAAACCTCTTGAAGTCTGGATTGGGACCTCTTTCCTGTGACAATAACAATTTGTCTATGTAGCACATAGTGGAACTCCTTAAACTCAGAATAAAACCTGCCACATAGCAAATGTTCAATAAATGTGTTTTTAATAGTGTCTTACCCTGTTTGGGCTGATACCACAGACTGGAGGGCTTATATACAACAGAAGTTTATTTCTCACAGTTCTGGAGGCTGGAAAATCCCAGACCAAAGGACCAGCAGATTCTGTGTCTGTTGAGGGTCTGCTTCCTGCTTCACAGACTGTCAGTTTCCTCCTCTTTCTTCATGTGGCAGAAGAGGTGGAGAGGGAGCATTCTGGGGTCTTTTCTTGGAAGGTCACTAATTCCAGTCATGAAGAGTACATCCTCATGATTTAAACACCTACCAAAGGCTCACCACCTAATGCCATCACATTGGAGATTGGAATTTTAACATAGGAATTTTGCAGGGCACAAACAGCAAAACAGGCTACAGCAGACAGTTGTAAAACACATGTTAAAAATTAAACCAGTGTATTTTTTAAAAAATTCCTTGACATCAAGCTCTTAGGTCAAGTCATAAAATCAATAGTATAAACCAAGTTACTTTTATTTCTACAGAAATACATAGATTTGTGGGGTACATGTACAGATTTTTACATGCATATATTGCATAATGAAGTCTGGACTTTAGAGTAAACCTCACTTGAATATGTAAATTATACCCAACAGGTAACTTCTCATCCCTACTCTGCTCCCACTTCCTATCTTTTGGAGTCTCTAATGCCTATTATTCCACTCTATATGTCCATGTGTACACAGTGTTAAGCTCCCTCTTATGAAGGAGAACATATGGTATTTGACTTTCTTTTTCTGACTTATTTCACTTAATTAATGGCTTCCAGTTCCAATCATGCTGCTGCAGAAGACATGATTTCATTTTTGTTCAGCGTATTTTTTGAGCTGTGAGGATTCCTAATCCCTGTTGAAAAAAAAAAAAAAAAAAAAAACAAGTAAATTCTAAACTGTAAATTACAGAGACAGTGAAGCCATCTTTGTTTTCTAAAAAAAAATCCATTAAGGCTGACTTAGATGTGTTTAGGATTAGGTGGTGTTGGAGGTAAGAATTCAGCTCTGCCCCCACCTCCAACCCCTCCTCCAACACTCCTTTCTCTCTTCCCTCTTCCTCTTCTCTCCCTCTCATTCACAATTGCTCTAACTTGTTTTCACTCTCTCCTTCTCTCTCCCTTTCTCTCTCTCTCTTTTTAGTTCTTGACATTCAGAGGCATTATGAAGGCAGTTGGAAATCAAGTATAAATTTATTCTCACATTAGTACTCTTCCATCATTCTGAATTAGTATGCATAGTAGCTAATATGTTATGAAAGTCACTTACCAATAACAATGCAATTTATGAATACTAATCTGAAGGGATACCAGCCATAAAGAAAAGACTGCCACTCTGATTGGGTAAGGCTAATAAGACAGCCTTGAGCAAAATAAATGACAGATCCTTATTTTCTAGCATATTTCACCCATACTGCTTTGACTTCTTTTCTTTATTTTCCATTCAATGTAGAAAAATCAACATTTATGAAGACAATTCTGTATTCAATTCTGATATTTCTGACACTTCCCATATCTGTCTTATAATTGAGATATATGAATAATTAGTCTATTACTAGAACAATCATATTTGGCTTTCTCCCCCTTGAAAATTAAATAATGGCTCTGTTGGGGACTTATGATACTGTTTAGTTCCTGCCTCTTTTAATTTTTTCATTCCTCTCTTTGGAATCTCAGTTCCTATGTGTCTCGATAGATTGGGTACAGTAGGTCTCAAGCTTAGCTACATAACATAATCAACTGGGACAATCTTAAAATGATAATCCTGTCTTGGCTTACCTAAGATCAATAAAACCTGAGCCTCTAGACGTGGCTCTAGCCTCTGTATTTTACTAAGTACCCTACATGCTTGATGCACAGTGAGAATTGAGAACAACTGGCTCTGGTTACAGATTCAGCCCTTGAAGACCCATGTATAGTTGTGATCTTTTTAAGGACCATAAATATCAGTCTTGTCCTTGGAATATGTGTCTTCTAACACACAGGGAGAATAGGACTAAAAGTTACTGGATGAAGTGAGTATTTTCCCACTTTATAGGGAAAGCACGTATTCTAACTCAGGGATTGAACATATAAACTTTGTGTAAAGATCCCATCTTAATTTTTTAACTTTTTACTTTGAAATAATTTTAGATTAAAAGAAAGTTTTAAAGATAATGCGGAGAGTTCCCACATGCCCTTCAACCAGCTTTCCCTAATGTTAGCATTTTATTTAACTATGATACATTTGTCAAAACTAAAATCTTAAAATTGTTACAATACTACTAACTAAACTACAGACTTAATTTAGATGTCTCCAGTTTTTCTACTAGCGTTCTTTTTCTGTTCCAGGATCAAATCCAATATAACACACCACATTTAGTCATCATGTCTCCTTTGTCTCTTTTAGTCTGTGACAATTTCTGTCTTATTTTTTATGACTTTGACACTTTTGAATATTACTCATAAGGAAGGTTTTTTTGCAGAATAGTCCTCAATTTGGGTTCGCTTGATGTTTTCTTGTGATTAGACAAGTGTCTTAGTCCATTTGGGCTGACATTGCAAAATATCATAAGCTGGTTGCTTATAAACCCTATACATTTATTTCTTGCAGTGCTGGAGGCTGACAAGTTTAAGATCAAGGTACCATCAGATCCAGTGTCTGGTGAGGGTCCCTTTTCTGGTGTACAGTTGGTGTCTTTTACAGAGTTCTTGCATGGTGGAAGGGCTTAAGCAGATCTCTGGGGGGCTCTTTTAAAAAGGAGCTAATCCCATCCATGAAGGCTCTACTCCTAAAGACCACCTCCTTACAACCATCACTTCAGGGGTTATGGTTTGAACGTATGGATTTGAGGGGGACACACATATTCAGACCATAGTAACTAGGGTTCTGAGTTTTGGAGAATGATACCACAGAGTTGAGGTGTCCTTTCTTTGCATCAAATCAGAGGGTGTATGATATCAACATGACAGATCACTGATGATGTTAACCTTGATCACTTGATTAAGGTTGTATCTGGCAGGTTTCTCTGCTACAAAGTTACTATTTTCCCCCTTTTCATATTCTGTTTCTTATAAGTGAACCACTCAGTCCAGTCCATACTCAAGAGGAGGAAAATTAACATTTGGAATTCTTCCCTAAAAATGATTTGCTCTTTCTCCACCATTTATTTATTTGCTCAATTATTTATTCACATCAGTTGGCACTCATGGATATTCATTTTATTCATTGTGATGTAATCCAATACTGTCATTATTTTATTGTAAAAAATGTTTTAGCTTTGACAATGGGAAGCTCTTTGAAATTGGTTCCTGTGTCAATTTGACTTGTCCCATCCTTTGTTTTGCTGTTTGTTTTATTCTGTTTCAGTGTGTTTTTAACTTTTGAGACTACAAGTAGCTCCAGGTTCATCCTGTACTTACAACATCCCAGCCCTAGAATCAGCCATCTCTCCAGAGATCCCTGAGTTCCATTCTACTATTGGTGAATGGTAAAGAGAAGCCAAGATCTGGACACTATGTGTGTTCTTTACTACTAGGGTGTCATTGCAGAAAACTTTCAAAAATTATTTTCTTTTATACTCAGCATTCATATCCAAATCATGCTTCTTAAAGAACTATAGAAAACCTCAGAATCTAAATATTAAGGTAAAATAAGATCCACTGTAATTGGGTGACATAAATTTTGTTTCTTGAACTGGTATTAGGTCCTTGGGCATTTTTAAGATCCAGACTTTCTTTTTCCAGATATTTCTATTATGATTTAATAAAGATAGTGTGACCACTGAGGATTTCTTAAATCCAAGATCCTTTTCGGACACATAATTCATTTACAATCTTTGCTTGAAAATGATACTCAGCCATATACTCCCAGAAATATATTCTATATATGAGTGTCTTCTTTAGCTCTTTAGTTGTTTTTAAACTTGAAGGGCATGGTCAAATATCTGGAGCAGCTAAGAGCTGACAATTCAGCTGAGTTACCCCAATGCTGACAGTTACTCTCAAAAGCACCACATTTTGTTTTGTTTTGTTTTATTTTATTTCTCTTCTAGTTTCAAAAACCTAAAGCTATTCAACAAATTGTAGCTGTTTCTAGTTAAGGCTTTCAGAAGAGCTTTGGTGGGTTTGAATATGGGCTGCTTTAATTACAGTAGCATTTGGAGCTGTCACTTAAACAATGAGTAGGATTCAATGTAAGAATTAAATCCTGACCATTATATTACAACATAGTAATAGTAGATACTTTCTGGAAAAGGAAAATTAAAGCCTTGTGAATGAAGCATCATGGTCCAGTGTAATTGTGCTCTAAGGGAGTTTTATTAAATTTCTGTAGCAATTCAAAGATAAGAATCACACAAAATGGGGGTGAATAGCCTTCTCCAGTTGACAGCATTTGGAAAAACAGGTTAAGTAGAAATGTGAAGTAAAAATCTCTTAGGAGGGTAAGATATCCAAAAATAAAATACAATTTTTCTTGTGTGATAAATAGCATCTGCCATGAACAGCTTATAAGTTAATCAGGGATCTTTGGTTTTGGCTTTTTCAGTTGTTCAGAGAAAACAAATTACTACAACATCATGTGAAATGATCTATTAAAATCACTTACACAGGTCTTCCAAACTGGAAGATGGGGATGTGTAAAGTCTGCCTGGCAAACTCACAAAAGACTGTAAGCAACAAACCCGAATTTTAAAGACTGAATGAACAATTCAAAAAGAACAAAACAAATTTGGAGGGAATGTAAAATAACTTTATTCTTGGGTATAAACTCTGAAAGGGATAAAACACTTCGTTTGTTTTCAGAAGATCTCTTTTGTTTTGTTTTGTTTTTCATTGGGAGGCCCAGACAGGCAGATTACTTGAGGCCAGTAGTTCAAGACCAGCCTGGCCAAATGGTAAAATCCTGTCTCTACCAAAAATACAAAAATCAGCAGGGTGTGGTGGCACGTGCCTATAATTTTATCTACTTGGGAGGCTGAGGCAGGAGAATCACTTGAACCTGGAGGCAGAAGTTGCAGTGACTTGAGATCATGCCACTGCACTGCACTCCAGCCTGGGTGACAGAGCAAAACACTGTCTCAAAAAAAAAAAAACCTTTTGCCACTTTTAATTCAACTTGGGTTTGGCAAGTTGATATACCTATTCTATGAGCAGTAAACACAAGCACTTTCTAATTATATATATATATATATATATATATATATATATATATATATATCTGCACTAATTTTATATATATATATATATATCTGCACTAATTTTATATATATATATAGATATATATATATATATATCTGCACTATCTAATTTTATATATATATATATCTGCACTATCTAATTATATATATATATATATATATATATATATATATATATATATTTGTATTATACTTTAGGGTTCTGGGGAACATGATCTGCAGATCATGCAGGATTGTTTCACAGGTACATACATGGTAATGTGGTTTGCTGCCTCCACCTATATCTGGCATTTCTCCCCATGTTATCCTTCCCCAACCTCCACCCCCACTGTCCCTCCTCTAGTCCCCCACCAACAGACTCCAGTATGTGATACTCCCCTCCCTGTGTCCGTGTGTTCTCATTGTTCAACACCCACCTATGAGTGAGAACATGCAGTGTTCAATTTTCTGCTCTTCTGTCAGTTTGCTGAGAATGATGATTTCCAGATGCATCCATGTCCCTGCAAAGAATACTAACTCATCATTTTTGATGGCTGCATAGTATTCCATGGTGTATATGTGCCACATTTTCCCAGTGTCTATCATCGATGGGCATTTGGGTTGGTTCCAGGTCTTTGCTATTGTAAACAGTGCTGCAATGAACATTCTGTGCATGTGTCCTTATAGTAGAACAATTTATAGTCCTTTGGATATATACCCAGTAATGGGATTGCTGGGTCAAATGGAATTTCTATTTCTAGGTCCTTGAGGAATCGCCACACTGTCTTCCACAATAGTTGAACTAATTTACATTCCCACCAACAGTGTAAGAGTGTTTCTATTTCTCCACATCCTCTCCAGCATCTGTTGTCTCCAGATTTTTTAATGATCACCATTCTAACTGGCGTGAGATGGTATCTCAATGTAGTTTTGATTTGCATTTCTCTAATGACCAGTGATAAGCATTTTTTCATGTTTCTTGGCCTCATATATGTCTTCTTTTGAAAAGTGCTCATATATGTCTTCTTTTGAAAAGTTCCTTCACCCACTTTTGAATGGGTTTGTTTGTTTTTTCTTGTAAATCTATTTTAGTTTTTTGTAGATTCTGGATGTTAGCCCTTTGTCAGATGAGTAGATTGCAAAAAATTTTTTCCAATTCTGTTGGCTGCCAATTCACTCTAATGATTGTTTCTTTTGCTGTACAGAAGCTCTGGAGTTTGCTTAGGTCCCATTTGTCTATTTTGGCTTTTGTTGCCAATGTTTTTGGTGTTTTAGTCATGAAGCTCTTGCCTATGCCTGTGTTCTAAATGGTTTTGCGTAAGTTTTCTTATAGAGTTTTATGGTGTTAGGTCTTGTTTAAGTCTTGAATCCACCTGGAGTTAATTTTAGTGTAAGGTGTCAGGAAGGGGTCCAGTTTCTATTTTCTGCATATGGCTAGCCTTTTGCTTACAAGGCTTTGTCTATGGTTTAAAGTCTTTACTATGGCATGACAACCAGGAAGAGTTTACACACAGGCACATACCTTGTTATAAAAGTGATTCATCTTCTCAGATGACAATGCTGAGTTGATAATGATTAAGCACAATCTTTTAGCCTAGATAAGAATGATCTCATTAAGAGGAGGGAGAAAAGAAGAAGAAACAAGAGAAAGAGAAGAAGAAGACACCTCTAATGTCTTATGCTATTATCCAAAAGAAAACTTTCTAGTCCTTTCTTTTTCTGAGTATCTCCTTCACATTTCAGTGAAGAGAAGAGCTTTATCTTACAAAAACCTGTTAAGTAAAAACACAAAACGATCAAGATAAAACAAAGGAGCTTGTTATTTTTCCCAAGGATTCTCTGAGCCTCCCTTATTGAGTTGAATTTCCCGGTGCTCTTAGAATAGAATTTGATGTTGCAAACTAATCGACGGTAACCTTTTCAAGATCATTTTAATTTAAAATATGCTTTCCTTGGATCTTAAACCATTTTAGTCCTTTTGTTCTCATTATGTGATCCTCTTTCTCTTTATGGACCCTCTTATGATAGTGAATTAATTACAATAATTCCATTGGTTAATCAGTATTGCAGTTATTTTTTTATTCTGTGCTGTGAAAGACAGAAGAAATGGAAAGTCATGTTCTATATTCAAGATTACCCCAGAGCAATGGGAATACCAAGCCTTTCATACACATTAACACTAAAAAAACAAAAAATGGAGCTTCTAAGTTATAACAGGAAAAATAAAGAGGAAAGAGTAAACTTTCTTCTGATAGAGAGACTCACAAAAGACTTCTTGAAGGTGAAGGCTATAATCCAATAGTGCTGAGGACAGTCATTACCCCCCTTTTTTTTTTTAGTGAATAGAAAATGAAATCCATAATGATACCATGAAGTCACAGAGCCTCCCAAAAGATACTGCAAGGAAAATTACAGCAAAATCCACATGCAAGTTAGGAGAAAGCACTAGAAGCCACACCTTAGAATTGCACTATTTAAGAAGGTGGGTTTCCAAATACTGAAAAGTTTGAAGAGAAGGGGACTTCTGAACTGTGATCATGTTACACCAAATCAGTGTTTTCCCTGAGATCCACAGAGCTGCCTCCCAGTAGGCAGAGGTATAGGAATCCCTTTGTCAAAAGGTCCTTCAGTTGATGCTGTTGAATCATTACTCATGGTAAAGCACATGCTGTCAGGGGATGAGGGAACCTGGTGAACACTTGATTCTAATCAGTTCAACACAACTTTGATTGGTTTTTAATATTATAATTCAGAGTAAGATTTCTTTTAAGAATAATGGTGTTGCTGCTTATAAATAACTGTGGGCATCAGTGAACATGATGATTCCATTTCATTCTAGATGCTATTTTCATATTCTAAAACTAGAATTGCTAGAACCCATTTTGATAAGAAGTTTTTCAAACTGTCTTTTCAAAGTCATTTACTTTACTAGTGCACTTAGCATTTTAAAGTTTTATCACTTTCAGTTATGTTTATCCAGATACATGTTTTAACAGAAAGTGTCATGACCTATAAAACAGCAGAATTTTAGACAAATGTTTTGACAGCAAAACACTTATCTCCTAAATGAACATTCATCTGCTCATATTTTTCACCAAGAAATTGTTTTCTTTTGAAGATTCTCAAATATTCCTTAAATAGTTCCTGTCATTATCAATGATGCATGTAAGGACCTCAGTCATTAAGTGCCTGAGTACAAAAATCTATGACTCAAGCATTTGATACTGTTTTCCACATGATTTGACTAAAACAGCACAAACTTTGCAAACTTCTCTTTGACAAAAATATACTATAATTAGTAACTGTTTTTTATTATCTTTCCATATATTTTAGCTTACTAGGACATAGCATGAACTTACAACCACATTTTCTGAAGTATGCCCTGTTTAACCTTGGAGTCTTAACATATAGTCATGGGTTTGTATGTGAAAATCATGACTACAGCATACTATTTGGGAAGAAGTTTAAAAGTGATACAATTTTGTTTATTGATGGCTTCTCACACACATTAGCATGCAGTGTGAGCCCCAAGAGAAAAACTAAGTAAATTGCTTAGGGATTTTAAGGGTTATCTCCTAGATTTACTGTTCTACAAAAAATTTAGAGAATCACTTGCCTAGATATTTCCTCCATTTTAAAAGTGTTATGTATTAAATGCACATGAATACCCTACAGGAAGTGTTGATGGGATATATTCAGAAAATTTTATTGATTTATTGAAAAATAGAATTATTTTTCAATATTGATAAGCTTTAAATTGTCCAAATAGCTCATATTACTTTAGTTTGGCCATTTAAGAAGTAAACTCTTTTATAGGCAATATCTATTTATCCCTACTAATTCTTCAATTGAGTATCTTTCTAAAGACAATAGATTTTTACCTTCCTAAAACTGTGAAACTGTGAATCTGCCTGGAAGTTTTTAGGATGATTGACAAATTGTCTCTGATGATCTATTTTAGGCTTCAGAGTCCACAGTCTTTAACACTGCAATCTCTCTGTTATCTGAGTCTAAGAAAAATAATTTCCAGCTGTGCTCACCATTTGGGTATAACATGACTGTTATAATCCTCAGCCTAAAGCCCAGGAAGACACTTACTGACTTATGTGTCAATAAATAAAGATTAGAGAAAAGGCAGGATAGAGTGGAAAGAACAGCAACCTCATTCAAGAGCCCATGCTCAGTGTTTCATTGACTCATTTTTTAACATGAATTGATGATCATGGCAAGTCCAATGCTGGGGTAAATCCAGAAACATGGAATAGAAAGATTGAGCAAAGCAAGCAAAAACCTCACAAAATTACTTAAAACAATCAGAGATAACTGGGGAACAAAGGAGAACTCAAAAAAGCACAATTAATTACTTCCTTCCAAGTAATTAAAAAAGATATTGCTTCCTGTGCTAGAAGAAATATGTCTTTGAATCTTATTTTTCCTTCCAAATGGAGCAAATGACACGCTTGGCTCTGATCCCCTCTCATTCCATGAGTGAAGGGGAGTAGGGCCTTGCTCAGCTCACCTTAATTCTTCTCTGCAAGAGCTAGCTGTCGGCAAGTGTTATCTGCTGTTTCTCCAGGGGAGATTTTCTCACTATATCTCCATTTGAAAGATTTTTCTTTTACTGTTTTTTTAAAAAAATAGGTATTTATATTTTAATTGACAAATACTAATTGTGTATATTGAGATGATACAATGCAATGTTTTGACCTATGTATATATTGTAGAAAAATGGAAACTAATTAAAATATATGTCACCTCACCAACTTATCATTTTTTTTTATTGTGGGAATGTTAAAAATGTATTCTTTTAGCAATTTTGAAAAATATAATACCATATGTTCCAGCAATCCCATTTCTGGGTATATAGCCAAAGGAATCAGTATGTCAAAGAGATGTCGGCACTCCCATGTGTATTTCAGCATTATATACAATATCTGAAACATGGAAGCAACCTGCATGTCCATCAGCAGATGAATGGATAAAGGAATTGTGATATATAGTATATATGCAGTGAAATACTGTACAGGTAAAAAAATAAGGAAATTCCATCCTTGGCAACAACATGGATAGAACTGGAAGATATCATGTTAAGTGAAATTAGCAGGCACAAAGAGACAAGCACTGCATAATCTTATATACGTGGAATCTAAAAAAGTCAATCTCAGAAACAGAGAGTGGAAAGATGATTATTAGAGGCTGGGGAGGAAGGAAGGGATGGGGAAAGGGAAGATGTTGATGAAAAGGTATGAAGTCTCAGTTAGATGGGAGTAAGTTTCAGTTATCTATAGCACTGCGTGATGACCACAGTTAGTAATAATGTATTATATGTTCCATTTGGCATTTAATTCTGGTGCATTATGATCTCAGATTGGTGGGTAAGTCGGCCTCTGGTGTTCTGTGTTAGAAAGTGCACTTTCCTATACATATACCATGTCCCCAGCTGCACTCCATCATTAATATATATGATATGTGGGCTACCATTTACTTGCTTTTTCGTTTTAATTTCTGTTCGCTCAGAACCCAGGTGAAAAGAACATTGCTGCTTAATATTTTCCTTAGAAGAAATTCCTAAATTGATAAGAGAGAACAAATGCCATTAAGAAGGAAAAAAGAAAAATTGTATGTGGAGGAGAGAGAAGTCTGAAAACCCAAAATATAATTACACCACTACAAAGAATAAATAGATAAATAATTGGAAGCTAAAAATTTAAAAATGTATTACAAATTGGAATAAAATGGCTGAGATTTTACATAAAATATAGATGATGTGTCTGTGAGGTTTTATAATTCTCATAAGAGAAACAAATTCTGACTGCTTTAAGCAGTCAATTAATTTATTATAGAGATGCAAGATGACTCACAGAGTTTCTGGGAGTTCTGGAGTACAAGAGTTAGGGCTATTGGGCCAGCCAATGTTACCAAGGACCTTTCTAGACCTGGTTGGGTGAGGATAACTCAAATGACTCAAAACATTCAGAAAAATATTTGACAAAACTCAACAATTGTCACAGTAATAACTTTCAGCAAACTTGGGCTAGAAGAAAACTTCCTCAAAGTGATAAAGGATATGTAGAAAATCTCTTGGTAAAGATCATAGTTAAGATGAAAGACTAAGTGCTTCTCCCCCTAAGATGTTCATTAAGGCAAGTAGGTCTGCTATCATCACTTCAATCAACACTGTGTTGGAGGTGCCAGTCAGTGCATTAAAGAAAGGGAGAAAGAAAAGGCAAACATTGAAAAGTAAGAAGTAAAACTGTCTTTCTTCACACACAACATGGTCTTTACGTAGAAAATCCTGTAGCAGTTATATGAGTCACAAGTCACAAAATCAATATTTAAAAAATTAATTGTATTTCTATATACTATAGCAAACTGAAAATGCACATTTTAAAAAAAGAAATACCATATGTAGAGATATTTAATGAGATTTTAAAATCTGTTAATATGATAAATGACATCGATTGATATTGAACTGTTAAGCTGACCTAGTATTTCTTGAATGTACTCCAGTTGAACATGATGTGTTATTTTTTTATGTTAATGAAACTTATTTACTGAATTTAAAAAAATGTTGCATCTATTATGATCATAGAGGGTATTCCTCTATAGTTATGTTTGTGGTATCTTTGTTTAGTTTATGACATGGCTTGGCTTAATATTTTCCTTAGAAAAATTAATCTTGAATTATAGCTTCCATAATACCCATGGGTTGTGGGAGGTACCTGGTGGGAGGTACCTGGTGGGAGGTAATTGAACCATGGCTTGGGGAGGGGGGTTTCCATATTGTTCTTGTGATAGTGAACAAGTCTCATGAGATCTGATGGTTTTATCAAAGAGCAGTTCCCCCTGCACATGCTCTCTTGCCTGCCGCCATGTAAGATATGACTTGACTCCTTATTTGCCTTCAGTCATGATTGCAAGGCCTCCCCAACCACTTGGGACTGTGAATCAATTAAACCTCTTTCCTTTATAAATTATCCAGTCTTGGATATGTCTTTATTAGCAGCATGAGAACAGACTAATACAGTTTGGATATCCCAGTACGTGCCTCATAGAATTATTTGGAAACACAGGTTGATTGTCTCTTATTTAAATGCTTAGGACCAGCATTGGGACCAGAAGTATTTCTGTTTTCAGATTTGTTCAGATATTGGCCTATTTTCATATACATAATGATATATCTATCTCAAAGATGGAACCGAAGCTTAATCACAAAATTTATGGTTGTTTTATGAATACATTATGCACATAGACTAAAAGTAATTTTATACAGCATTTTACATAATTATTATTTTAAGTATTTAAAGTATTTTTTCCATAAAACAAAATTTTGGCTGTGATCTGTGATATGTGGTTTCACTTGTGTCTTGTAGATGCTCCAAAGTTTTGAATTTTGCAGACTTTCGAAATTCAGATTTTTGGATTAGGGATACTCAAGATGTACTCAATATTGTTGAATTGCCAATTAATCTTATAGATTTAATGCAAGCCAAATTAAAAACCCAGTACACATTCTTTTTAGAAATTGTCAAACTGACTCTAGGTTTAATATATACAGGCAAATGACCTAGAATAGCAAAGCAATGTTAAACAAGTAAAATATAATTGGAGCAAGGTAGACATTTGGATATATGGGAAGGAATAGAGAATCCAGAAATTGGCACCATGTCTGTCCAATAGATTTTTGAACAAATTTATTGTGCCATATTTTATATATCATAACATTTACTCATTTTAAATGTACAACTCCATGATTTTAGTTACTTTACTAAATGATGCAACCACCACCACAAATTAGTTTTAGAACATTTTCATTCCCCATTCCACCAGAGAGATAGAAAAAAAAAAGATAGTTTGTTTTCACTTACAGTTAATTTTTGTTCCCACTCCCAGTCCACAGTCGAAAGTGAATTTACTTTCTTTTTTTTTTTTTTTTTTTTTTTTGAGATGGAGTCTCACTCTGTTACCCAAGCTGAAGTGCAGTGGCAGGAAGCTCACTGCAACCTTCACTTCCTGGATTCAAGCGATTCTCCTGCCTCAGCCCCCTGTAGCTGGGATTACAGGCATGCACCATAACACCAGCTAATTTTTTTGTTTGTTTGTTTTGTATTTTTAGTAGAAACAGGGTTTCACTACATTAGCCAAGCTGGTCTCAAACTCCTGACCTCAAATGATCGGCCCGCCATGGCAACCCAAAGCTCTGGAATTACAGACGTGAACCACTGCTCCTGGTCTACTTTCTGTCTTTATAAATTTAACCTTTCTGGACATTTCCTATAAAAATACTAATATAACATGCAGTCTCTTCTGTCCAACTTCTTTCACTTAGCATAATTTTTCATGGTTCATCTGTGATGGAGAAGGTCTCAACAATTCCCTTTAATTGCTGAATAGTATTATTTTATTGTACAGAATACCCATGCTGTCTATCCATTGACAAGATAAACATTTGTTTCCAAATTCTAACTGTTATAAATATTATTAATATATGCATATAATATTTACAATGTGCAGCCTTATATGCAAGCCTTTGTATGGACATAGGGGTTTATTTATCCTAGGAAAGTACCTAGAATTGAATTGTCAGGACTTATGGTAGTTTTGTCTTTAATTTTTTAAGAAACTACCAAAACATTTTCCAAAGTACTGCACCATTTTACATTACTATCATTAATGTGTGAGGGTTTTCATTTTGTCTACATCCTCACCTACATTTATTGCTCTCTTACATAAAGTATAAGTATTTTATTTTGTATAAAATAATATCTTATTACATATCTATGTTTTATAAATATTTTACCTGTGGCTTGTCTTTTCGTTCTCTTAATAGTTTCTTCTAAAGTACAAAAGTTTTGAATGTTGATAAGGTAAAATAGTAAAAGTCTTCTATTTAATGGACCATGCTTTGATGTCATATATAAGAAATCTTTGCTGAATTCTAGGTCTCAAGGTTTTTCTTGTTGCCTTCTAAAAGTTTTATTGTTTTCATTCTTACATTTAAGTCTATGATCCATTTTGAGTTCATGTCTGTGTATGCTACGAGTTAAAGTGCGTATTTAGGTTTGTGAATATACTGTGGTTCCAGAAAAATTTACTTAACAAAATATCTATTGAATTGCCTTGGGACATTTGTAAAAAGTCAATTTTCTACAAATATAAGGATTTATTTCTGGAGTTTTAATATTGTTATGTTGATTCATATGAGTATCCTTATGCCGGTAGCACTCTGTCTCAATAACTGTAGCTTTAAATAAATTTTGAAATCAAGAAATGAGTCTTGAAACTTTGTTCTTCCTTTTCACATGTTTTTCTAGCTATATTGTGTGTTGCTTTCCCATATACATGTTAGGACTTCTTTGTCAATTTCTGCAACAACAACAACAATAACAACAACAACAAAAAGCCTGCTAAAATTTAGATAGAGATTGCATTGAATATAGGGGCCCATTTAGCAAACATTGCTATGTAAAAAGTATTGAGTGTTTTAATCTATGTGGATGAAATGTTTCCATGTATTCAGATCTTTTTTATTTATGTATAATAATTCAAGAGGCTTAAATAAAGCCTTAGCATATAGCATTTAATTAGGTGTCAGAAGAGTAATGCAATACAATCCAGTAAGGTTTATTTAAGGTTTATTCAAGCATTGTAAAAATAATTTATCATCAGAGAATGTTCCCCATAGTCTTTTATGTCAATACACTTAAGTGGAAAAATAAATATGATTACATTAATCAATGCTTTAAAAGCATTTAATAAATTTCACTATTCACTCTGAATAAACACTCTAAAGAACTAATGAAAGAAAATTACTTAAATATTATAAAGTTCATTTATCTGACACCTAAAGTAAATAATATTGCAATGTTTTTTAAAATACTTATTTGATGCCCGCTTCAAATAAGATTAGTGACTACACAGTGATCCTTACTGGCATCATTATTATTCAATATTATTTTGGCTGTTTTTGCAAATAAAATGCATTAAAGTAAAATTCATAAGAATAAATGTCAAAAAAGATTTTTGAGTGATAAGTTTCCTTCTGATTGATGAGATTAAAATTCTATGCAATTCAAAAGCTCTGATACAAAATCTATTCAAATTAAATGATCTGGTAAGGAGCCCAGTAGCAACACAAATGTAGAAAATTAACGTTTTGGTGTTACAAAAAAGTAAGCACTTAAAATGGACAGGACAACACCACCTTTATTTATTTTCACAAAAGATCTGCATATTATGTAGGGATAAAGTGCATATGCATGATGAAGAACCAAATTAAGAATAAGCCAAACATGAATACAAAACATAAACTAAAATTTGATTAAATGCCAATGCATAATTTGTTATTAGATAAAAATATTAAAAATTTTAAATGTTAATTTTATTTAAATGTATTTAATGCAATTTCAATTAGAATACTAATCAGGTAATATGATCCTAGTTTTTATTTTTACAAAAGGGCTGAGAATATCCAATGAAACAATAAAAAGCAGTAAGGAGATTTGCTTCACTGCTTGCTAGAAAATTACAAAAACAAAATATTAGCAGAAGAGAATAGCAGATCTATAATTATATCTTGATGTATATGAATAGTTAATATATGTTAAATGTTGTAGTTCAGCAGGGAAAGCACTGATGTTATATGAATTGAGCTAATACAATAACTAACCATTTTAAAAAATTAAATGGACCACTCTCTTATGCATATATAAAGAAATAAATGCATTAACAAATTTAATTTAAAAATTAAAACTTAATCTTTTAGGGAAAATTGCAAAAACAAACAGTAGTGTCAATGTGTTGGGAGAACTTCTTAAACATAAACAAGTCTAGATATCCAGATTGTAAAAGAAACAGAACGTATTGACATAAGTAAAAACTATGGAATATTATGCAGCAATCAAAAATGATGAGTTTGTGTCCTTTGTAGGGACATGGATGAATCTGGAGAACATCATTCTCAGCAAACTGACACAAGAACAGAAAAAGAAATACCGCATATACTCACTCATAGGTGGGTGAGAAAAATGAGAACACGTGGACACAGAGAGGCGGTCTACTATACACTGGGGACTGTTGGGGGGAATGGGGGAGGGACAGCAGGGGGGGGCTGGGGGGGATAGCCTGGGGATGAATACCAAGTGTGGGTGAAGGGGAGGAAAGCAGCAAAGCACACTGCCATGTGTGTACCTATGCAACTATCTTGCTTGTTCTGCACATGTACCCCCAAACCTATAATGCAATAAAAATTTAAAAAAAAAAAAAAAAAAAAAAAAAAAAAAAAAACTAATGAATTTTAATTTTCTCTCTAGCAAAACAATGCAAAAGCAAAGTTCATAGACAAATGATAAATCTAAACACAAATTTGTAATGGAAATGGCAAATTTCTAATTTCTAAAGTATCTTAAGTTTTTAAATATTTTCAAAAAAAAAGCAAGTAGCTCAATAGAGAAAATTACAAGATGATGAAAATATAATTTACAGAAGAGCCAGAGGAAATGGCCAATATTATGTAAAGCCATTCAAATCCATAGTAGTCAGGGAACTATAAATGTAAGTAAAGAATTTTGGTAGCTTGACAATGTTGTATAATTCCTTTCTGCAAATAAAAAGCATAAACCGAACAAAATCATTAAAAACAACTAATAAAGGATACTGGAAATGGTTAACTCTAGACAACTCTAGGAGAAGTGTTTACTCATTTTTAAAGATGAACAGACTTCTATGTATCTGGTAAAAATTGGATTTTGTGACGTCCTTGCATAGGGTATTCCCTTCAGTCTACCTTGAGCTGAAGTTGTCAGTTTACAGCAGATGTCACTGTAGCTAATAATTCAAGGGGGAGACTGGGAAGCTGGGTTAACAGACACTACACATTTCTGGCTGACTGCTAAACTACATGTACTTGCAGTGGATACCATGGAGCCAGAAAAAGAAACTGAGAGTCTAGAGAATCTTACAAACTTTTCATGTATTTGAATCTATTCCTTATTCAGACAGCAGAAGATGGAAATCTTACTGGCTTTAGGTGTCTGAATTACAAAGTCACAGGGAACAAGGAAAAAAAAAAGATTTCATTCACACACTGAGCAGTAGACAAATTTCACAGATTGAACTGTTAGCTCATTATCACAACACAAAAAATAACCCTCAGGAAACAAAACTATACCTAGAGCCAGTACAATATATTATATATATTAACTTGTTTTCAACCAAAGTTTACTAGACATTCAAAGGAACAGACAATTGTGGCTTGTATGGAAGAAAAGAAAATAGTCAAATGATTTAGAAAAGAATACTAATAATGAGAGAACACTAAGGAATATCTTCACAAATAAATTAACATTGTAAAAGAGAAACAAATAGAAATTCTTTATTAAGTATAATAACCAAAATGAAACTGTGCTAAAGAACTCAACAGCAGATTCAAGTTGTTAGAAGAAGGAATAAGTGAATTTAAGGACAAATCAATGGCTATAACTCAGTCCTAATAGGAGAGGGGAAATTTTTGAGAAAAAAAAAAAAAAAAAACAGAACCTCAGAGATTTGTGAAGCAATATTAAGTGTTTCAATATATGTAGTTGGTATCCTGAAAGGAAACAAGGAAAGATAGAAAAACCTTTTAGAAGTGATAGCTCAACACTTTTCAAATATGTTGAAAAACATTCTGCAAATACAACAGGAAAAATGCTTAGCAAAGAATAAAGGGAAAATTTTGGAAGCAACAAGAGGGAGCAGTAACCAATCACCTCCAATGACAGAATGGCATGTTTAATAGATTTAATGGAGACCAGAAAGCAATGTCAAAGTCCGAGAGAAGAAAATGCCTGTTAACTCAGAATTCTTTATCTAGTAAAAGTACCCTTCAAAAAAAAAAGGAAAAATAAAGACATTTCTACACAAACAGTATGAGAGGCAACTGATAGCAAACCTGCATTCTATGACTTGTATGCTATAAAAAATGTTAAAGGAAGACTGAGGGGCAATGATGACAAATGGTAACTCAGATCCAAACGAAGAAATGAAGAGCATGAGAGCTGGTGACTGCAGGTAAGTATAAAAAAGATTATGCGAATTTTATCTTATTAATTTATTTTAAAGGTGTGTCTTGCAAAAAGTTAACGTATTTAAAAGACCTGCCTTTATAAAGCTGCACTCCAATGTTCATTACAGCTTATTCACAAAAGCCAAGATATTGTAAGAAGCTAAGTATTCATCAGTAGTTGAATAGATACAGAAAACGTGGTATATAGGCAAGGAAATACTCTTCAACCTTAAAAAGATGGAAATCCTATCATTTGTGACAACATAGATGTTACATAAAATAAGCCAAGCACATAGACAAATACCGCATGATCTCATGTACGCGTAGATTCTAAAATAGTCAAACTCATAGAAACACAGAGTAGAATAGTGGTTACCAGAGGGTGGAGGACTGTGGAGATGGTCAAAGCACACAAATTTAAGTCAGACAGAAAGAATAAGATCAAGAGATCTACTGTATACAATTGTGACTATAGTTAATAAAAACATATGTATATTATATACTCGAAAATTGCTAAGAACGTAAATTTTAAATGTTCTTACTACTGAAACACAAGTATGTGAGGTAATACACATGTCAATAGGCTTTATTCAGCTATTCTACTATGTATACATATATTCAACCATTACATTGTACACCATAAATATATACAATTTTTATTTGTCAATAATTCTTTTGAAATGAATAAAAGGAAGTTAGTGTGATGCCTCCCACTGTGTTCTTTTTGCTTAGGATTGACTTGGCTATGCGGGCTCTCTTTTGGTTCCATATGAAGTTCAAGGTGGTTTTTTCCAGTTCTGTGAAGAAAGTCAATGGTAGCTTGATGGGGATAGCATTGATTCTGAAAATTACTTTGGGCAGTATAGCCATTTTCACGATATTGATTCTTCCTAATCATGAACATGGAATGTTTCTCCATCTGTTTGTGTCCTCTCATTTCATTGAGCAGTGGTTTGTAGTTTTCCTTGAAGAGGTCCCTTACGTTCCTTTTAAGTTGTATTCCTAGGGATTTTATTCTCTTTGTAGCAATTGTGAATTGCAGTTCATTCTTGATTTGGCTCTCTTTAAGTCTGTTATTGGTGTATAGGAATGCTTGTGATTTTTGCACATTGATTTTATATCCTGCTATACTACAAGGCAACAGTAATCAAATCAGCATGGTACTGGTACCAAAACAGAGATATGGACCAATGGAACAGGACAGAGGCATCGGAGGCAACACAGCATATCTACAACCATACAATCTTTGATAAACCTGACAAAAAACAAGCATGGGGAAAGGACTCCCTGTTTAATAAATGGTGTTGGGAAAACTGGCTAGCCATGTGCAGAAAGCAGAAACTGGACCCCTTCCTGACACCTTACACTAAAATTAACTCCAGATGGATTAAAGACTTAAACATAAGACCTGGCACCATAAAAACCCTAGAAGAAAATCTAAGTAAAACCATTCAGGACATAGGAGTAGGCAAGGACTTCATGATCAAAACACCAAAAGCATTGGCAACAAAAGCCAAAATAGACAAATGGGACCTAATCAAACTCCACAGCTTCTGTACGACAAAAGAAACAGTCACTAGAGTGAATCGGCAACCAACAGAATGGAAAAAAATTTTTGCAGTTTACCCATCTGACAAAGGGCTGATATCCAGAATTTACAAAGAACTCAAACAGATTTACAGGAAAAAAAACAAACAAGCCCATCCAAAAATGGGCAAAGGATATGAACAGACACTTTACAAAAGAAGACATACATGAGGCCAACAAACACATGAAAAAATGCTCATCATCACTGGTCATTAGAGAGATGCAAATCAAAACCACATTGAGATACCATCTCACGCCAGTTAGAATGGCGATCATTAAAAAATCTGAGACAATAGATGCTGGAGAGGATGTGGAGAAATAGGAACACTTCTACACTGCTGGTGGGAGTGTAAATTAGTTCAACCATTGTGGAAGACAGTGTGGTGAGTCCTCAAGGACCTAGAAATAGAAATTCCATTTGACCAGCAATCCCATTACTGGGTATATATCCCAAGGACTATAAATTGTTCTACTATAAGAATGCATGCACACGAATGTTCATTGCAGCGCTGTTTACAATAGCAAAGACCTGGAACCTACCCAAATGCCCATCGATGATAGACTGGTCTGGGAAAATGTGGCACATATACACCATGGAATATTATGCAGCAATCAAAAATGATGAGTTCGTGTCCTTTGTAGGGACATGGATGAATCTGGAGAACATCATTCTCAGCAAACTGACACAAGAACAGAAAATGAAACAGTGCATATTCTCACTCATAGGCGGGTGATGAACAATGAGAACACATGGACACAGGGAAGGGAGTACTACACACTGGGGTCTATTGGGGGGAATAGGTGAGGGACAGCGGCAGGGGGAGCAGGGGAGGGATAGCATGGGGAGAAATGCCAAATGTGGGTGAAGGGGCGGAAGGTAGCAAAACACACTGCCATGTGCGTACCTATGCAACTATCTTGCATGTTCTGCACATGTACCCCAAAACCTAAAACGCAATAAAAAAAATTAAAAACAGCAAAGAAAAAGAAAATGTGGAGAACACAGGTAAAAGAAGATAATAAAAATCACTTCCAATCCCATAAAAAAAAAAGGAATTTAAAAAAAAGAAAGTGATTAACAGGGAGTACATTTTCAGCAGTGATTCTGCAAGCAAAGCAACATTGGGATCATAATTGCAGAAAGCAGCTAAGGGAGAGTAGCAGGTAGATGCAATAGATTTAAGTCTGCCAGAGTTCCAGAGTGCAGGAAATTGGTAGCCTGGAATGGGAACCACAGCAGGAGAATGGAAACTATAAGCAACCTAGAAAAAAAAATCTGGTGCAAGAACAGGTCAGCTGCTTGTTAAGAAACTTCAGTGGTAAATGCAAAGCATTAATAGGAAAAAATCGGAAATTGATGCTAAGCTACAAAGTCTGTGAATTAGCGTTTTCCTCTTGAATGCAAAATCAGGTTATCTTAAGTTGCAGATACAGAGGGATAGATGGACTTAAATTTGAGGGGCAGTAGAATAGAAAGCAAGAAAATTTGTGACACTGGTCTATTGATCTATGTTTCCCGGTTATCTGAAAGATCAATTTACTAGCACACTTTCCTCTTGGAGATTTGCAATTCATCAGGTAATGTATCATTCTCCAATTTTGATTTAGACTTGAAATAATAAAATGTGAAAGTGAATTTTTGGAAGTTTGTGCCCTATCTGTCCACTTCTGCTCAGCTTACTGGAAAAAGAAGAGAAGAGAGGGCAAACGAACATGACTTCCGTGGTGTCCCGGGACTGGCTTCTTCGTGGAAGACAAGCAGAGAGCAGAACTGGGTGCCATCAATTTCTCTGAAAGCTTTTATATAAGGATCTTATGATTCTTTCCCTTCTTTCAAGTGTGTTACTGAATTCATTATGGATGGATATTTATTCAAAATCAAATTTAGTTGTGCCTGATGGACTTAAGCTGACACTGTTTTGATCTCATCTACCTAGAAGCCATGGTTTGGAAGCTCTGGTTTGCATAGGAAAAAAAAAATCTTATTGCCAGCTAAGGAAAAACAGTAAGTGTCCCTTTTTATTAAGATTAGACATTAGATTATGATCATGAAGGGAGATTGCAAAATCCAGTCTTTGAACAATTATGAAAAATGTATGGTTCTCAGTCATACCATATAGTATTTAGCAGAAAGAGACTTGCCATCGAAGAAAAGCATGCTAATAGTTAAAACTGGGAACATTATTTGGAGCCATATGAATTCCACTTCATATTCTTAGTATTGTTTTAAATTCTGCTATTCTCTTCAGATAAAGAAGCCAGACAAAATGTCGAGGTTATGCACTTATTTTTTTCGTGCAGCTTCTACATGTTTTTCATTTTCTAGAACTAACGTTTGTTACTATAAAAATTTAGCGATAGAGATAAACAAGAAAATAAAAATTCAACTGAAGTTTTATCCAAGCAGCTTTTAGAAACAACTTGGAGGTATGACATGTATTTCTGTGCATATATAAGTTAACATTACATGTTAACTTCACCTAACTCCATATAATCAGGTTTGACTGTGTCCCCACACAGATCTCACCTTGAATTGAAGTAACAGCCATGTGTCAAGGGCAAGGCAAAATGGAGATAATTGAATCATGAGGGTAGACTCCCCCATACTGTTTTTGTGGTGGTAGTGGATAAACCTCACGAGATCTGATGGTTTTATTAGTGGGAGTTGCCCCGCACAAGCCTGTTTGCCTGCCAACAGGTAAGACGTGCCTTTGCTCTTCTTTCACCTTCTGCCATGATTGTGAGGCCTCCCCAGCATGTGGACCGGTGAGTCCCATTAAACTTCTTTCTTTTGTAAATTACCCAGTCTTGGGTATGTTTTTATTAGCAGCGTGAGAACAGACTAATAAAATTATAAAACTAGGATTATTGAATATTGGCTTTTAAAAAGAAAAAATATGTATTGCGTTTCTTAGCAACATATCTTCAATGTTTTCTTTATCCATCTATTGTCCTGGGAAAGCTGGGTACATACGATGAGCTATAGACATATATACCCTTGCTTATCTCTGAATTCTACTAAGAGTGAAGGGATTTAAAAAAAATAGCAGCAGTCGGAAATCTGTAAGAACTAAAATAGCTGAGAAAAATACAAGTACAGCAAACTTTTGGAAGATGAAAGCAGATGAATGAATGGTAACTGATTTAGCAGATACAAGAAAGCTGAATCCTAGGGGGCAGTGAGTGGGGAATCCCTATTAGCCCCAGGATTGACAGTGCCAGGTGCCTCTGAGTAGAACTGAGAGTGGAACAAAAGGCAGAGGCTCACATCAAAGTCTTTACACCCTCTTGATCTTTTTCCTCCGTTACTTAGCTACTTAACTGTCTCTTTCTTACTTGAAGTTGATGCTTAGAAGTGGATAAATTAGAGGGCCTCTGGACTAGGGGCTGGAGGAATAGATGCAGTTGGGGGAGTATGCTTAAATGAAAATGGAAAACTAAGTGTACATTTATAAAATGAATGATGAATTCCAAATTTCTGACTTCTTTCCTACTAGCACCCAAGCACTCAGCCTTAAACCCTCTAGATAACAACCAAGATTACTTTGCCATCTGAGGAAATCCTATAAACATGAAACACACACATACACACAAAAGTCATAAAAAAAGAGATAACTTAAAAGAAACAGATTCTTAAGGAAAAGAGCCTCTTTCCTCAACTTTTATTTTGAAAAGTGTCAATCTTTAAGAAAAGATGAATGGATAGTGCAGACAACATTTTACCTACCACATTTGTGTCTTCTTTCTCAAATGCTGAATCATGAAACATCACTCCTGTATTTCAGCATTTACTTCCTAAGAATAAGAGATGTTTCTATATTTTTCTATACAATGTCATTTTTACATCTAATAAATTAATAATTCTATAATATCATTTCCCTTCTATATTTAATTGTCCTGAAAGTAATTTTTATTAAGGCTTCATTTTTATTATGTGATATCATCAGATTTCATGAACTGCATTTTGGTTCTCTGTCTCTTTAGACACTTTAACATAGAGCAGTCCTTCTGTTTTTTGTTTTCATATTTGTATTTTGAGGATTCCAGGCCAGTTTTCTTGTAGATAGAACATCCTACACTTTAGATTTGACCAACTGTTTTATGGTGACGTCATTTAACTTATTGCCATACTTCTCAACATAGATCTACTCAATAGATGATGTTATTTTTATTCTGAATATATCACATTAAAAGGATACATACTTTTAGATTGGCCCACCCTTAAGAATAATTAATGCTCAATTTGATCACTTGGTTAAGGTGATAAGCATTAGATCTAAGAAGGGAAACATTAATAAAAGAAGCTATTATTAGCAACACCAAAGAGATAAGATAAGATTTTGTAACTGTGAAGCAAAGAGAGAATATTTTTATAAATGTTAAGGATTCTTGAAAAATACTAAATAACTCTTGAATGAAATACATAATAGTAGATAATAACTCTTAAATGTAAATGCATCAGAACAGTAGAAAGTGTGAAAAATAAAGTTAAGGTGATCACCCAGATAGCAGAAGGAGAAAAGAATTGTGTAGGAAAACAAGAGCGAAAACATAAGCATGTTAAATAAAGGGTCCAAAAGACCTAACACATTACTAAAAGAGCTTCCAAACTCAGTAGGAAAAATAATGGAGGAGATAAAATTATTAACAAAATAATTCAAGCAAATTCCCCTGGGTTGAAAAATGTATTTCTAGATGAAAAGGACCTAGCATAATACACATTGATTTTCCTCTATATTTGCTCCATTAACCTGTCCTCTCTTACATCAGGTGATTTTATTTATTCTGCCAACATAACATATGTTAATGCCTAGCAGGGCACATACCAATTCATTCTTCTTTTTCAGATTTTTCTTGGTTCTTTTTATTTATTTACACCTAATCATAATATTTAGTATCATTTTGCAATAGATACCCTCCCTGAAAGCCTATGTATATTTTGATTAGGATTGTACGTATGTATATATAAATCTGAGTCTAAATTTTATCTTAAGAATATTAAGTTTTCTCATTGAGAGTTATTTATTAATGCAAAGAAGTTGTCTATTATATTCTGTACTATTTTGATATATTGATTTATCAATGAATTATCAAATTTTTGCCAAGTTAATTTCTAGGCATTTTGTAATTTTTTTGCTATGATAAGTGGTATGCTTTCCATTGGATTTTTTTTTTTTGAATTGATACCTTACCTTGCACACAGATTTATTATAAAAACAGAGGAGATCCACAAAGGTAAAGCTGCTAATAACTCTTGTTTGGTTGCTTACTGAGCAAACTAGGCTTAAAGTTGCTCTGCATACGTAGAGTGCAAATCTGGTCTCGATTAATACTGAGGTCCCAAATGGCTTTTTCCTGCTGTGCTTCTGCAGGAGTTTCCAGGCAGAGATGACTTAGTAGCCTTGTTGTGATAATGTCAAGCATGTCACAATTGGCTTAGAGTTCAGATTGCAAAAGTAAGCCAGTTAGATAAGACTAGCTTCCCATTCAAGGGCAATTGAAAGGTGCCCCAAGCTTTTCTACTGAGTAACTTTCATTCTGCTGTCTATTCTCTAGGTGGCCTGGCACCGACCTAGGTCTCTCACTTTTGCTTGGTTATAGTGTTCAAGAATAATTGTATACTATGCTGGGAATGCAATAACCTGAAATAGGATTGCTTTTGTGGGTCCCTCAGCAGGTACATGGAGGGCAAAAGTAGTTGGGACTCCATCCACCCTGGGCAGTTTTTCTGAGCCTTGGGGATTAGCTGGCAATGAATCCCAGGCTTTCGTTGTTCCTTGCTGCGTATCTGTAAGTCACAAACCCACTACATGTAACTTGTTGTAGGCATGGGTGTTCGGTCTCACTGGATTCAGACAAATTGGTAACTAGTGCACAGTGAACCTGCTTCACACACTTAGCTTAGCATGGAAAATTATAGCTCTATAAACGCATATACTCCATTTCTCATCCTTCTGTTCAACCCTTTGAAGCAAAGTGGTATAGTACGTCCAAAGGAAATTGCTACTTTGAGAGATATGCAAATTCATTGAACTTTATTCTTTAATATTTATTAAAAACAATTAAATTTAATGTCAGTAGGCTTTATTAAAAAGCAAAAGTATATTGAAAAAGCTCGCAGAGGTAATAATGCCAACTAACAATTTCTCACTAGTCCTAAACTGTAAACACTCCTAATTTTCTCTTTTTCCTTGAAAATTTCAAAAAAGGGAATATCGAGCATATTTTCTTGTATTGTTACTTAAACTTGGGAATGTAAGGCCCCTAAACATTGGTTTTATCAATTTCTTTCTTTGTCTAAATATCTCTATGCTGACATACACAGAAAGCCACCTTTCAGTTTTCATAACTGTTATAACAGAGTTGCATGTAGTATTTTTATTTGCGATTAAACATAAAACTTCTCTATATAAGGCTATGTATCTTTTCTTATTACTAAGAGTCATTATGTTGGTGTCTTCAATTTCTGGTCAGACTTATTGGAATCTAACCAGAGAAGGGCTCCCTTGCCAGAGGAGAAATACTAGACATCCCTGAAAATCAGACTACTAGGCGTTAGAGAAAAATGAGGCAGTCTACAAACTTTTTAGGGTATATAAGAAATCTCGACACTGCTGAATTGTTATTCATATGGCACAACCCAAAAAGATGTTCACAGACATGTCCTCCCATATTCCTTTATGTGGGAAACTAGGCAGTCAGAAACAGGGATGAAACCTGTCAACTATTAAATGAAAACAAATAATAATGCAATGACAAATTCACTGTATAGAAAGGCTAATATGAATAAGGTTGGACTAGACAGACTAAATAGGTCTATGACTTTAAGTATGTAACTAAAGGCCATGAGCACCAAAATCTGATGTGCTGAACCCCACACAGCCCCAAGTGCTCCTGGGCCTCATCCCTGTGATTCCCTGATAGACAAGTACTAGGAGGAAGAACAGCTAATCCCAAGGCTCCCTCAGGCTGGGCAGGAAACTTTCTAAACCACTGTCCTATCCCAACAACACAGCACATCTAAATAAGGAGGAAGGAGGAAAGGGAGAAGAAAGAGAGAGAGAGAGAGAGAGAGAGAGAGAGAAAGTATTAAAGACTACCTAGTCTTTAATACTTAGACCTATAAGTGTTAATTCTTATACCTATAAGAATGGAGAGACACACGAAATACAGAAGAAATTTAAAAAGTATAAAAGAATACTATATGCAAACTTTTTGGCAAACAAGCTGTAAGTTAAAGAAAATGAATAATTTCTTAGAGAAATATATTTTTTCTAAATCTGACTCAAAATGAAGCAAGAGGCTGTGCCTGGTGGCTCACACCGGTAATGCCAGCACTTTGGGAGGCCAAGGCAGGTGATCACTTGAGGTCAGGAGTTTGAGACTAGCCTGGCCAGCATGGCGAAACCCTGTCGCTACAAAAAGTACAAAGATTAGCCAGGAGTGGTGGCAGGCACCTGTAATCCCAGCTACTCAGGAGGCTGAGGCAGAAGAATTGCTTGAATCTGGGAGGCAGAGGTTGCAGTGAACTGAGATCATGCCACTGCACTCCAGCCTAAGTGACAAGAGTGAGACTCTGTCTCAAAAAATATATATATAATAAAAAATAAATACAAATAAAAAATTAGCTGGGTGTGGTTGTGTGGCCTGTAATTCTAGCTACTGGGGAGGCTGAGGCAGGAGAATTGGTTGAACTCAGGAAGCATTGCAGTGAGCTGAGATCATACCACTTCACTCCAGCCTGGGCAACAGAGTGAGAGTACATCTAAAAAAAAAAAAAAGCAAGAAAACAAAAAGATATTAATACCATAGAAGGTTTATGAGACATAGATATCTAACAAGGAAGCATCACAAACAAAGGGCTCCACATCTAAGCTATTGGTAGCTATTGGTAATCAGGTAATTCTAATAAAATAGACCATAGAAAAAGATGACAATCTTTATTAATTTATTTTATGAGGGCAGCATATTTTCAATTAAAACTTGATAAGGATGGCATAAAGTGTTTTTCAGAAAAATCTTATTTTCAAATATATATGCATACAATCTACTTATGATATTAGCAGAAAGAATTCAGCACAAATCAAAACTATGATAAGCCAAAACCAACAAAGAATGCCTACTTGAGGAATGATAGTGAATTTCAAAAATTAAAAAAAAAATGTGAAAAAAATGATTACATAAGAAGTTAAGGAATTTTATAGACAACAGTCTTTCTTAATAAAACTTTGCATAAAAATTGAATTTTCAGGAAAGTCAATCATTGATTTACATATTTTGAAGCTATACTGTTAGATGAATATGTGAATGTTCATTTTTAATGAATACCATTATTTTCTGATTGCTTTGTGAACTAATACAGAACATGTTTTTTGTTACTTATTTGCTGAATTAAATATTTATTTTGTCAGAGATCAATATTGCTACTTCAGATTTCTTCTTGTTTATATTTGTTTGGTATATCTGTTCTCTTCCTTCTATTATCAACAGTGTGTGTGTATGTATGTGTATGTGTGTGTATCTGCATGAGGTGTTGCATAGAAATTTTTTTGTTTGTTTTCATCAGTTCTGAGATTCTCAGTCTGTTGAGCAAATCCATCTGCAATTATACATTTACTATATTAGAGTAGGTCTTATTTCTTCATTCAGTTGATTTTATTTTCTTATTCTTATCCTCCACTGGATAGAAAATATTTTCTTCCACCACTTTCAATTAACACAATCTTTATGTCTGCTATGGACTGAATTTTACCACCCCTCCCCAAATTTAGATGTGAAGCCCTAACTCTGTATTTGGATAATAGGGTCTTTAGGACCATAATTGGACTATGTGACTGTATTTGGAGATAGGGCCTTTAGGGGATAATTAGGGTGAAATGAAGTCACAAGCGAGGGTCCTTAATTAAAAGGATTGGTGGCTTATAAGGAGAGGAAGATCTCTCTCTCTTGCTGTCTCTGTCTCTCTCCTCACTCCTGCCCTACAACACACCACACACTGGGGAAGTGCCATGTGAGACATAGAGAGAAGTCAGTCGTCTGCAAACCAGAAAGAGAGCTCTCACCAGAGCTTGGCCATGCTGGCACCCTCATCTCAGGCCTTCAGCCCCCAGAACCGTGAGAAAATAAATTTCTGTGCTCAAGCCACCCACTCTGTGGTATTTTGTTATATTGACTTGAGCTGACTAATACAATGTCTTCCTCCCACTTCCTATACTCTCCCACTTCCTATCACTGAGGAAAAAGTGTTGCATTTCAGCTGAAATAAAAGGACAAAAAGACAGGTTCTGAAAGCATTCCCCAAGAATCTCTTACTCTTCTGGCACTGCTTCTGTTACTGAGCCCCTTGCCAGGTTGGTTACTTTCTAGTCTGGTGATCCTGAAATGGTATCTGCTATTTTTCTTCTTTTTATGACCTCAAACTTACATGTCTTACCTAACAACAATATTACTATGCCAGGCTCACTCTGGAGTAGAATTGTGTCTCTGGCAAGCTAGGAGTCAGCATATCATGGGATTCTCTTTGCCCTAAGCTGGGAGCCAGCTTGAGAAATGAGCTGGAAAAGACGAGGACACAGGACTCATGCAGTCAAGTGAGATTCCAAGACATCACATATTCCTGGGTTTCTGACATCTCAAAACCAAAAAGATTTCTAATATTAGTGTGGAGAGTACAAAAGCCTATCTCAGTGCTGAGGCAAAAGATTCATCTTACACACTTCCCTGCCTTTCCTCCCTTCTATTCCGGAATTTAGAAAATGGTAATATCTAGTTCATAAACAGCAACAGCCACCAAAATGGTAATGCCTCATTTGTCCCAGGACCTATGGGTTTCAATGAACTCCTAAGTTCAATCTGGGTCCCTTGGGAAATGCCAAACAATACATACAGGCCTCATTATCCCAACTTAAAAAGAGAGGAGGACAAATCCGTGGATGGTTATGCTTACTCCCGTCTGGTACAGGAAGCATTAGGTAAAAGAAGCACATGAATGTGAAGGGGTGGAACATGTATTGTCTTCAAAGTCCTTTCCACTTAACAGAATGGCAGTACCTAATCATTTTTGAGTATTTGGTAAATGGTAGGATTTGGTCTCAAACACACGAGAGAGTTAAACTACACACATGCAAAATGGCCTATGAGTCATTGATTACTATTTCTACAGAAAACTTCAGTTTTTTTCTGTTTACAAATCAACTAAGCATGACGTTAAAACCACTTTTGCCTTTAGCAGGTTTTGTGGGCCAAAAATAGTTTTTTATATAGTGATTATTGGGCCACCATCATACAACTTTAGCTGTCTATGACAATGGGCAATTACATGCAAACAAGTGAGAGGAAAATACAAAAGATTTTTTAAACATTTTTGTTTATTTTTTCCTTCTGTTTGTTTTCTTGATGAAATTTAAGAAATTATAAGTCATTATTGTGAGTTTTTGCAGATGTACTATTTGCAGTAGATCTGAACAAGAAACTTTAAAAACAAATTAGAAGTGTTCTATTTACTTTCAAGGTTAACGGCAACATATTTCCACTGTGTAGTTTGTGTGTTCCTAATAAAGAAAGAATTCTTGAGAGATAAAGTGTTGCTGGTGGCTCATAGCTTATAAATGTTAAAGGGTTTTATGTCTGAGTCATTAAAACAAAGTTTACTTTACTCATTTTTAAAAATTCAGTATTTACTTCATACTAGATAGAATTCTGCAGTTAAGGAATTCAGCAAATGATCACAAATGACTCCTCAATTTCTCTTTATTAGACATCAGATGATAAGTACTGTGTACATATCCTTGTGCTACCTTTATACCATCTACACTGTAGCTGAGAAGGATGGAAAGAGTCAAAGAGGAAGAGAGAGTTGCAATGGCACCAAGAAAGCTTTCATTCTTTTCCTTCTTGCCAGGGATTACAAGGTCACAAACCTGGAGCAGGATCTTCATTGGAAGTATGAAGTGAGGGATTATGGAAAGTAAGTGACCTTTGTGCCTTGGACATTTCTATAAACATCTTTGAAGCCCCTTGGGGAACCAACCCATTTTGGAAATGAGACTAGGAGTTTCTTCTTTCTTTTTCTAGAATCTTTGGTTCTGGGAGGCTAAGAAAGACCAAGGCAAAGATCCTGGAGTCAGAGTTCAAGCTGCTTACCAGTTCTAGACTCAAGGCAATAGGGCATATTGACCATCCCATTCATCATCTATATTTCCCAGAAGAGGTGAACCCAATAATATTGGAGAGTGTGGCATATCTTATAAGTTCCTCTCAGGAAATCAAGACTGGAATACAAGGTATTCACACCCTAACAGGCCTGCTAAGTACTCAGGAATAAATGAGATGTGCAAGGCCCAGGAGTCTGGACTCTCACCAATAAGAATAAGCTTCTTCTCCTTCTAAAATGACTAAATGCAAAGAGATGATAGGGTAGGGTCCTTATAACAACTCTGAGGGTGGCAGTTTAATTCAAAAGGACATTTCACCAAATTGCACATTTCTGAGAAAGAGGGCAGAAGTAGAGAACTATTGTTCAGTCAATTATCCATAGTACCCTAGGCCGTGCTGGCAAATACAGGAATTGCATTTATTACACAATTATTAGAAACAACACTTTTGCCTTTTTAAATAATTATAGATTCAGAGAAGAATAGAGTTGAACTGCCTTCCCTTTCACTCACCAAGGATAGATGGGGAAAAATGAAGTTAGTTTGAAGGAATGCCGTATAGTCCATTAGAATTTAAAAAATAAAGAATTCCCATTGCACATGGAATTTTGACATTTCCTGAATAAAATTTGCTTCAGTTAGACAGCGAAATGAACTTTTGGTATGAATGAGCTGATACCCTACATTATTTAGTATTTGTGTTTACCTGAGCCCCAAGCTAAAGTTAACAATCAACTCTGTAACTGACCTGCACTAAATAACACCTTCTTCTAAGCAATAAAATAAACTGATTATTTATTTTAAATATTTTTTAAGTTTAATTTCCTTATAGTTCAGGATCAGCATTTTTATGAAGTTAGGAAGCTCTAGGTCTAATGCCCATATTATGATTTTATAGGTGTTCTGTTTATATTCGCTAAGCAGTCTGAACATTTCATTCAGAATACATTTTAGTTGTATTTCAACAGGGTCTTGGACTCAACTTAAAATAAAGATAGTTTGGGGCTCAAATTAAAAGTTATTATTTTTTACACTTATTTTCTTATAAGGCAATAGACATAAAATTAATTATATGATACTTAGACCCAAAGCTTTGGATCTAGTAGTATTTTTAAACAAACTAAAAGATCAAAAAGAAGTTCTTAAGAACTCTGTAATTGAAGAGCTAAAAAAGAGTCTACCCAAATGTCTCAGCAATTACTGGATTTCTTCAAGCTAATTTTCCTCAAAGACTAAATCTATTTCAAAGTTCTGAGGTTCTGGAGGAAATGATCATTCACTCTAATGGAAGTTTACTATCCTCCTGATAGTTTGGGATTCTTCTTAGAGAGAGGGAGAGAGAGAGTGTGTGTGTAAGAGAGAGAAAGGCATCTTATCCAGCTAGAAGGAAGGTGATAGCTTCCTGGAATGATCAGAATATCAAAAATCAATGCCTAGATTCAAATTAAGGACCTTGGACTCAAGCCAAGCCAATTGGGACTACAAAATCAATCAATTAATCAATCAATGGAAAGGATTAGAGTGAAGAAGACACTTAAGAGTTCAATTAAAGGCACCTCATGTGTGTGTACATGGCAGTTACCCAAGGAGACTTCTCTTTCTGAAGGGGAGTGTACTGCTTCCTGGTTCTGGTGGTGAGAGAGTCCTGGTCAAAGACCAGGTTCTGTTCCAGTGAAAGATAATTAAATAGACAAAGAAACTAGCACAGGATACCTATTATAAAAGGAAATTATTTCCCCTATCTGATGGTACAGCCAAGTCTGTTTCACTCATGTCCACCAATGAGCATCAGGCAATTCTGCTATCTTTGCCAACAAACGTTTCTTTACATCCTGAATCTAAAAGTAAGTGTTTTGATCCTCTTCCTTGCACCTTTATTTATAATCTCCATGAACAGTCTCACTTAATTGAATTGTACCCACCATCTGAATCCTTTAGATAATCATATCATAAGACTGGTTTTCATCTGTCCAATTCTGCCTTGTTATTTCTGTTATCTAAAACTTCAGGTGCAATACATGAAAATACCCTTTTAAAGAGCCTAACCATACACAAAGCTGCATATCTAGTAGTGTTTTAAAACAAACATAAAGGATCAAAAAGAAGTTCATGATATACCAACTATGTAATTGAAGAGTCAGTAAAAAACAGTTCTACCTAAATGTCTGACTTGTTGACAGCCTAACCCTACACAAAACAGATCAGATGAAACCAAGAAGTGCCCTTCAAGGTATTGTTAAATATAGTTACACTCTATAAGACTGTGCATTCCTGGTTCAAAATACAATTTTCTTCCCTGACTTATGTATGTTTCTTTTTGACTTAGTCTTCTCCAAGGCTGATCAATCAAATATTTTCTATGTTGTGACATCTGTTTACTTCCCAAAGAATCAGCCTGAAAAGTGAATGTATTTATACAAAGTAGATGACAATTAGTTCATAAGTTTATACTGTCAAACATGTTTTTATGCTAACATCCCATCCCATTCCTGGTTTTATGCTTGATAAGTTTACTTGATAATTTACAATTAATAGAATTACTCATTGCCACTTTTATCAAAGCACATGTCTTCCTGTAAAAAGATTTCAAAAAGAAGAAAAAGCTACTAGTAAAAGCAGCAATAATAAAATTGGGGGTATGAATACATCAATATTAATATCAATATTATAGATATCTGAATTCATTGAATTAGACCAGGAAAACTCTCTTCTATATGAACATTCACAATAAGCATCTATCTAATCCTATGTATATTTGGGATGTACATATATGTGGAGAGAGTGAGGGGCCATCATGGTGGAAGAGGTTAGATAGCATTGGGGAAGTTTTCATTATTTACAAATTTTCATTTGGGATACATTTTCATTGATTACATTTATTAATTTCCCATTTCCATTGTTGTTATTGCTGCTCATCTTATTTTACTCTAATCCTTCTATTTCGTCTCACTAAAAGAGCAAGCAGCTGAAGGGGCTTTCAACATTCACTGCCCTCAAGGCATCTCAACCAGGGAAACTAGATTTACTCCTCTAGGAGTCCAAGAAGAGAGATATGAGTGGAACACCAACAGTACTCTGAGAAAGACTGAGGAGCTTCTAAAGCAAAAAATATATTTGCCTGGATTCTCAGAATATAGCAAAGGAGATGGAAGGCAGTGCCCACTCCAAGTCTCTCAAGCTGAGTAGAGCAACCCTGCATCTAACAAGAACCCTAAGATGTAGCATAGAAGTGGATGGTGTTAGGACAGTTCCTCAGATTACCCCATAACTGGTATGATGCTGAGAGTGCAAGCAAGAGTCTGTATATATTCCTGGAACCCACTCAGAACCATGAAATCAGAATCACTGGAAATGTATGTTTCTTTTTTTTTTTTTTTTTTTTTTATTGCATTATAGGTTTTGGGGTACATGTGCAGAACGTGCAAGATAGTTGCATAGGTACACACATGGCAGTGTGTTTTGCTGCCTTCCTCCCCTTCACCCACACTTGGTATTCATCCCCAGGCTATACCCCCCAGCCCCCCCACCGCTGTCCCTCCCCCATTTCCCCCAACAGTCCCCAGTGTATAGTAGACCACCTCTCTGTGTCCATGTGTTCTCATTTTTCTCACCCACCTATGAGTGAGTATATGCAGTATTTCTTTTTCTGTTCTTGTGTCAGTTTGCTGAGAATGATGTTCTCCAGATTCATCCATGTCCTTACAAAGGACACAAACTCATCATTTTTGATTGCTGCATAATATTCCATGGTGTATATGTGCCACATTTTCCCAGTCCAGTCTATCATCGATGGGCATTTGGGTTAGTTCTTAACAAAGTACAATGAAAGATTCTTATGATCCATCTAAACTGAAAACGGAAACCAGACAGATTTCGTTGACTTCTGTTTTCTTATTTCTATTTCCCTAAAATTATCAAGGGAACTAACAGATGTAGATCAAGAGGTATTACTTACAACCCCAACAAACTCCTTTGATTAAAGGAGACCACTCTACATGTATGTGGGCACGCACACACACACACACACACATGCCTCACTAAGAATTAGAAGAACCTCCATTACCCCAATAAATTGCCTTCACTCTATGTGTAGATGACATGAGAGAAGCAGAAGAGAGAACCATGAGATGACAGTCCTTAGGACATGTCCAGTGCTTGTGCTAAGACATAATTCTCTCCATTTCAAATAAGGAAATGCAAGGGTCTTTTCCCTTCCCAAACCAAAGAAAAGAGATTTCAAAAATATCACTCGTCGAGACTACAAGTCCAAGACTACAAGACTCAATTGCCAATTACTAAGAGGGCCGGGGACGTTCTGCCAGTGTTGAGATCTCTGAGGATGAAATGGTGCTATGGGTCTAGCCAGATAGAGACCTCCCACAGGACATGAGAGAACTGTGCAGTGCTCCATGCAAGATTCAGCCTGGAATGAATGCTTCCTAAGACCATGAAATCAGAATCACTGGACATGTGTATTTCTTAATAAAGTACAATGAGAGACAGGGTGCTTTGCTTCCTAAGACCATGAACTGGCACTCAGTGTCAGGCAGAGGGATGGCAACTATGAGAAATCATGCAAGTGGCATCACTTCTCCTCCACTCTTGCCAATCACAACCCTCAAGACCAGTGGAGTTACACATCCCTATAGGAAGATAATTGGGGTCCCAAGCCACAGCAAACCTCCTCGAGACTTGCAACCTTCCTTTTCCCCTCCCAAGGATTGAAGGAGACTGAAAGAGCATCCTGCCCACTCCAAGTCTCTCAAGCTGAGGCCTACCTGGAACTAGTGGGAGAAAAGATGACATTTAAGTGGGAATGTGAAAGGTGCTTTAAATTGAATTTATATTAATTGAAACTGGCAGGAAGAGCTACAGAAGCTGCCAATGGGTTGTTAAGGATAGAAAAAAGTATTTGTTAAAATAAGTTTTTTTAAAAATGAGGGAAAATATAAAGATACATCTTCATCTTAGCATCCCTGCTCAGTATCCTAGTTAGGCACATAATACAGTCAGGCATGACTATTCCTACCACGTATAAGGTACCAGTTCCAGATTTTCCAATTACATAGAAATACTTAGGCCTGTAGCCCCAGATACTCAGGAGGCTAAGGCTGGAGGATTACTTGAGCCTAGGATCTTGAGGCTAAAATGAGCTGTGATCCTGTCACTGCACTCCAGCAAAGGTGACAAAACAACACTCTTGTCTTAAAAAGAAAATAAAAATTAGGTTACCTACACAGATGATCCAAAATAAGACTTATTTACAAGAAAGTTTGGATAATGTATCTGTAGCACAAAAATCAAGAATTTGGGAGGAAGTTGGTTTACATGTAATTCTGATTTTTTGTTTTGAAACAGGGTCTTTCTGTCCTCCCCAGGCTAGAGTGCAGTGGCAAGATTATGGCTCACTGAAGCCTCAACTTCCCAGGCTCCAGAAATCATCTCACTTTAGCCTCCAGAATAACTGAGACTAAAGGTGTGTGCCACCATGCCCCAAAATGGTTTTCTTTTCCTTTTTTTTTTCTTTAGACAGGGTCTCACCCTGTGGCCCAGACCAGAATACAGTGGCGCAATCTTAGCTCGCTGCAACCCCAGCCTCCCAAGCTTAAGTGATTCTCCTGAGTAGTTGGGATTACAGGCATAAGACACTGCACCTGGCCATGTTTTTCTTTTCATTTTTACATTTTTTGTTGAGATGGGGGGGGGGTCTCCCTATGTTGACGAAGCTGTTCTCAAACTTCTGGGCTTAAGTGATTCCCCCACCTAGGTCTCCCAAAGTGCTGGGACAATCAGAATTTGCGAATTCTGATAAATTGTATTAGATTTAGCATATATCTTACCATTAAGTATGTGGTTAAAAAACTATTATGGGCTAAAATCATGTTAAATGGAAAAATTTAGATGCTTAGAGAGTTTATGTAACTCTAACCCTTACAAAAGCAAATAATGTTGATGTAGCCCTTAAAAAGCAAAGCAATCTTAGGCCAGGCCAATAAAAGTACTTTGTAATTTCAACTCAGGAAGTCATAGTCCCACTGCACCCCAAACTAAGTGATCCCTTCCTGGGTAATCACATTTTAGGGCAAACATGAACAGGTTAATTCTATTCAGAGGAGAGTGGCCAGACTAGTGAAGATTCTGAAGGCAATGCTACATGTTGAGCAGATGAGGAAAATGCGTGGGTTTAACTTAGGATCATAATAGGACAATCATAAAAGCTCTTCCATTTATTTGAAGGGTTGTCATGTAGTAGAAAGGATGTGCCTGTTCTTTAACATTCCAAAAAGCAAGAACACACAAAAAGAAGTTGGTAAGGATGCCTCTAAGGTTGAACACGCCTTCTTCCCCATGGTGATGGTAGCAGTGGGCGTGTGCTAGGTTTCTCATGGCTGGGGTTTCCCAGCAAACGCTTGCTGACCATCTGTCAGAGATGCAGCAGAAAGACGTCCTGCACCAGGTGGAGAATCCAGTAAATGATCCCCAGGTTTCCCTCCAGCTCTAAAAGCCTATGTTTCTCATTGGACCACATACTTATGGCTTCCCTTCACTTTTCTCTCACCAATATGAAAATAATTATTTTAGAACAATAAATAGGTGGAACTTTTTCTATATTTTTCTATATTAAAACAAAAAGGAAAATGAAAACCGAGCATGATTCTCAAGGTGATCTGCTCTATGATGGTATTTCTTGTTCATGTGGTGGTGCTCCTTCACAGATTTTATTTCTCCCTTTTTCTTTCCTTTTCTTCATTCTTTGCTTGCCTTTTTTTTATAGAGGAGGAGGAGGAGCAGAAGACTGATCTGGAAATTTTCAAGCTTCTATAATTACATACATAGAAATCACATTTTGGTACACCACAAAATAGTGTCATTACTTTCTTTTTATGTAAGTATTTGCATCAAAGTTACTACAATAGCATGTTTTGATTATTGGTGACTTTATATTTATTTGTCTTCATGTGCCTTCATTGCTAGGGACATGTCTAGACTACTTCCAAAGCCTGGAATCTGGAGTTCCTCAGTGCAACCTGCTTGGTTAAATAAATTACAAATCAGCTTTGTAAAACATATGCCATTTTCTTATTAGTATGTAAAAGTCTACAGATGCCTCAAAACATTTCATTCATGCCTAAATTGGCAGGAATTTTTTTCTTCTTTTTGGCAAATATCCTTCTCACTGGTGTTCATGCAGAACTAATGCCAAACTTACTCAGTGTGGTTAGCTTGTGTTTGTGCAACAAGCTTATCATCCACAATGAACACATGGCTTTTAGGCACAGAAATTAATCAGTGCTAGAGAGACACAGTGCTGGCATGGATTCCAGGCTGTCTGCTTGCATAAGCCTGCACTTGGGATCTATTATACAAAGCAGGATCCAGGATTACAGAGCACAGAATCCCAGTCACAGTTCTTTGCCAGCCTCAAACTTTGCAGAAAATGTCTAACTGTTTTGGGGGAAAAGGGTGAGAAATACGGGTGGATAGTTAAAATTGGGTTAGTAATATGCCGTTTATAGAGGGCTCATAGGAGATTCAAACAGAATGTTATATGTGAAAACACTTTAATAATGCATGCCTTTCCTATTAAAAAAAAGAGCTTGAAGTAGTTTATGGTGACACATAAATATGGCAAGATACCATAAATTTGAAATAGATGAAGAAGAAAAAAAGCCCAGAGACATTTAAGGTAGCCAAGAATGAGGCTAATGTAAGTCCTGTGTCCTTGCTCTTGCTTTTCAGCAAAATCAGATTTGATAATTTTATCAGTCAATATATGAAGATTTCAAATAAGTCCCGTAGTGCCAATGTCCATATGATTAAATTGCTAAAGGAAAGCACAGGTAGTCCCTAGATTATGGTAGTAGGAAGTTTATTTTGTGAGCCTTCGGAAATAGAACACTGCCTGTTATAGTGAACAACATACCCTTCTCAACAACTTAGCAACATTTTCAGAGCCCAACTTTGCTATATTTTGATACATTCAAAGCCATCCTGGAAGATTCAATAATCCACACAAGGTTCACGGCTCTCTGCTGATTTGTCTTCATCCAGAAGAGAAAGCACAAGGAATAATGAACTGGTTGCTGTTAAAGCATTTTACAAATTGCAGAGCAGGATGTAAATGCCAGGTATAATAATTTTCATTATCATCACAGCTTTGAAAGCCAGGTGGTGAACTTGACAATGCAATCCCCAATAGGAAATCTAAAATACTAACAACAAATAAGACTATAAGGAATCTTATCTTCTTTTTGTTTCTGTTTTGCTGGTTAAAAATTTTTCTTCCAAATATGTATGACTGTTTAGGAGAGCAATCAGTGATTGCCCGATTGGTGCAAAAGTAATTGCGGATTTGCCATTAATTTTAATGGCAAAAACCACAATTACTTTTGCACCAACTGAATACAAACATCTTCTAAGGTAATGACTCACAGAACTTACTGGATTTCCTGCTTATCATAGACAAGCAGATTCTCATAGTAGGGAGAGATGATTTATTCATGCAACAAAAACAAAACATGAAAACTCTAAATTATCAAATACTTTAAAATGTCATCTACATATTTTAATGTGGGCATATGTAATATTTTAGAAAGCACCAGTAATTGAAACCAAAGACAGATACTGCATGTAATGACATAAACACAGAACTCCACTTTCAAAATCTTTTGTTACAATTTTCTACTGAAAATGGTCTTTGTTTACATTGAGGTTAACCCAAAATATATATCACTAACTCCAGTATCTTCCTTCTCTGAAGATATTATCTATTTTGCTCTCCCATTTATGAGGGGTAGAATAGAAGAGATTTGTTTTGACACTTTTAGTTTATTAATAGTGTAGTTTTAAATTTAAAATAACTTCCTTAAAACAACAAATAAAATGACTTTCTTGATTCCTGAATAGAGAAACAAGAAATGTTTCTTAATTATTGATTAAATATTCTTCGGTCTCTACTATAAACCACAATTTCCTGTCATCACAGAAAACAATAATATTAAAAATAGTAAAAACCATTTTGGACAGTTTTCTCAGCCAGACACCATGCTAAATTCTTTATATGCATTACCTCATATTATCATCAGGGCAGCCCTATGGAACTAGCTAGGGTCATTTCCATTTCACAGATAAAAAATGAATGCCCAGAGACGTTAAATAACTTTTCCAAGGCTACAAAGCTAGTTAATCACAAAGCTAACAGTACAGGTATATTGTGATTCAAGAGTCCAAGTTTTTAACTACAACAATATAGAGGCTTATAACTGCCTGGTGTAAACCCAGGAATAAATAAAGAGGCACAATGCGTAAAGTGATAGGACAGGAAGAAGGAGAGGGGTAACAGTATTTTGAGGTAAGACAGCAATTTCCGTATTCTTAGATTATAAAAAGACTTTGTGAAGGAAATTTCAGCCAAGTCCTAAAGAATACACAAGACTTACTCTTGTGAAACAGCAGTGAGGAAAGAGGAAAGGGTATATCCCAGATAGAGCAAATAGCATATTTCTGCCATGCCTATAAACTAGATCTAAATTCAGCATAAAATACAGTAGAGACTGTGGTAATATGAAAACGAGAAGTTAAACATTTCACTGTCTGTAAAGAAATTTAATGCATCATCAACATAATCATTGAAAACAAAACGTAAGTCTATTAGTGAGAAAAATAAGAGGACATTTGATTATACTGAGATCTGGAGGCCTAAATTATATTTAATTATTATTCTTCTAGGATGTTTATTACACATTGCTCTATTCTCCAGAGAGCTTAAAGGGCCTTCAAGGACTTTGTCACCTCCACCAGCTTATCCCCCAGTTTTATTTAGTAGTCTTATCCACTGACACTTGAAATATTGTTCTAATTAAAGTGTTGGCTCTTTCGGGGTGCTGTGAAATTTCTCCTGGAAACATGCCCTCTTGTCTTTCTCATCGTGAAACCAGGAAAAAGGTTGAGGGACTCCTCAAGTTTTGGGTCTTTTTAAAGCCTCTAGCAATTCATACCATAATCTTTCCTATGAATGATTGTCAGATCTTGGGTTAGAAATCACCATGCTAGACCTAAAGGTTAGTATTTTCAGCATTTTTATGCTTTTCAAAATTTCCATAAGACAATAAATGCTGAAGGATCAGCAAGCTAAACAGCTTGGACACCCACTGCTACCACACAGGCGTGTGAAATGCCTCCATCTGACTCAGAATTAGAGATGTAAAATTGTCATCCAGCTCTAGAGTTGGAAGTTGGCATTCAAAGTATTTATAACGTGTGTGAGTAGAAACTGTGGGCTTGGAAAATCACTGCTGGAAAACTAGAATTCTTAAAAGAAATTCCAATAAGCTAAAAGAGTTCTGGGCAGAATATGTAAATATGGAGGAAATAGTCCATCTGCTGGGATATCTCGCAATTATCTAAATATAGTAATAGCTATATTAGTCAAGAGTAAATAATATCTTGTATGCTTATTTACACAGATAAATAATTCTGTTTTATCTCATGCTATTTTATACTGTTGAAATGCAATTCTTTTCCTCTTACCAGTTGCCTCTGTTTTATATTGACATATACTACAAATTAATTTATTCATTTAAGAAATATTTGTGACTACCGTGAAGCAGGAAAGCTGCTCAAAAGTGTGAGTACAATTTTGAAAACTGTGAAGACCTTAGAGTGGGACAGATATTGGGATATTCAAGAACGCTGAAAGGAAATCCCATGTCATTGTTTCTTCTTGAGTATGGGAAAGATTGTCAATGATATAAGACCAGTGAGGAGCAGAGCCAGATCTTAACACCTGAATTTCTGTGTGACTGTCCTTACCTTTCAGACATGTAACTCAAAAGACAAAATATAACCTGTTAATTAAGATAAAAAATATTTAAAGATTTTTTTAAGCTAAAAGTGAGAAGTTCTATCAAAATCCTGGTTGTTTTACAGATACTTTTCCAATTAATTACATTCAGATTTTGATTTACATTTAGAATCAATTAATATAATTTTGAAAATAAATACTGTCAGCTTTGCAATGCATATATAGAGAGCTGTCTGTTCCTGTCGTGGTGAGTTGGATCAAATGTCACTAGAATGTTCAATTCAATGTTTGAAGAACAATATATGGTGTCTAATTTATTTTTTTCCCTTGGCAGTCAAATTTTTATTTGGCCAAATAAGGTAATTTCAAATAAAACAGCAAATTACCACTTCTATCATTTCATAAAATAAAGGATAATTTTCAATTCAATATTTGAAAAACAATGTATTGTGTCTAATTTATTTTTTTTCCTTGGCACTCAAATTCTTATTTGGCCAAATAAGGCAATTTCAAATAAAATGACCAACTACCACTTCTATCATTTCATAAAATGAAGGATAAATTTACAACAAAATTGGGAATGGTATTTGTATTAGACCATTCTCATGCTGCTATAAAGAACTACCTGAGACTGGGTAAATTATAAAGGAAAGAGTTTTAACTGACTTACAATTCTACAGGGCTGGGGAAGCCTCAGGAAACTAACAATCATGGCACAAGGGGAAAGCAAATATGTCCTTCTTCACACGATGGCAGGAAGGAGAAGAACGACAGCTGAGCCAAAGGGGAAGCCCCCTATAAAACCATCAGATCTTGTGAGAATTTACTCACTACTATGAGACTAGCATGGAGTAAGCCACCCCCATGATTCAATTACTTCCCACTGGGTCCCTTTCACCACATGTGGGGATTATGGGAACTACATTTCAAGATGAGATTTGAGTGGAAACACAGACAAACAATATCAGTATTATTTCAGAATTTTTAAATTATTGAACTTAAATTTATAAGTTTAAAATTATAAACTTAGTTTTATTTAAGAAAAAAACATTAAATATCCTTATTGTTTCAATTTCCCTTGTAACCCCTGATGTCTTCTCCATTGACCAACAGACCAGTATTTAGTAGCCATTAACACATATGACAAACCATAACAATTCTAACATGGATTTGATGAGTTACATATCCTAAATTCTGATAGGTAACTATCAGTACCAAGAGGTCACATAAAGATCTAACAATGACTCAAGGGGTCAGTTCCTGAAGTGAACCTGTCCTCACATGCTCTGGCAACAGAGAGGCCTGCTTCACTGGCATAGTGGTAGAGCTGTAAGGAGTCTGCAGAAGGATACAGATTGGGAAGTTAGTCTGGAAAAATACCACCTACAATGAATATACTTTAAGAACACTGGAACCAAAACTAGGTGCTTGCTGTGAAATGCATGGAATGTTGCAGGTGGCAGGAATCCTAACAGATGCTGAGGCTAGTGCAGGGCAGCAGTTCATAAGTGGTCCAGAGCAAAGAGTCCTGATGGGTTTACACAAATGACTCTGAATGTCTGTGTTTTTCTCTATTTCTGAGTTTAATCTCTGCTACCACACATACTATGACTCTAACATTTTAATTAACTATTATGCTGCCTGTCTTCATGAAGGGAAGTATTCATACTAGAAGAGTGTACCTTCTGGGTCAAGGAAAAAGCTGACAAAAGTTAGGACTCACGATTTTTATGAGGTTGCCCTAAATGAGAATATATGCCACATTTCTAAAATTTCTCAGATTTCTTATGCTTAAATCTCCCTGTGTCTGCAGAGGAATTAAAGCTTTGAACATCAATGTAGTCGGTATGTATTCAGTGGCTCTTTTCTCTGAAGACCAAAGAATTTCTTTTGCCAATTTTCTTTCCTTTTTCTCTTGAAAATATATTGTTTGGTTATCTTACCTTGATTCTATAAATGCCTTATTTTTTCCCTCATTTTTCTTTACTTTGTCTTTTTATTCCATTTTGTTGAAGAGTTCTACATCTAAAATATATAAATATTCCATTGAATTATACAACTCTGCCATAAGATTTTTGTTTGTCTAAAGTCTCTGAAACAAATTCTTTTGTGGGCTATTATGGTTCCTATTAGCCATATGTGGCTACTGAGGATTGAAATGTGAATAGGTCAAATTGAGATATACTGTTAAGTACACATCGATTTTGAAGATTTAATAAAAATACTTTATTTAAATATACTTTCTTTGCATTAATGATTTTTGTTTTTATTGTGTCTCTCTGAATGTCTATGGTAGTTTTGTACTGTTAACTAACCTAACTTAGATTATGTTTCCAGGAATTTGCATCCTTCTATTGTTCTTGGCCAGAGTGCATCAGTACAGCATCAAGTTCAACTGTAGTTCATACATGTTGCCATTCATCTCCTGTCATTACAATATTATGTAATATTTATTTAAAAGGATTAACATAACCAAGTGTGGTGGCTTACATCTGTAATCCCAGCAGTTTGGGAGGCTGAAGTGGGCAGATCACTTGAAGTCAGGAATTCAAGAACAGCCTGGGCAACATGGTGAAACCTCATCTCTACTAAAAATGCAAAAATTAGCCAGCTATGGTGGCACATGCCTGTAATCCCAGCTACTTGGGAGGTTGAGGCATTGCTTGAACTTGGGAGGGGGAGACTAGAGTGAGCTAAGATCACACCCCTGTACTCCAGCCTGGGTGACAGCATGAGATTTTGCTTCAAAATAATAATAAATAATAAAAGGATCAATATAAAGGAGGGTGAGGAAGAAATTACCCATGATGACCACAGACACTAAAAGTAGGAGGTTTATAGAATAAGGACCATACAAAGAAGGATTTATGAGATGAAGGGATAAAACCTAAGAGGAAATTGGTACCATGTGAAATAGAACATCCTGAATAATGACAATTGCATAATATATGTATTTGGGATTCAAAAAGAAAGACTTCTGAAATTAACCTAACTTGGGGAAAATACAGATTTCATAGTTAAATTAGGGGTTAAAAAACCAAAATGTTCTTGGATTTAAAAAAGAATATTTTTCTTTATTTGGAAATTTTCTTGAATCCTACCATATTTCTGTAGTTAGCATGCTTTTCAGCTTTGTAAGATAATCGTTATATATCTTCCTTTTTTCTAACCAGATTTCTTCAAATATCTTACTATGCTGCACTCATGACATTCAGCTGACAACCCAACTTTCAGCTGACAATTCTGTTCTACATTTCATTAAGCAAATAAAATTTAGTAGAAAAAAAATGGCTCTCATCTTCCAACCACTCAAGATAGATACAAATGTATCTTCACCCATCTTCTGTATATGTCAGATAAATTTTCAAGCCTTCTGAAGAATTCACGAAGAAACAAAACTGCTTCCTTTTGACGCTCAAGATACCCTACCACAGCTGGCTTCTTTCCTAGCTAGAAATTTATAAGAACAAAATTTACTCTTCCAAACTTTCTCCCCCTTGTTTCTACTTTCTCTTATTAGTCTGTTTTTGTCTTTGTTTATTGACGGCAGCTGAATCTTCTTCATGAATGTAGATAAATTATTAACATGCTATAACTAACTTGGTATTTCTGAATTGCCTTTTGATAATTTATTTCTAGAGTTTTTATTGATTCATTATTGAACAGAGTTCTACAATTGTAGCCAATAAAACTGTGTACCCTAAAGTCTAAATTGTACTTTTTGAGAGAATCAATTTATCTTGCTTCCTCTGGTAAGTCTAATTTGTAGTAGGAATTCAATACTTCAGCTCTAACATGCTAAATAGATATTTTTATTTATGTTTGTTTCTGGTTATAATGCTGATTTGTGCACAGTTGTTCTTACATACAGCAAAAGTGAGGTAATCTGTCCTTTGATTTTATAGTTTGACTATCTAGAAATTTCTAGCAGACAACAGGGGTTTGGTCTCTGTCAGGTGACAGATGTTAAGAGTTTGGGTTTGTAAAAATGTAGTCTCTGTCTATGTTAGTTTGATGTTTCTGATAGTTTGAAAATTTGGAAGTTTGGGAGCGATCAGTTATTAGTATTTTGTCCTTCCATTCATAAATAGAATTTGTGTTTGTTTTTGTTGTGTTTGCACCAATGTGGATTCCTCTAATTTTAAAGATCAGAGTCACCCTTTTTCCCTCTTCAAACTCAAGTTTTTTTTAAAAAAAAGTTTTCTCATTACAGCCATAATAGTTTTTAATATGTACAAAAATAAAATTTCAAGATCAAAGATGATATTCATTTTCAATGGCTCTTTTTAGGAACATTTGATTATGGTTATAAATCAAAAGTGTTATATCTAAGTGGAGACTTAGAGTAGAAATGAAAAAATATTTTCCAGAATGAAAAACAATTACCTTTCCTTGACTGGAGCACAGAAGTCTAAAATACAGAATAATTCTATATTAAAGTTTCTTGAGATGTTTTGCTAAAGCTATATGAAGAAAACAGAAATGTATGTCATCAAAATTAAATTAATTTTTTAAATTAGGAGTTTTAATAGACATAATTTTTTGAAACTCAACAGCTTTATTAAGGTAAAATAGACATATAATAAGCTACATGTATTTAAGTTGTACAATTTGATATTTTGGTATAGGTATACATCCCTGAAACTATTACCACAATTAAGATACTGAATATATCCATCATCTGCACAAAGTTTCCTTATGCCACTTTATAATTACACTCTCCCTCCAAAGCAGATAACCTTTGATCTGCTTTCTGTCATTGTATATTAAGTGGCATTTGCTAAACTGTATATAAATAAAAACGTAATTATGTGTTGATCTTTGTATAGCTTCTTGCACTTTACCATATCTTCTTATGTTTGTATTAAGTTATAGTGCATATCCATAGTTCATTTTTATTTCTGAGTAATATTACACCTTTATGGACAGTTTGTTTATCTATTCACATGTTGATGGGCATTTGCATTATTTCTAGTATTGGCTGATACAGGTAAAGCCACTGAGAACATTCACATGCAAATATTTTTCTCTTGGTAAATATCTAGGAAGGGAATTGTTGGATCTTATGGTAGGTGTATGTTTAACTTTTTTAGAAACTGACAAATCATTTTGCAAAATGGTTGTATCATTTTATATTCCCACAAGAAGTCTGTGTTCACTACTTCCTTGCCAACACTGGGTATGGTCAGTTTTTAATTTCAGACACTTTTGGTTATAAGATAGTCATTTAGTTTTTTTAAATATACCTTCTATTTTCTTTCTGAGACTATCTTTTTTCTTCATCTGTCCCAAATATGTTCATAGTTGCTTGTTGAAATATTATTGCGACAGTGCCTTAAAATTCCCATTAGACAAATCTAACATCTGTCATTTCAGTGTTGGTATCTGTTGATTATCATTTCTCATTCAGTTAGAGATTGTCCTGATTCTTGGAATAACAAACAATTTCAATTAATACCATCATTTTGGGTAGGATATTGTGAGACTCTGGGTTTATTAAATGTTCTGTTTCAGGATACCTCCTCTAACCTTGCTTCTATGGTTGAAGAAAGGGGTCACAACCTCATTACTTCCAGGTAGGGATGGAAGTCCAGCTCTCACGTCAGCAATAAGAAGCCTCTCCCTTCTAGGTGCCCACAGAGGCTGGCATGTAAGGGGGAGAGGCTCCTTGTTACTGCTGCGTGGGTGTAGGAGTTCAGGCTTGATTCTAGACTTCCGCTGACACCAATCTGCCTAGGAGGGTTGCCTTATTGCTATTCCCAACTGGGCTCCACTGAACTATGGAGGTGTCCTTATTATAGTTGAGAAGTAGTAGTGAAAGTCTTGATGCTCTACTATACCTCCTCTGATAACCCTCTTACAGGGCAGAGGAAAGACTCCTCATTATCCCCAGATAGGGTGAGAGTCTGGCCTCCTCATATGATCTCTGCTGACTACTCTTGGGGGATGTGGCTTGTTGTTGCTGAGGGGGGCATAAGTACTTAACTATTCACTAGGCCTCCTCTAACACCCATTGATAAGGAAACTGAGGTGCCTTTTACTGCTGGGTACAGGTGGAAGTTCAGGCTCCCCACCACGTGGTCTTTACAAATACAGTGGAGAGGTAGGGAAACTGCATTTGTTCCTATTGTCAGGTTTACTGGAGGTAAAAAGAAAACCTAAGAAACTCACACTGTCATTCCACAGGTTCCAAGGTCTTTATCTGGTTTGTCTATTTTCAGAGTACTATGCTTGTTTTATACAAGTGTGTCTATGGTTTTAGCTATACATAATAGGAGGAATAAGGAAAATTATGCCTACTCCATCTTCCTGAAAGTGGAAGTCTATTTTTGAGTGCTGAGGAGTTTTTCTATACCTTAATACAAGTCCATTATCAACTGTATGATTGCAAATATTTTCTTCCAGTCTGTGAATGTACTTTTTATTCTCTTAACAGTGTCATTTTGTTTATATTGTATGGAGTTCACTGAATTTGTTCTTTTACATGCTGTGCTTTGAAGTTGTCTAACAAAGTGTTTTGTAATCCAAATAAGGTGGTTTTTCTCCCTATATTTTATTTGTAAGTTTTAATGTTTTAGATTTTACATTTAGGTCCATGATCCAATGTCAGTTAATTTTTGTACATGGTAAGTGGTATAAATAGGAGTTATTTTTAGTAATATGAGTATTCAATCATTCTAGCAGCATTTGTTGAAACAAATATTCTATTTTACTGAATTATCTTGACATTTCTGTGCTTTCATATATATCTTGGCTCTTTATTTTTTTTCCATTTTTCTGTTTGCACCAATAACACATGGTCTTGTTGCCCAAAGCTTACATCTTGAAATCACATGTTGTAATTTTTCAATTTTTAAAAATATTCTAGGTCTTTCACATTTCCATGTAATTTCAGAATGTTTGTTAATGTCTACAAAAAGTCTGCTAATTTTTTTGGTTGGTATTTGCATTGAATCTATAGATCAATGTGGATATAATTTATATGTTAATAATAATTGAATCTTCTGACTCATGAACATAGTATTTTGTGAGATCTTCCCTAATACCTCTCAGCAGCATGTTCTAATGTCCTGTGCACAGGTCTTTCGTATCTTTTGTTTAATTAATTCTTGTTTCATATTTTTGCTGTTATTTTGAAAGTTATTTTATATTCAATTTCTATATTTTTTGACATCTGTATAAATGCTATTGATTTTAGTGTATTAAATTTATATCCTGTATCCTTGCTAAACTTGCTTATTTGTTGTAGCAGATTTTTTTTTATATATTCCATCAGACTTCTCTGTAAACAATAATGTAAAAAAAGCCACAGTGGCTAATTAGGCACAGCCAAGGAGGGCATCTCCCGCTGAGAGACCAGAACATCCAGAAGACTGGCACTCCAAGCAGATCTTCAGAAGGAAGAGTGGACAGAGGGAAGGATAAAGTGGAAGGAAGCTGGGAACCCTGCACCAGGACTCATTCCTGGAAAACAGCAGCTCCTGAGGAAGTGATAAGTTAACTAAGCAAGGGGTGATCAAGTCTCACTATGGACCTCCAGAATCCTAGCTGCAGGAGACCCAATAACCCAATGGATGTATGAGCTGACAAGAAGAGCTGCCTGGACAAATGGGAGGGACAGGACTCCAGCCTGTGTGGAGCACAGAGAGTTTGCTGCCAGAACAGCTGCAGTGGAGCGCAGCCAGAGACACCCATCCCACAAGGCTTGCCACGCTTCTGTAAGTGGTTTTAGCTTTTATTGACTGTCAGACCTGGACAAAGCCAAGCTGTCCTGCCTGTACTCCAGGACCAGTCTGATTTGAGTTCCCCCATCTGCCAGCCTCTCCCAGAGTCGCTGCCTGGCCACATTCACTTGCAGCACAGCCTCTGATGCCCAACTGGAGCATTTCCTGGCAGCCACTGCCATAGCTTTTTTGCCAGCATACCCCACCTAACTGTCAGAGAGCTTTAATAGATGGATTCCCACTGATGTACACCTGCCCACAGCCTCCCCCCAACACTTCGGTGGTGCCCACTTGCCAACAGCCTCCCCATACCACTTTGCTTGTGTGCATAGATCTCACTGCCCTGTCATCACTGATGCACATGCATGACACCACCATGCTACCACCCCACTGCCTCCAGCACATGCACATGTGTGGATGTCACCACCCCACCCTCATTGGTATGTGTGCACCCCACTGCCCTGCCACCACCAGCAAGAGTGCAGACCCACCATGTTGCCATCCTGCCACCGAGCACACACATGAGGGCCTCATTGCCACTGCCCTGACCAAAGTGCTTTGCCCTGACATGACCAACACTCCTCACTGGAGTTTTGTTGCTAGGGGACCAGGAACACCTCTAACCCCTATAACACAGCAGGTGCTTAACCTTAAAAGGCCAGAGAACAAAGTCATGGGTATGGTTCCAGCCATCCAGTATTACAACATGCAGCTCAGGAGTGCTAAGCTGAGTCTTGGCCCCATGAAATTATTCATAGTTAAAGCCAGGTGACAGAACACCACAGTCAAACCCTCAAGAGGATCAAATAATATAAAAGCAAAATGCCCCATCCAAAGGACAACAATATCAAATATTAAAGAAATATTGACCCACAAAGACGAGAAAGAACCAGTGCAAGAACTCTGGCAACTCAAAAAAACAGTGTCTTTTTACCTCCAAATGACCGCACAAGCTCACTGGCAATGGTTGTTAACCAGACTTAAATGACTGAAATGACAAAGAATTCAGAATAACCTCAGAGCTCAAAGACTGGTTCTGTAGATCAACTCAGACAAAAATAAAGAAAAAAGAATGAGCAAAACCTCCAAGAAATATGGGATTATGTAAAGAGATCAAACCTATGACTCACTGGTGTCTGTGAAAGAGAAGAAGAGAGAACAAGCAACACAGAAAACAGATTAGAAGATACTGTCTATGAAAATTACCTCAACCTCAATAGAGAGGTCAACATTCAAATTCAGGAAATTCAGAGAACCCCTGTGAGATACTATACAAGATGACCATCTGCAAAATAACATATTTATCAGTTTCTACAAAGTCAATGTAAAAGTAAAATATATTAAATGTGGCTAAAGAGAGGGGGAAAGTCACCTACAAAGGGACTCCATCAGGCTAACAGCAGAAACCCTGTGAGTCACAAGATATTAGCAGTGTATATTCAGCATTCTTAAAGGAAAAAAATCCCAATGAAGAACTTCATATCCAGCCAGACTATGCTTCATAAGTTAAGGTGGAATAAAATTCTTTTCAGATAAGCAGATGCTAAGGGAATTTGTTACCACAAGATCTGCCTTAGAGAGGTTCTTAAGGGAGTGTGAAATGTGGAAATGAAAGACTGTTAGCAGCCACCACAAAAGTACACTTAAGCACATAGGCCACTGACACTATAAAGCTGTTACACAATCAAGTCTTTATAACAACCAGCTAACAACACAATAACAAGATCAAATCTACACATATCAATATTAACCTTGAACATAAATGAGCTAAGTGCCTCACTTAAAAGGCAGAGTGGCAAGTTGGTAAGGAAGCAAAATCCAGCTGTCTGCTGTCTTGAAGAGACCCATCTCACATGCAATGACACCCATAGACTCAAAGTAAAAAAAGGGAGAAATAGCTACCAAGCAAATGGAAAATAAAAAGAGTAAGGCTTGCTAGTCTAATTTCATTCAAAATAGACTTTAAACCAAAAATAATCAAAAAAGAAAAAGGAAGACATGAAAACGACTTCATTTCAACAAGAGGATATAACTATTATAAACATTTATAACTATTTATACACTCAACAGTGGAGCACTCAGTTTCATAAACAAGTTTGTAAAGACCTAGAAAGAGACTTAGATAGGCTAGGCATGGTGGCTCATGCACTTTATGTAATCCCAGCACTTTGGGAGGCTGAGGTGGGTGGATGATGAGGTCAGGAGTTCGAGACCAGCCTGGCCAACATGGTGAAACCCTGTTTCTACTAAAGATACAAAAACTTAGCCAGGCATTATGGCATGCACCTGTAATCCCAGCACTTGAGAGGCTGAGGCAGGAGACTTGCTTGAACACGGGAGGCAGAGATTGCAGTGAGCCGAGATCATACCATTGCACTCCAGCCTGGGTGACAGGGTGAGACTCTGTCTCAAAAACAAAAAAAAAAAAAAAAAAGAGAGAGAGACTTAAATAACCACAGAATAATAATGAACCTTGTCACCCCTTAGCTGTATTAGGCAGGTCATTGAAGCAGAAAACTAACAAAGATATTAGAGAGCTAAACTTGAAACTTTACCAAATGAACCTAACAGACATCTACAGAACACTCTACCCAACAAAAACAGAATATACATTCTTCTCATCTGTAGATGGAACATACTCTAAAACTGACCACATGCTTGGCCATAGAACAATTCTCAACAAATTTTTAAAAAATCCAAATCATACTAACCACAATTTAGGACCACAGTGCAATGAAAATAGAAATGAATACTAAGATCTCAAAACCATATGGTTATATGGAAATTAAATAAGCTGCTTCTGAATGAATTTTGGGTAAACAATGAAATTAAGGCAGAAATCAAGAAATTTATGGAAAATAATGAAAACAAAAATACAACATACCAGAATCTGAGACACAGCTAAAGCAGTGTTAAGAGGAGATTTTATAAACACACACATCAAAAAGTTACAAAGATCTCTAATTCACAACATAAGATCACATCTACAAAAACTAGAAAAACAAGAGTAAACCAACCACAAAATGGGCAGAAAAAGGAGTAAGCAAAATCAGAGTTTAAATGAAAGAAAGAGATGCAAAAAGTAGTACAAAAGATCAATGAGACAAGAACCGTTCATTAAAAGAATAAATGAGGGGCCGGGCACAGTGGCTCACGCCTGCAATCCCAGCACTTTGGGAGGCCAAGGTGGGTGGATCATGAGATCGAGAGATCAAGACCATCTTGGTCAACATGGTGAAACCCCATCTCTACTAAAAATACAAAAAAAATTAGCTGGGCACGGTGGCGCGTGCCTGTAATCCCAGCTACTCAGGAGGCTGAGGCAGGAGAATTGCCTGAACCCAGGAGGCGGAGGTTGTGGTGAGCCGAGATCACGCCATTGCACTCCAGCCTGGGTAAGGAGAGTAAAACTCCGTCTCAAAAAAAAAAAAAAAAAAAAAAAAAAAAAGAATAAATAAGATTGATAGACTGCTAGATAGCCAAAAGAGAGAAGATTCAAATAAATACATTGGAAATGACAAAGGGAACCCTATTGCTGACCTCATAGAAATAAAATAAACCTCAGAGATTATTATAAAAGCCTCTATGCATATAAACTTGAAAATGTAGAATAATGAATAAATTCCTGGAAACACACCACCTCCCAAAATGGAACTAGGAAGAAATGGAAACCCAGAACAGACCAACGACAACTTCTGAAATTGAATCAGTAATACAATTCTATTAGCCAGAAAAACTCCTGCATCAGATGGATTCATAGCTGTATAAATAGGTGCTGGTACCACTCCTACTGAAGCTACTCCAAAAAAATGAGGGGGAAGGATTCTTCCCTAACTCACTTGATGAGGCCAGCATCATCCTGATATCAAAACCTGACAAAGGTGCAACAACAAAAAATCTTCAGGCCAACATCCTTGATGAACACAGATACAGAAATCCTTGACAAAATACTAGCAAACCAAATATAGCAGCACATCAAAAAGCTAATCCACCATGATCAAGTAGGCTTTATTCCTGGGATGCAAGGTTGGTTCACCATATGCAAATCAATAAATTCAATTTATCACATAAACAGAACTAAAATAAAAAACCTCATGATCATCTAAAGGTTGAAAAGGCTTTTGATAAAATTCAACATCCTGTCAGGTTAAAAACCCTCAACAAACTAGGCATTGAAGAACCATGCCTCAATATCATAAGAGCCATCTATGATCAAACCACAGCCAACATCATTCTAAGTGAGCTAAATCTGGAAGCATTCTCCCTGAGAAGCTGAATAAGACAAGAATGCCCATTCTCACCACTCTTATTCAACATAGTACTGGAAGTTGTAGCCAGAGCAATCAGGCAAGAGAAAGAAATGAAATGCATCCAAATCTTAAAAAGAAAAAATAAAACTATTTCTCTTTACTGATGATATGATTTTATATCTAGAAAACCCCATAGTCTCTTCCCAAAGGCCCCTATCTCTGATAAACAACTTCAGCAATGTTTCAGGATACAAAATGAATGTACAAAAATTAGTAGAATTTCTGTACACCAACAGTATTCAAGCTGAGAGCCAAATCAAGAATGCAATCACGTTCACAATAGCCACACCAGAACAAAATACCTAGGAATACAGTTAACCAGGTTTGTGAAGATCTTTATAATGAGAAAGAAACAAAACAAATGTAAAAGAAAAATCCATGGTAGGATGATTCAATGATGTTAAAATGGCCACAACGTCCAAAGCAATTTAAAGGTACAACACTATTTCTATCTAACTACCAGTGGAATTCTTCATGGAATTAGAAAAAAAGTATTCTAAAACTTATATGAAACCAAAAAGGAGCCCAAATATTCATAGCAATCCTAAGCAAAAAAGAACAAAGATGGAATCATCACATTACCTAACTTCAAACTATACTACAAGGCTCCAGTAACAAAAACAGCATTGTAATGGTATGAAAACAGACACATAGACCAATGGAAGAGGTTAGAGAACCCAAAATAAGGATACACACTTATGATCTTATGATCTTCAATGACATTGAGAAAAAATGTAATGGGAAAAGGACTCTCTATACAATAAATAGTGCTGTGATAACTGGCTAGCCATATGTAGAAGATCAAAACTGGACTCCTCCTTTTCACCAGATACACAAATAACTCAAGATGGATTTTAAAATTAGATATAAAACCTAAAACTATATAAACCTTAGAAGAAAACTTATGAGTAATCATCCTGGACTTAGTCCATGGCAGAGATTTTATGATAAAGACTCCAAAAGCAATTGTAACAAAAACAAAAATTCAGAAATGGCAACTAATTAAAGCCATGGGTTTCTGCACAGAAAACAAAACAAAACAAAGAAACTATTAACAGTGGACAGAACAGACAACCTATAGAATGGGAGAAAATATTTGCAAACCACACATCTGACAAGGTCTAATATCCTGATATAAGGATCTTAAACAAATTAACAAGCAAAAAATAAATAACTCCGTTAAAATATGGGCAAAGAACATGAATAGACTTCTCAAAAGAAGACATACACAAAACCAACAAGCACATAAAAACATGCTCAACAACACCAATCACCAGAGAAATGTAAATCGAAACCAGAATATCATCTCACACCATTCACAGTGGCAATTAATAAAATGTCAAAAAATAACAGATGCTGTTGGAGTTGCAAAGAAAAGGGAATACTTATATGCTACTGGTGGGAATGTAAATTAGTTCAGCCACTGTGGAAAGTTTTAGTGTAGAAATTTCTCAAAGTATTAAGATAAACTATTATTTGACCCAGCAATATGGTATACTGGGTATATGCCCAAATGAATTCATATCATTTTACCATAAAGTCACATGCATGCCTATGTTTATTGCTGCACTATTGAAAATAGCAAAGACATGGAATCAACTTAAATTTTCAATAACAGTGGACAGGATAAAGACACTATTGTACATACACAACATGTAATATTTGACAGCAATAAAAAAATAAAATCATGTCTTGCAGAAACATGGGTGGAGATATGATCCTAAGTAAACTAAATTAAGTAATCTATTATCTTAAGTAAACTAACACAGGAACAGAAAATCAAATACAACATATTGTCACTTATCAAAGAGGCTAAACATTGAGCACACATAGATGCAAAAAGGGGAAAAAAACACTGGGACTTACTTGAGGCAAGATGATGGGAGGATGGTGAGGACTGAAAAGCTACCTATCAGATATTATGTTCATCACATGGGTAATGAAATAATCTGTACACCAAACCCCTATGACATGCAATTTATCTCTGTAACAAACTAGCACATGTACATCTGAGCCTAAAATAAATATTGGAAAGAAAAAAAATCATGTCATCTGTGAATAGACACATTTTTTACTTTTTCCTTTTCAGTACTGATATGCTTTGTCTGTGTCCCCACCCAAACTTCATCTTGACTTATAGCTCCCATAATCCCCACTCTACAGAAATGCAATGTGTAATGCAAAATGAAGAAAGGGATTGAGTCCACCTGTATTTATTGTAAATAACTGGTATATCAGGATTTCTTTCTATCACTTCATTTTTTGTGTGTGTGTTTTTGATGTTTTGTTTTGTTTTCTGTTTCCTTCTTGCCTTCAGTATTGGTCTTCTAGTAGCACATTCACAGTTTGCTTGGCTAAAACTTTCTGTTCTTCAGTTAGTACATGATTCCAGGAATAGGGTTATTTTTTTCTCACTAGAGATAGTCATAGGTAATAATTTCATATTGTTTTATACTACTCTCTTCTGACTTCTACTGCTCTTATTTAAAGTTAGCTATTTAACTAATTGCTATTCTTTAAAAAGTTATCACTTGTGACTGTTTTTGAGATTATCAATAATTTTCATTTTACTGTACTTCATATGTTAGAAATTATTTTTCAATTTATGTGGCTTGAGAATTACTTTGTATCTTAAATATGTAGTTTCATGAGTCTTTCATAACTGTTTGATCTTCAAATACTGCCTCAGCAAATTCTTTGTCTTCTTTTCCTGAACACTGATTAAAAGACATATTAGACCTTACTATATCCCTAATGTCACCTTATTATTTTCAATTCTTATTTTCCATCTCGCTTTCTCTCTGGGCTCCTTTATAGATCATCACTTTATACCTATCTTCTACTTGTATCTTTAGTTGTATCTATTATGTTGTTGAACAATGAGGACACATGGACACAGGGAGGGGAGCATCACACATTGGGGTCTGTTGGGGGAACTAGGGGAGGAATTGTAGTGGGTAGAGAGTTGGGGAGGGATAACATAGGGAGAAATGCCAGATATAGGTGACAGGAATGGAGGCAGCAAACCACATTGCCATGTATGTACCTATGCAACAATCCTGCATGTTCTGCACATGTATCCCAGAAAATAAAGTACAATTATATATATATATGTGTGTGTGTGTGTGTGTGTGTGTGTGTGTGTGTGTGTGTGTGTAATTTTTTTTTAACTATACAAAAAAAACCCCATGTTCTGGGATTTTTTTTTAACTTTTAATGATTATGCTTTATTTTTAGTTCTAGGAATTTTGTTCTTAACCCTTTTTTTTTGAAGTTTACAACCTCTTGATATTTGAGTCTTGAAACCCTTTGCATTAAATACTTTAAGCACATGTATGTGATATTTTATGTCTGAATATTCCAATTTGCAACCTGACTTCTCAGTCTATTGTTTCTCCTGGATTTTTGCCTATGCCACATTTTTCTTAAGTGTTTGTGTGTGTGTGTGTGTGTGTGTGTGTGTGTGTGTGTGTGTGTGTGTTTTACTATATGAAAGTATTTTTCAGAATATATTTTGAGGAATAGTTTGAGGCTCAGGAAAATTTGTTCAGAGAAAATTTTTATCTAAACTAAACTCTTGACTTCAAGAACCACAATTTTTCAAACACTATAGAAAGTGGGAATTCTAGCTGAAAACCTACATGGTTATGAGTTTGCAGGGATAAAATATTTTCTACTCCACTAACTGCCAAGAATTTTTGCATTTATTTTCGCTGCAGTCTCTGAAGAGTCAAGTTATTTTACACCTACTCCAAGGGTATAGCCCTTTGAAATTTCAGTTCTATTTTGGAGGTTTAACTGCTAGAACATCCACCTGAGACATACTATGAATTTGTCCTTTGCTCCCCAGTAACTTAGGATCATAACAACAAAAACCCAAGTTCACAAGACAGGGCATATACTTTGAAGATAAATGCAATTTTCTGTTCTTTGCTTAATCAACAGGTTCTTGCTCTCACTATTTTTGGCTTCTCATCAATGTTCTAGCTCACTGAAGCATTAAAAATTATGGTTTTATAAGGTAATATCTAGTAAGAGGTTTGGTCAGAGTAACTAGGCATGTTACAAAAAAAAAACCCACTAATGTATTGTCTATTATAATGTCCTCCATTTTCCCTTCACGGAAGACATTGTAATTTTCTATATATTTTAGTGATATATTCTGCAATATCTGTCTTCTCCATTACCAGTCTAACCTCTGTACATTTACTATTATGTTCCCAGTGCCTGCCCCAAGTGCCAGCCTTCACTATGGACATAATAGTTGACACAAAATGAAGGAAGGAATCCACTATTGAAAACTTTATTGTTCCTTAATACTTTCTTGTTTTATTCATCATTTTTTGCTTTTTGGATGTCCATTTTTAAAATGATTCAGAACAATTATTATAAATATTGCTTATACTTTATTGTAATGAGATTACGACTTTTAAGATTTTTTGAACCATTTAAAGCACTTCTTCCCTAATCTAACGTGTCTAGGAGATTATATATTCCTAATTCTTCAGTCAGCTTTTACTATACCTCCTGACTTCTCTACTTTTAGCTGCCTGTTATTTTTACAGATATAGAAAGTATAAGTACAGTTTTGTTAAATGGATATATAGCATAGTGGTGAAGTCTAGGCTTTTAGTGTGATGGGTACACTCTGGACACAATGTATAAATAGGGTACACTGTTACATTGTATTCAATAGGTAATTTATCATCCTTCACCCCCTCCCACCTTCTTATTCTGGGGGGCTCTAATGTCTATTATTGCTCTCTGTATGTCCTTGTATGTATTGTTTAGTTTCCAATTGTAAGTGAGATCATAAGGAATTTCACTTTCTGCTTTCTGTTTCTGAGTTATTTCACCTAGCATAATGGCCTCCAGTTCCATCCATGTCACTGTAAAAGACATAATTTCATCTTTTTATGGCTGAGTAGTATTCCAGGGTGCATATCTGTATAATAATACCACATTTTCTTTATCCAGTCATCTGTTGATGGACACTTGGGCTGTTTCCATGATTTTACCATTGTGAACAGTTTGTAGTGAGAAGTGCTTTAAAAAAGCACAAGTGTAGGTGCTTTTCTTTAATATAGTAATTTATTTTCCTTTAGGTGATAACCCATTGGTGGGATTGCTGGGTCAAATGGTAGTTCTATTTTAAATTCTTTGAGCAATATCCGTACTGTTTTCCACACAGGTTGTACTCATTTATCTACCCACCAATAGTGTATAAAAGTTCCCTTTTCTCCATATCCTTACCAACATCAGAACTGCCTTTTTTTGTTGTGACTAATGGTTTTAGTGGTTTTTTTTTTTAAAATTGTTTGATTGCTTTGCCTTTATGCTTCCTAGACAATATTTTGCATAACTGTGAGTTCTCACTGTATGACTCACAGGGAGGTGCTATGTTATTATAATGGACCTGCGTTATTTTCAGGCTGAAATTCATAAAAGTATGTTAAAATTCATAAAAGTATGTCTAAAAGAAAAGAAGAGGAACACCCAGTATGTTAGATGAAAAAGCGCTCTGTCATTTACTCGTTGTGTGGTTTCTCTCAAAAGCTATTCAATTCTATGACCTTGAGTTTATTATCTGTAAGTTGTGGATAACGATACGTAATTCACAGAGAAATGGAAATTAAAATAATATTTAATAGCTGCTCAATCGATATTAATTTGCTTTCCTTCATTTCTAAATTGTATAGGCTTTAAAAATTTTTAAGATTTAAGGGAGAACTGAAAATTTAAATTTAGTTTGGAAATACCTAAATTGGTGGTTTAAAGACTATATTCAGTCAGCAGGCTCATTTTATCTTTCCACTCATTCTGCTGAAGAAGTCCTTAATGAGCATGTTTTAGACACCACAAAAGTAAAACTGATTAAGACAATAAGCTCTTAATCTAATGCAGCTCAACAAGTAGGCTTTGCATGCCCAGTAAGTCTAAGATGCTGGACTAAGTACTGAAGAGGCTACACATCTGAATAAGCCCTAGTCTCTGCCTTCTAACACAGCAAGAATGAATCACTGACAAGGGCAAGAATAGGAGAGAAACATATTACAGAGTAGTGGCTGAGTGCTGTAATCGCATGCAAGGACACTAAAGAAATGGATAGAGAGAGCAGCATAAAGAAAGGAAATATGGCAAGATGCTGGGAACCTTGCATGGGATTTTAAAGGTTTCCATGGAAACGGTTAGACTTGAATGCCTGGGTGCATAAGGCAGTCTTACCAGGTGCCTGTTATTGGTTTGGAGGAGGGAAAAATTACATTTCCATGACAGTTACAGATTAGCTGAGCAAGTAGCTTTCCAAAGTGATGTACTTGCAGAAAACAGATAAGTACTGTCCAGAGTGAAAATGTTTGTATTCTCTAGAGCCAGCTGGGTAATTAGATCTCCGTTTAGAAAGGACCAGATTGCAGTTTGTACTCTCTGACCATTTTACCCGAGATAGCAGGATCTTCTACACAGAAGCAATTTTCTGGGTGGGGAGGAGTCTGGTGGAGGAATTCTCATAGCACATAAGTAGACAGTAGAAAGGAAATTGAAAATGGGAGATAAATTGCCCCAAAGAGATTCATGCAGACACTTTAGAGGTTACTAAATATAAGACAAGGAATAAAAGTAAGTGTAAACCTAGGAAGTTATGAAATATGTATAATGGCATTGAGACATTGAGACACTTGACAGTGTAGTGAAGGAACAGCTTCTGTTGGGATTTGGGATTTAAGAACGCAAAACCTAGCTATCTGTCACCAATCAAGAGGTGACAAAGAGAGAAAAGAAAATTAGACAATGTTGCAGAAGAAATCTATCTAGTTATAGTCTGAGTTTAGCAAAACATACAGTTTAATAGCATACATTTTCAAGGACATAGAAGATAAAAAGGTATGCTAACTATTTCCAAGAAAGATATATACAGTTTCAAACTATATATATATATATATAAACACACACACACATACACACATATATACACACACACATATATATACACACACACACAAATATATATGCAACAGAAGTATTATATATACACATATTTCAGAAATTGTATGTGTATATATATCAGAAATAGTACCTACATATGTACACATATATTACAGAAATGGTGTGTGTGTGTGTGTGTCTGTGTGTGTATGCACACCCCATTTCTGGTAGATAGAGATGTACTGTTTTTCAATGATTGAGTAGGTAACTGTTTATTGAGTCCTAATATTATAGATAATAGTGACAAAGGAAAACACAAGTCCAAGATGTAACATTAAAAAATCAGCAGGTATGTTAAAATACTACAGCATAAATTAAGGATTATTTCTTAAATCCTGGGTCATGTTGAATAAAGGCTCCAGAAGGAGAGGTTAATTGAAGAAATCTTTTGAGAGATGAGTTTCAAGTCAGATTTCAGAGCTCTATGGTTGGCCATGTGTTGGTAATTGTGAAGGCAAAGACCATGTCAATATATGGAAATAATGTGTGCAACAAAAAATAAAACCATAAACTTTGAAGTAATTTTGATGACAAGTACATGCTGTATATGAGGACAAAATGCAAGTCAGCAACAGCAAGGTTTCGGTACTCTCCGGTGACAACTTATTTGCGATTTCTAGAAAAAAAGAAGTTCAATTATATCCTGCTTTAATAGTTTTAAAGTTAAATTATTTTAAAATCAAATATATTGATGCTCAAAACGTTTCTTCTTGCGCCCTTAAGCTAATCGCCATCTCCATAAACAGTTGGATGTAACCACAACCCCACTTTCTGTCACTGTAAATGAGTTTTGTATTTTCAATTATTTCATATTCACAGAAATAATTTGAACTCTTTTCTGTCTAGCTTTTACAACAGAGCATAATGTTTTGAAATTCAGCCATGTGATTGTTGTAGTAATGTGTCCCATTTTCTTGGTTCAAATACCATCCATTGTTGAATAATATTACATAAGTTACCTGTTACGGGAATTTGGGTTGTTTTTTTTTCCCACATTGGAGTTACAATTATTAAAGCTGCTATGAATGTTTGTGTACAAGTTGTGGGGGCACATGATGTATTTCACTGGGAAAAATGTTTAGGTGTAAGATTTTGAGGTTGTATGAAAAGAATATGCTTAGCTTTATAAGAAATTCCCAAACAGTTTTCCATAATGGCTATACCATTTTGCATTCCCACCAACAACTGTTAAAAGTTTCATGAGCACTAGTTCCTTACTAACTCTTGACCTTGTCAGTCTTTTCAGTGATAGCCATTTTACTGTGTCATTTTACTTGGTTGCAATTTTAACTTGTATTTATCTAAGGACTAGAGATGTTAAACATATTTTGCCTGTTGGTTATCTTCTTTAGTGAAGTATCTGTGCATATCTTTGTTTAATTTTTTTTTTCATTACTGTGTTTATTCTCCTTATTGAGAAGTAAAATTCTTTTTGTATTCTGGATACATGTCAGATATACATATTATGGTATATAATATGTCTGTGGTTTGCCTTTTCAAATTTCTAACAATGCTTTTGGAAGTTCAGGGCTTTTAATTTGGGATTTGAACATATTTTATGAGTTTAATTAAATTAAACCAAAAAAAATTTAATTTGATTAATCAAATTAAGCCCCCAAATTTAATTTAATTAATTAAATTTGAAAATTTTAAATTATTTTTCTAAAGTACTTGGATAATTGGAGTATAGCCAAAGGAAAGTAATTTATCATAAAACAATTTGTATTTCATGATGTAAAATTAGGATGACCTACACAGATAAACATAATGAAGAAGTCAGAGATAAGTTATATGTCGAGTCACTGAATTATCTGGTAAAAATTGTTGAGTGATATGGGGTGTGTATTAGTGAACCAAATATTATAAATAATATTTCTGTCAGTAATACTATTTTTCTAAAATAGTGAACAATCTTGTAAATTTTTTCTATTTACGTGGAGCTTCTGCTAACAGCTAGTTTTCTTTTTTCTTTTTTTTTTTTTTTACCTATTTAAACATCTAACAGTCTAATATTCCTAAGCCCTTCCAAATAGCAGTAGCACCTAAAATATTGTGACAACCATGATTACTCCAACAAAATATCCTTTAAGAACTGATGTTATCCCCATTAAAAACTGCTGATATTTGGGACATCCACATACTAGCTTCATGTAAATAACTTTCAACTACACCAGTTCCTGGTGAGAATGAAGCATGATTCTAAGCATGGATGTTAATTTCACTTCTATCTATCTTCCCACTCAAAGAGTTTCAGAAGAAAGTAATCTAGATACTTCAGGACACCAATACCTTGTGAAATTTTTAACACTGAATTTAAAAGGCACTTTTTAAGGTTCTCAATATTATGGATTAAGAAACAAAGCAAAATTGTTATTTTGATACTATACAACAGGATGATGGATACACAACTTTCATTCCTCAGTGTGCACATGTTTTTAAGTTACATCATGTATACTGGGAAATGCCTATGTTATAAGCAATTGCAGATATTCTCTGTCAAGAGAGCAGAAAGGACAGAGGAGCACTATGTTGATAAGAATCCGTGAAAATGAACCGTAAACGACAACAACAAAAAGCGTTCCCTGGAGATTTCTGATTATTTCTGCCTTAAATCTTCAATCCTAGACTTTGACCTTCTGGTACTGAAAATCCATGTGTCGGTTTTGCTAAGTTCTACACTGTTAGGTTAATTCTTTAAAGGAAATCCCAGTGCTGGATAACACCATTCTGACACCAAATATTATTCTTGATTGTTATTTCACAACTTCCCACACATTTGGGGATCACACATTTTTATAAGCTAAAAAAAGTAAACAGACATAAAAAATACTTCCATATTTCTAGAGATATAAGATTAATTTGTACACAGAGCAGTTCTAATTTCTGATGGTATCTTAAACATTTTAATGTCACTATTATTTTATATACATCTTTTTAATTTCATTCTCTCCTATCCTACTGCTTTTATGTGTAGACCTTTCCTCATTCCATCTATTGATCAAGTCACTCATGTCTACTAATCATTGCTTATCCATAAGTATTCATATTTTAATAGTTTTAAAGGCAGATCACTTTTTTAATTTCTGTACCTATGTATGTGTGTGTGTTAGCCTGTGATATTTATAAATATATTCAAGCCATATGTGGGATTTAAAATGAGTGTTTGTCCATCTGTCTGCAAGTCTGAGTTTAACAATAACAATACATTTGTATGTGCCATGAAATAACTCTCTTTTCTCCATCATATTTGACTATCAATGCATGTAAAACATGTGTATACACACACACACACACACACACACACATGGATATGAATGTTTATGGCTAGAAATGGTTTTTTCTTACTCTGTATATGTGTGCATGTATGTGTAAAATATACACATATACACGTGTATTTAAGTTCTTTGTGGTTTTGAAAGCTTCTCTTTACATTAGTACACCTGTATAAGTAATATACAGTTGCACATAAAAAGTAAAAAGACTTTATGTTTTGTAACATTTATAACATTTAGCTGTTTACATCATAGTTTGTCATGCATTTTTTTCCTCTGTATCCATGGCCAGCTGATTACGTCTGGATTTATTTGGTCTTTACTTACAACTATAGTTCCACATCTCATATTCATTTATATCCATATTTCAAAATGTATACTTTGCACTGTTGCTTCTTCCTAATTGATTAATAAATAACTTTTGAAATTGCTGTATGTATTCAAGAAGTAAAGGTATGAGCACTATAGACCTTATGTTGGTGACAAAGTTTTTCCAAATCATCGGAAAGAGGGACTTCCTGAGAGCTACAAATACCTCTAAAAGGAACTCTGGTTCTCAAGCCATTGCAAGACGTAAGCAAATATTTTAATAAAATATACCTAAAAATATATGAGATCCTAAAACGAATTCCAGTTTTCTCTTGTTTTCCCCACATGCTCAAATATTCTGCCTCTTTAGGGAGCATATAGGAGCTTCTAGTATTTATAGCTTTATTTTCAAATAAGCTACATTACTATGTCTGATTTCCCATTTGTCTCCTGCAATAGAAAATGAGAACTCATTTCTTTTATATCAACCACTAAACCCACACCCACAGTGACTCTATTTCAAAAAATATGTTTTTATCAAAATACTCACTTATAGTCATTCCATATTAATAACCATGCTAATGTTTTCCATAGTTAAGCCAGGCAGTTTATTATTTCTTTCATCTTTTTATTCTATGGATTTCTATTACCCTATTTATGCAGCATTTGTGTACCTATTTTTAATACAACCTCAAAGTCAGACAGAAGTGTAAACCTCAATGTGTCTAAAACATGCTAGATAATTCATGTTTCCTTTTTCACCTTGTAAAATAAACATTACTTTCTCATTTATGTCATCATTTATATTTTATTGTATTTGTTTTATGATTCTACCTACACACACACACACACACACACACACACACTCGCTCTCACACAGGATAAGAAAACTCTATGAAGAATATGTTTCAAGCTCCTCTAAAGCAGGGACTGGTTTGGAGTTGACTGAACATGTTTTAGACTTATATGGTTAAAAATCACTGAATAGAAATAAGTATGTCACCTTCCGAAAATCCCAATAAAAGAATAGTAGAAGGATTTTTTTTTTTTTTTTTTTTTTTTTTTTGAGACGGAGTTTCGCTCTTGTTACCCAGGCTGGAGTGCAATGGCTCGATCTCGGCTCACCGCAACCTCCGCCTCCTGGGTTCAGGCAATTCTCCTACCTCAGCCTCCTGAGTAGCTGGGATTACAGGCACGCGCCACCATGCCCAGCTAATATTTTGTATTTTTAGTAGAGACGGGGTTTCACCATATTGACCAGGATGGTCTTGATCTCTTGACCTCGTGATCCACCCGCCTCGGCCTCCCAAAGTGCTGGGATTACAGGCTTGAGCCACTGCGCCCGGCCAAGGAATTTTTTTTAAAGTGTTAACCCACAGGATAAAGGGAATGAAAGGAGAGGTAAACAATAGAGACTGCAACACAATTTTGTGAGCAGGAAAGAAGATGAATAATGAAAAAAAGACTTTTCAAAAAAGAAACAGCATTGCTTTTGGGGACTTGGATGGCTGAAAGAAGAGTCAGGAGAGTTGGCCAAGACCTTACTGCTTTAAGCCTTGCAGGAACTGAATTTTATGTGTGTTTGTGCGTGCGTGTGTGTGTGTGTGTGTGTATATTTGTAATTATTTTTTAATCATGAATATACAAACAGATGTACAGAATTATGTCAAATACAGTAAATACAGTCCTTGTTCCATACCTATTTTTAATGGTCCACTCATAAACCACTTGATTTTATTTGAATTTTTAAAAGTTTTACTTATTAATAATAAATATCTATAAATACATAGCTGAAACTAAAAACTAAAGTGTTATTAATATCATACCTATCTACCTATTTACTCCTCCCATAACACATCTCATATCATCCTCATCCTAAATTTTGAATTTATTATCTTTTGGACTTTTTAAAACATCATAATTTACATGTATATCTTGTTTTATTGCTAATCTTGGAACTTTATATAAACAACATCATATTACATGTTCTTAATGCTTGCTTTTATTCACTTAGCATTAGAGAACTAAAATTTCTCTGTTGTTATATATAATTGGAGTTCATTCATTTCAAATGCTGTGTAATAGTCCATTGGGTGACTATATGAATTTATATTCATTTATCTCAATTATCACTTCTTTTGCCAGAGTTTTCTTATTATAAACATGGAAATTATGAATTCTTATACACATATGCTGGAACATATATGCTAAAACTCTTTTGGAAGACACAGAGGGGTAGAAGTTCTGCATCACAGGATATGCAAAGGTTCAACTCCAAAAGGTAGTGTAAACTAGTCAGTCAAAGTGGGTCATAACAATTGACACTCTCATCATAATATCTAAGAAGATTTCATTCATTCATATCCTTTTTAATTCATGAGATTTTCAGACATCTTGATTTTTGACAACAGTTATAAAATATTTTATTCAGATTGTGATTTGTATTTTAGATTACTGGATTTCCAGAGGTAATAAACTTCTCAATTTATTGAATATACAAGTTTTTCTTTGTATATTTACTCATGGCCATTGTCCATATTTCTAGTGTTACTCATTTTCTTCTCTTTATTCTGAATATCTCTTTTTGTTATTATCAGTAATGATAACGATCCTAATTTGGTGTCAACTTTATATATGACAATAGCTTTTCTTAACTTATAGCTTAGATTTCCACCTTTCTTTAAGATTCCTTTTTTATAAAGATAATCCCTTCATTTCAATACAGTCTAAGTTATCTATTTTTTTCACTTAAAGCTAATACTTCTTATATTTTATTTAATACAGTTTTCTATTCTTGCTTCATGTGTTTTCTTCTAGATGTGTTATGGTTTTGATATTAAATGTTTTTGTCTTTTTGAGGTTACTGTTTCAGCATGCCATACTGCAGTATCTGTTTTCACTTTTTTCCATGTGGATAGACACCACACCCATTAACTAAGCCTACATTTATTCTTAGGTTGGCAATATATCTCTGAAATATACCTCATTTCCAATCGTGATTGGGTCTGACATTGCTTTTTCAGTTATATTCATCAACAATCCGATTCATGTCCTAATATTTCAATCTCTTGCTCCCTATTTTTTTATGTCTTTATATCTGTTTTCCCTCTTCACATTTTCCAGATTATCCTAACTATTGAGGTCCCCTGTGCACCATAAACATTTTATAATCAAACGGTCAATTTTCATAAAATATCTTTGTTGGGATTTTCACTGAAAGCGTATTTAATCTATAGATCACTTTGAAGGAGCTACTGTCACTACAATACTAAGTTTTGTTATTCATTAACATATAATATCACTCCTTCCATTTAAGTATTTTTAATGCTCTTCCATCAAGTTTTGTAATTTTAGTGCACACATCTTAAACATCATTTGGTGGATTTCTTCTTAGTCTATAGTTTTTATTGTTGTTATAAATGGTAGTATGATTTTATTTGTTGTTATGCTTTCTAATTGTTGCCGGTGACTAGATATGAATTGATATTTGTGTGTGTTTATCTCACATCTAGCAAGCTTGGTTAAATTCTATGGACTCATCTCTAGGTACTTTTAAATTTTTTATTAAAATATTATATATGCAAATAACACTTTTATTTCTTCTTTTCTTCTTATGCCCTTAATTTTATATTTTATATTTTATAAAATAATGTTAATTTATTTATATTTATCTTAGATAAATATTTTGAATAAATATCTCACTCCAAGTTCTAAGACTTTTAATACAGGATAAAATAGAAGTACTAAAAGTGGGAATCCCTGTCTTACTTCTAAATCTAAAGAAAATCATTGGTGTTTCCCATTTATAATTGTGCATTTTGTAGAATTTTTTTTCTTGTATCAGATTAAGTTAGTTTCCTTTTATTTCTTGTTTATTGAAGAGTTTTACCATGAATGGGTCTTGAGTTTTATCACTTACTTATTCTGTGTCTATTGAGATGGGGTAATGGCTTTTTTCAGGTGATATATTAATCCAGTGAAATAAATTTATACATTTTCTTATATTAAAACATGACTGCATTCCTAAGATTCATCTAACTTGTTTATAGTGCATTTTTGGTAAATACTGAGTTTCCTTTGCTAATATTTTGTTTAGGATTCCAGAAATCATGAGAAAAATGTGCTACAATATTTATTTTATTTGATTCTATCTAGTTTGAAGTTATAGCACTCAGGATGTATGTATTACATTGAGCCACTGTAAAAACGCTTCCAAGATTAAAGTGGCTAAAGCATTGCTGTTTTACTTACTGCTCATACAACAAACACAACTCACATCAGTCACACTGGAATTCAAGATGGCAGAGCTTCCACCATCTGGGACTTTGCCAGTCACCAGGGAGAGAGGAACATAACAAAATATGTACTTACTGCTAAAGATTTTTTTCTCAAAGTCACACAAATTATATCTACTCATAATTCATTAACCAAAGACAAGTCTAATGTCCATGGCTATCATCAGAGATAGAATTCCAATCCTCTCAGATTTGCAGAAAGGGGAGAACTAAAAGATCTGTAAACAGTTCTAATAATTACCACTGTCTATATTTCTGGTAAGAAAACATTCAGCTCTCTATTTTTCCCATATATAAAATATGTTCTCTGCCCCTACTAAGCAATCCAAATGTCTTTCCAGTCATGGCATCAATTTTACAACCCAGGATATCTAAAGAATGAGGATAGACTTGTGCAATACCTTGATATTAATTCTTGACATGAACCTTTTTAATTTTAAGACCTATGGACTCTTCAAAAATCCAAAATATAATAAGAAAACCATGACAGACAACTGTAGTAAATAGTCTAGAAGACTTCTAGGCTAAAAGTCTAGAAGAAGAATGGGAGCCACATAGCACACACTGGTCCCACACAACAGAGACTTATGTACAGAAATCCTGAAATGCTTCTGAAAAGACATTTTGAGGATTTCCCCCATAACTTGGTAGGATACAATTTTTGAATCGTCCCCGATTCTCCTCTTTGGGAATCACTGACTTGTCAAATTTTCTTTCTGGATCCACAGGCTATTTCTCTCTGGATTCTTCTCTTTTTACATAAGCCTCCTTGGCTATATCTGAATCGGACATCAGCAAGATGTTCTTCTTGGAACCTGAGCAATTCCCTCAGCTCACTTCTTGCCTGTAGATAGTTGGGAGCCCCAGGATCTTTTTAAATCTCAGTCGTGGTCTATTTTAGTTTCGAATGTTGATTCTTTTGACAGCATAATTCTCTCAAACATATTTTTGGCTTCTCTATTTTATTGCAGTTGGCTCTATGAGCAATGACCACACCCATTTCTTTTGAGTCACAATTCTCACTTTGAATATTTTTTGCTTTCTCCTCCCCTTGCCTCTCTCTCTTTCTCAACTTAACTATAGGCCTAGAGCATATATGAATGCCTCATACTGCCTGCTAAGTTTCTGTAGTCGTCCCTTTTACCAAGTATTTAGCCGTTGCATAACAAGGACTCCTACCCTTTTAGTCTGTAATAAATTGTCCTTACAATCTACCATTTAACCCATTAGGTTGATACCACATATTGAAGATCGTTTCACAGCACTCCCTGTATCAGGGTACCAGGAGCTCCATCAGTCAGCACGAGCCAGACTTTGCCATGGCAGCAAATAGTCCCCAAATGTTGGTGATTTAAAAATACAAAGTTTTATGTGTTGCTTATAATTTTGGGTTGATGGTGGCTCTTCTCCAGCTTATCCTCACTTAGAGAAACAGGTTAATGGAAACTTCTCTAATCACTTTGGCAAGATAAAAAGAATGCTGTAACCACTAGCCAGACTGATAAAAAAGAAAAGAGAGAACAACCAAATAGATGCAATAAAAAATGATAAAGGGGAAATCACCACAGATTCCACAGAAATTCAAACCATCATCAGAGAATACTACAAACAACTCTATGCACACAAACTAGTAAATCAGGAAGAAATGGATAAAGTCCTGGACGCCTGTGTCCTCCCAAGCCTAAACCAGGAGGAAGCCGAAACTATGAATAGACCAATAACAAGGTCAGAAGTTGAGGCAGCAATTAAGAGCCTACCACACAAAAAAAGCCCAGGTCCAGATGGGTTCACAGCTGAATTCTACCAGACACACAAAGAGGATCTGGTACCATTCCTTCTGAAACTATTCCAAATAATCCAAAAAGAGGGAACCCTTCCCAAATCATTTTATGAGACCAACATCATCCTGATATCAAAACCTGGCAGAGACTCAACAAGAAAAGAAAACTTCAGGCCAATATCCATGATGAACATAGATGCAAAAATCTTCAATAAAATACTGGCAAATCGATTGCAACAGCACATTAAAAAACTTATCCATCATGATCAAGTAGGATTCATCCCGGGGATGCAAGGCTGGTTCAACACACACAAGTCTATAAATGTAATTCACCACATAAACAGAAGCAAAAACAAAAACCACATGATTATCTCAATTGACGCAGAGAAGGCATTTGACAAAATTCAACAGCCCTTTATGCTAAAACCCCTCAATAAACTTGGTATTGATGGAACATATCTCAAAGTAATAAAAGCTATTTATGACAAACCAACAGCCAATATCATACTTAATGGGCAAAAACTGGAAGCATTCCCTTTGAAATCCGGCACTAGACAAGGATGCCCTCTCTCACCACTTCTATTCAACATAGTACTGGAAGTTCTAGCCAGAGCAATCAGGCAAGAATAAGAAATAAAGGGTATTCAAATAGGAAAGGTGGAAGCCAAATTGTCTCTATTTGCAGACGACATGATAGTATACCTAGAAGACTCCATCACCTCAGCCCAAAAGCTCCTGCAACTGATAAGCAACTTCAGCAAAGTCTCAGGATATAAAATCAATGTGCAAAAATCACAAGCATTCCTATACACCAATAACAGACTTAAAGAGAACCAAATCAAGAACGAACTGCCATTCACAATTGCTACAAAGAAAATAAAATACCTAGGAATACAACTCACAAGGAACGTAAGGGACCTCTTCAAGGAAAACTACAAACAACTGCTCAACGAAATAAGAGAGGACACAAACAGATGGAGAAACATTCCATGTTCGTGGTTAGGAAGAATCAATATTGTGAAAATGGCTATACTGCCCAAAGTAATTTACACATTCAATGCTATCCCCATCAAACTACCATTGAATTTCTTCACAGAACTGGAAAAAAACACCATGAATTTCATATGGAACCAAAAAAGAGCACGCATAGCCAAGTCAATTCTAAGCAAAAAGAACACAGCAGGAGGCATCATGCTACCAGACTTCAAACTATACTACAAGGCTACAGTAATCAAAACAGCATGGTACTGGTACCAAAACAGAGATATAGACCAATGGAACAGAACAGAAGCATCGGAGGCAACACAACATATCTACAACCATATTATCTTTGATAAACCAGACAAAAACAGGCAATGGGGAAAGGATTCCCTATTTAATAAATGGTGTTTGGAAAACTGGCTAGCCATGTGCAGAAAGCAGAAACTGGACCCCTTTCTGACACCTTACACTAAAATTAACTCTAGATGGATTAAAGACTTAAATGTAAGACCTGACACCATAAAAACCCTAGAAGAAAATCTAGGCAAAACCGTTCAGGACATAGGAGTAGGCAAGGACTTCAGGAACAAAACACCAAAAGCATTGGCAACAAAAGCCAAAATAGACAAATGGGACCTAATCAAACTCCACAGCTTCTGCACGGCAAAAGAAACAGTCACTAGAGTGAATTGGCAGCCATCAGATTGGGAAAAAATATTTGCAGTTTACACATCTGACAAAGGGCTGATATCCAGAATTTACAAAGAACTCAAACAGATTTACAGAAAAAAAACAAACAAGCCCATTCAAAAATGGGCAAAGGATATGAACAGAAACTTTACAAAAGAAGACATACATGAGGCCAACAAACATATGAAAAAGTGCTCATCATCATTGGTCATTAGAGAGATGCAAATCAAAACCACATTGAGATATCATCTCACACCAGTTAGAATGGTGATCATTAAAAAATCTGGAGACAGCAGATGCTGGAGAGGATGTGGAGAAATAGGAACACTCTTACACTGTTGGTGGGAGTGTAAATTAGTTCAACCATTGTGGAAGACAGTGTGGCGATTCCTCAGGGACCTAGAAATAGAAATTCCATTTGACCCAGCAATCCCATTACTGGGTATCTATCCAAAAGACTATAAATCATTCTACTACAAGGACACATGCACACGAATGTTCATTGCAGCACTGTTTACAATAGCAAACACCTGGAACCAACCCAAATGCCCATTGATGATAGACTGGACTGGGAAAATGTGGCACATATACACCATGGAATATTATGCAGCAATCAAAAATGATGAGTTTGTGTCCTTTGTAAGGACATGGATGAATCTGGAGAACTTCATTCTCAGCAAACTGACACAAGAACAGAAAAAGAAATACTGCATATACTCACTCATAGGTGGGTGAGAAAAATGAGAACACATGGACACAGAGAGGTGGTCTACTATACACTGGGGACTGTTGGGGGAAATGGGGGAGGGACAGTGGGGGGGGCTGGGGGGGGATAGCCTGGGGATGAATACCAAGTGTGGGTGAAGGGGAGGAAGGCAGCAAAACACACTGCCATGTGTGTACCTATGCAACTATCTTGCATGTTCTGCACATGTACCCCAAAACCTATAATGCAATAAAGAAAAAAGAAAAAAGAATGCTGTAAACCACATGCTGGCTCTTAATGGCTTCCACTCTCAACTAACTGACCAAAGCAAATCACATGATACCTAACTTTCATCAAGATGAGAAAGTCCAATCATGCCACATGCCTGGAAGAAGGAAAACAAAGAATATGAGAAATTATAATGATCCCTACTAGAAGAACAAAATAAAAACAGTTTTTGTTCTTTTTCCTATTGAATAAGGATGGGGAAAAGAATTAGATGCAATTGTTGGCTAAGATTGTTTCAGCTCTGATGGTGCTGGAAGACTGAGGATATTGTAAGCATTCTGTCTTCCTGGCAGATAGTGCCCTATGATAGAGATGGAAGCCCAAGACATTGGGTCTGATGCCACTAAAAATTCTTGACATCATACTAAATAATTTTACTCTGATTCATGCTCACCAAATTACTTTCTAATAAGTTGTCTTTATAGGTAGCCTGCTCAAAAGAAAAAAAAATGCACCAACTAGGGAGATATAAACATTCTATATCTTTATAGCCATATCCAGTGAAATTTAGTAAATCAGCATTCAACTTTTGTATTTTGTGTGAAATTTGCTAGCATGAGTCAGCATCACCAAATATGACCAGCTCTGATACACTGACACAATCAAACTCAGAAATGTGACAATTTCCAGGGTAAATGACTGCTAGAAAATCTACAGGCGGGGAATCAACTTGACCCTTTCCTGGGAACCACATGAAACAGTTTTTCTGAAAAACAAAAACAAACAACACCAATGAAATCTTGTATTTATTCTTTTCTTCAAAAGATGGAGTGAAAAAGGAATCATGGAAGAAAGGAGCTTCATATTGTGTTTGGATCAGAATCAGGTAGCAGCACCTGCTCGCAGGGGAAAAGCTGGGCACCAGATCAGAGATTGCAGCTTTTAACAAAAAAGGAAGTCAGAAAACAGATACTAGTATAAACTACAATGCAGAGTCACTGAGGACAGTGAAAATCAGACTTGGCTTTTGGAAGAAGCCAAGCTAGGACACAGAACAGGTCTCAGCTGATTTCAACTAGTGTAGAATACATTCAAGTGTCCCTGTCTTGTTAGACTTTTTGCTGATTTTTATATACAACAAGCTCAATCTCATGGATTTTGAATTGATTATAATGTCTATCGGGAGTTCATTCTCACCAAATCCCTCAGCTTAATTGCAAAGCTGAGCAGGAGTTGGGGATTTGGGGGTCCAGAGTGAGAAAATTCTGACTGTGCCAGCAAGTCGCTGTGCCATTTTAGTACCATAAAAGTGACATTCTATGCTTAATAAATATTTATTGAATGAATGCTATAGGAATAAATGCTAAATCATTTATTCCTTTATTAAAAGAGCAGGCCAGTTCTTGATTCCACACGGGCAGAAGAAGCAGAGAAACAAACGCTAAACTGCAGACATAGTATCTTTATAAAAAGTAGGCTAATAACTGTGAAAAAATGTAGGACAATAAGTGAGAGTCAGGACATTTTGAGGTTTCCAATCGTGGTCAGTCAATGACAAATTGGTGCTATGTAACCATGCAAAATACCTATTATATGAAAGCCTTCACTGTGAGCCAGGAGGAATTCTTTCTAGCAGGACTTACATCTGCAGCAACATGAATGAAAGAACATTCAAAGGCAATCAAGTAAGATCAAAGATGCTCAAGTCTTTCTGTTCTCCACCATTGAATTACTATGTCTACTCTCCATCAAGAGCAGTTTCCATTTAGAGATGAGTAAAAACCAGAAATAGATTATTATAGGCCTGTCACACTCCAGGTAAAAAGAAAAAAATAAATATATCCCCCAAATGAAGTACATTTCTAGTCATCTGAAAAGTGCCACTTGCTTTTTGTAAATTGAAAAAATTTATTTGAAATAATGACATTTTAGAAAAAAATGTTAAAAATTAAGAAATGAAAAACCATTGCCTAAGGGAGAAAAGGACTCAAGTCACTCATGCAGGCTCTCAAATAAGAGATGCAAAAAGGAGATAAACATTTAGTTTCCAAAGCTTGGGGAGTTGGGAAATAAAGGAGATAATCTGTACTTGTTACAGAAATGGAATCACATTAGGAGGAAAAAAAAAAGAGACATTACTGAAGCTATAATCAAGAATATATAGAAAACAGCATGAAGAAAATAATGGGAAAATAAAAAGGAAAAGAGATGAATTAAAAAGCAGGAACATAAGGGAGTATAAAAAGAAGGGACAACAGAAAATATATCCAGTGTCCCTGAAGATAACAGAACTAGTAAAAAGGAAAAAAAAAGTATAATTAATGATCTAATTTCTGGAAATAAAATAAAACTTACTCTACCAATGAAAGATCCCAGGAGGTGCCAGGAAAACTTTAATAGAGAAAGATCCTTAAGAAGTTATAGACTGGAAATAATATTTTGTCCCTAAAAGATGGAAAGATATTAATAGGTTCTCTGGCAAAATGTCCAGTAATGTCTAAAGAGAGAACATTCAGGGCAACACATGCCTCTCAACATCAAAACACTGGATCCAAGTGTTTGATCTCCATCCAGCTATCACTAAAGTAGAAAAGCATTAAGCAGACATTCTAAAAAATACAGGGACTAAACAAATTCAATGTTTTGGTTTGTTTTCTGTTGATAATAACAGAGTAGCTCAAACTGGGTAATGTGTAAAGAAAAAGAATTTCTTACAGTGATGGAGGCTGAGAAGTCCAAGATTGAGGGACCTCATCTAGTGAAAGCCTTCTTATTGGTGGAGACTCTGCAGAGGCCTAAGGCTGTGCAGAGCATTGCATTGAGAGGGGACTTAGTGTGCTAGCTCAGGTCTCCCATCCTCTTCTGACAAGCCCCAGTTCCACTCCCACAACCCATCATTATTCCACTAACCCATAAACTCATTAATCCATGAGTGTATTAGTCTATCCATGAGAGTAGTCTTCATGATTCAATCACCTCTTAAAATCCCATCTTTAAATACTGCCACATTGCAGATTAAGTAGCCAACATAAGAAATTTGTGGGACACATTCAAGTTATAGAATGCAACATATGTATGTATGTATATAGAAAACAAAGAAACAAAAATACCCTCTAGAATAATTTAAGAATAAATTCCACATAGAAACTATGGTAAGAACTAATTGTTGGTGAACACTGAACACATTTAAATGTAAAATCAAGGCTATAATTGCAGAGAAATTTGTTACAGTAACAAAAAACAAATATTATAAATTATGAGAGTATAAAAATATATAGCAAAAAGAAATCTTGTCACTTTGAATATGTCAGTGGATTAACAACAAATGATTTTTATAAAGTACATGAATAATGTTTTAAGAAGTATATGGACATACATTTGGTGTTATTCAACTGATTATCTCCTATCTTTTCTATATTTAGATGACAAACATTATTTAGGTGATTATATTCAGTTGTATGAATTCAAATACAATTTGCATACTAAATGATGAACGAGTCAACCTGTAATTCAAATGCTGGGCTTCTTCCTGAGCTCCAGACCCCATAATTCAGATTTTCTATTAGCGATTTCTCCTCAATATGCAGAATCAAATGATACTATGTGCTACAAAACCTATTTCTCCTCATTTTTTTCTTCCTTTTAAGACACCATATGCAATTTCTTACCAATTACCAATTAGCAAGACAGACATCCAAAATCTCTAATCTGCTTTAAGTCATATATAGTAAAGATTTATTTTAGATATTATAATTTTAAGATCTATAATTTTCATCTGTTTGTTTCATACAGTTTTATTTTCATTGCTGAGTTTTTCATTTTTTATTCATTAAGTTCATTTTCATTTTAAAATTTTTTATTTGCTATGGATACATACTAGTTGTATTATTTATGGGATACATGTGATAGTTTGATAAAAGCTTACAATGTGTACGGATCAAGTCAGGGTAATTGGGGTACGCATCCCTCAAGCATTTATCATTTCTTTGTGTTAGGTACATTCAAATTCTGCTCTGTTAGTTATTTTAAAATATACAATATATTTTTGTTAAGACCTTTTCAAATTTTAAGTCCTCACAACCTTTATAATAGTTGCATTCAAATCTTTTGTCTCCTATCCTATTATCTGTGTTGTCTCATCTTTGATTACTACAAACTATGTTTTCTTTGTAATATAGGTTATATTTTTCTTCTGTTTCTTTAAATATTTAGTAATTTTTTTATTGGCTACAGTACACTATGGATAATACATTGTAGAAACTCTGGATTTGAGTTTGTTTGCTGTCTTTGAAAAATGTTGACTTTTGTTTTAGTTTTATAGCCAGTTAACTTAGCTAAACTCAGACCCCTCTGTGTGGTTGCTCTACAGTAGGCAGTGGCTGAAATCTCTATTCAGTTCTTCAGATTTCTAGCTGTTGCTGTTTACTGTTGGTGTTTTCCCCCATGCATGCACAAAAAAAAAAAAAAATGGGTGAAATATTTACACAGATTTAATGTGGTTCTCTTCTTTTCCAGATCTTTCTTCTAATTTTCCAGTGGCTCTGGAAGCCACAAACTATGCCTCCCAAATCTTCAAGCCAGTAAGGCTATGGTTTGCTCTTTGAGTTCTAGTTACCTCTTTCTAAGGCAGTTGGAAATGCCCTCAGACAAAAAGTCATTTACCTGTGAATATCACCTGGTGTAGTACATTTTTTTTCACGGTTGACTCCTCTCTTGTTTCTGCCTGCTTTTATACTATGCTTGCCTATTAATAGTTAGATAAAATATTTTGTCAAGAACTTATACTTGTTTCTTGCAGGTGTATTAGTATGATTCAAGCACTTCTTCATTGCTGGAAACATCTAATACATATTAAAAATTTATATTTTGAAACTAAATATCATATTACTATCAAGCTAAAATGATTAAATGATTTATCATTGCATTGGTTCTTAACATATGATCCCTAAAAAAGATATTTAATGAAATATTAAAACAAACAAAAAAGTCTTGAACTAAGTTATTTAAAAAGTGTCCTTTGACACAAAATTAAACAGCTGTTTTAATACAATTATTTTCCATACACTTATTCCTTTGACACAAAAATTATTTTATAAACTCAAACAAGTGCCATAAAATGGCAATCATTTTTGACCTTGGTAACTTGATATGTTACCTTTTGGGATTATTATTCTGTAGAAATCTTTTGTAGCGTTAATAGCCTATAGAATAATATATTTTTTAAATGTTTTCTATTTCCATCCCCTAAGAGAACCATACTGTAATATTTTATATACTTAATAAATATGCATATTCTAAAGTTAAATACATATTTCATACATTTATTGGTGAGGCTATTTTTGTGTATAGTTTATGTATATTTTTGTATGTCAAAATGAACATATGCTAAAATTGCATTTAACTCATTAATCATTTAATGAGGAATTAGGAGGATGACAAACCTGGTTCAAGGAAACACAATAAACAGAATATATATTATATCCATTCAGGGAAAGCAAAAACAAATAATGCTGAAGTAAGATTACTCAACTAAATCCCAAACTAGTTCATCATACAGACACAAAATGTAAAATCTTTAGATTTATCTTCTTTACTGGGAAAAATTATTGCCATGTAATTAGCTTCCTACAAATCAACATCTAACTCTAAAGAGTTGTAATTTGTTTGCTGCTAATCAGTGGTAAGTCCAACAAAAGCATATGTCCCTAGAGCAAGTAGATTCTTAGCATGTTTATTAGCATAGCATGACAATGAAGGTCATGCTGTCATCTTTTTGCCTTATTTCTAAGTTTACAATAATTTTTCTTAACAGTCCTTCCTAGTGATTAAAAAGTAATCTGTAAGTGTTATTTAATTTATGTAAATGGTATTAGGATATAAATGTTTGAAATCATTTATTTTTTCATTTCAACATTATCTTTCTTTTGCATTAAATGGGTAGAGAGATGATAGACAGATCTTATTTTATACTACGGCATGGTATCACATGGTGTGCTTTTACCAGGTACAGAGCTATAATCATGGAGCAAGGAAGAGTTTGATGTGACTGAAAAAGGTCAAAGGAGAGAAATCCAGAAGACAAGGCTGATAAGGTCAACTAGGGACATTTTGTAAAGATCACATGTATAATGAAAAGTAATATTGGGCCGAGCGCGGTGGCTCAAACTTGTAATCCCAGCACTTTGGGAGGCCGAGGCAGGCAGATCACGAGGTCAAGAGATCGAGACCATCCTGGCCAACATGGTGAAACCCTGTCTCTACTAAAAAATACAAAAATTAGCTGGGCATGGTGGTGTGCGCCTGTAGTCCCAGCTACTCAGGAGGCTGAGGCAGGAGAATTGCTTGAACCCAGGAGGTGGAGGTTGCAAAGAGCCAAGATTATGCCACTGCACTCTAGCCTGGTGCCTGGCAACAGAGTGAGACTGTCTCAAAAAAAAAAAGAAAAGTAATATTGTTGTTGAGGTTATACTACATTACTGGACAAAGAACAGGAAGCACAGAAAACTAATCTCAAGGAAATAATTAAATGACATAAGGATACATAATATTACTCATAATGTTTTATCCAATGGTGAAAAGTTGAAAATAAATCTATGCTAAATATAGGCAGATGATCATGTAACTGAGAGTAGCATATCAACTACCTGCTATATTATTCATCAAAAATTACATTACAAGGAGTTGCAACAGTATGGGAAATAAAACAATATGTAACCTTAAAATATAATGATCAATTGTAATGATATATTTTAAAAAGCTTAAACACATTATATTCTCAAGAGTTTTACTTACTTCACGGTTACAGGGTGATGAAAATGTTTTGGAACGAAATAGAGATGTTGGTTGCATGACAATGTGAATGTATTGAATGACACTGAAATGTGCACTTAAAAATTGTGTATTGTATTGTTGTATTTTTGTGAATTTTACTTCATTTTCTTAAGAAAAGAAATCTGTACAAGGTCATACAGCTAATAAAGAGCAGAATTAGGACCCACGTAGTCTGAACTCTAGCACCCACTCTTCAGCAGACCAGGAAGAAGCATACCAATCTATTAACTGAAGTTTCCTGGATGATGGGCCTGAAGATAACTTATACGTTCTTCTTTAAAATGTTGTCTTCCACAGTGTGGTGATTCCTCATGGACCTAGAAATAGAAATTCCATTTGACCCAGCAATCCCATTACTCAGTATATATCCAAAGGACTATAAGTCGTTCTACTATAAGGACACATGCACACGAATGTTCATTGCAGCACTGTTTACAATAGCAAAGACCTGGAACCAACCCAAATGCCCATCGATGATAGACTGGACAGGGAGAATGTGGCACATATACACCATGGAATATTATGCAGCCATCAAAAATGATGAGTTCGTGTCCTTTGTAGGGACATGGATGAACCTGGAGACCATCTTTCTCAGCAAACTGACACAAGAACAGAAAATGAAATACCACATGTTCTCACTCATAGGCGGGTGTTGAACAATGAGAACACATGGACACAGGGAGGGGAGCACTACACACTGGGGTCTGTTGGGGGGAATAGGGGAGGGACAGTGGGAGGTGGGGAGTTGGGGAGAGATAGCATGGGGAGAAATGCCAGATATAGGTGAAGGAGAGGAAGACAGCAAATCACACTGCCATGTATATACCTATGCAACTATCTTGTATGATCTTCACATGTACCCCAAAACCTAAAATGCAATTTAAATAAATAATATTTTTTTAAAAAAAATAAGTTTTACTTACATAAAAATGTACAAATGGACTTGACATTACATGTAATAGTCAAATGAAGTGCTAATAAGCTGAAAAATATTTAATTTTCTTTTTATGTTATGTTACATAATACTGTAAATATAGAGACTTAAGAATTTAACCCAAATAATCTTTAGTTACCTAAGAAATAGAAGATAATAATAAAATTTTAAAGTGCAACTTATTATTTAAAATGTATCATACTTTGGGCATTTAAATGCAAATTTTTGTTTTGCAAAAGTTATTTTCAATCACACTGCGTATAAAGTGCAGCTTATCTTAGAGTCATAGAACACAGATATACAGGGTATCTGACAGTCAATCATCAAGTTTATCCCTTCCACCCACCCTGCCTTAAGTTTAGAGCCAGATAAACTAAGTGCCCTCTCCATGAAGAGCTTTTCAAAAGATTGGTATCTCAGAAATCAAGTATATCAGTTTCTTATTTTGTATTGTCTCCACCTTGGAAATACCTTGATGCATTTTCTCATCACTTATCCAAGAAATTACCTTCCAGATTCAAATTACAAGTCACATTTGTGATTCCTTCTATTTGGAAAACAATGCTGCCAAGTGCTAAATTAAATTATCTACACATCAGCAAAACACCTCTTGGGTTCTGTTGATTTGTGATATTATACCACATATCTCTACCTCTTATGTTCTTTTATTTTTCCACTTTAAATGCATAGAATTCTTGGCCCTCTCTTGTCCTTTTTCTCTCTCCAACTTCATATTCTGGCTCATCTAGGAAATCTTACCAAGCCGAGCCAGAAGGAGTATCCAGTCAGAGATTCCATGAAGTTTGCATATGCATACCTGGTCAAAATGTAGTAAAAAGACTGGATTCCAATCCCCCACTGGAAGCAAGCAAAAAATTGACAAAATACATAAAATTATGTTTTGAAAGAAACTAGATATCAGGCAACAAAGGACAGTTTCCAGAGAAATGGAACAAATATTGTAAGCCCAGTGATTGAGAGAATTCCCAGGCTTTGGAACAGAGAGGAGGAACACAGAAAAATTCTAACAGACTTGCCGACTTGGACAAGGCAGAACTCAGAATCTAGGAAGATATTTCAGGACAGAGTAACAGAGTAAAGAGAGTGGTACAGAGATAACTCTGGAAATCTATAGAGGGTCTCCCTGGACTATTCTACTGATCAACATATGCATGTGGTAAAATAACTGAGACCAAGGAAAGAACCACTCTAAAGCAGTCAAAAGCATAAGAGGTAAGAGTGTTCAGTGTTCATACAGGGCAGGGAATAGTGCTTGTCCCTTCCAGACAAACTGAAAAATTACGCTTTATAAGCCATTGTGTGGCATACACAAAGGTACTTTTCTCATTAAGGAGGCATTGCTGTGGTCTGATTTAACAAACAGTAAAGGTTATAACCAAAAGGATCAAACTATCTGCAAGTAACTTAACTGCATTCCAGAACAAAGCTAATTATTAATAATATTTGTGAAAACACCAAAATGCCTAGCACTGAATAAGGTAAAATTCTCAATGTTTTCCTCCACGCAAAAATTACCAGGTATGCAAAAAAAAAAAAACACAAAGAAATATTACATAGATCAAGGATACAAATTAATTAATTGAGACAAAAACAGCTCAAGCAGATGTTAGAATTAACAGATCAGTACATTAAAAGAATTATCACCAGAGCCTGGGAAGAAGAAAAGAAAAAGAAAAAGAATTATTATCACTACTACTGGCATTATTATTAAACTACCTATTAGAGATAAAAACTACAATGTGTTCAAAAAATTTCAGACATAGAAGATAGAAAAACAAAACCCACAGATCAAACTCTTAAAGATGAAACTACAATGTATAAGTAAAAAACACACTGAATAAAATTAAAAGATTAGACATGGGGATGGGCCAAAATGGCTGACTAGAAGCAGCTGGTGTGCACCGTTCTTACTGAGAGAACTAGAAGTGGTGAGTAAATACAACACTTTCAACTGAAACATCCAGGCACATGCATTGTAATGCATCAAGCAAACAACTATACCCACAGAGAACATAGAAAAGCAAGGCAAAATGACCACCTACCCAGTAGTAACATGGAGCCAGGAGAGCCTCCCTGCTCAGGAAAGTGATGAGTGAGTGAGCAATCTCAGGGACACATAATTCTCCCATGGATATTCACAACCGTTGGGTCAGGAGATCCCCTTGTAAACCCACTCCACCAGGACCTGCAATCTGATACACAGAGCTCTATGGAGTTTTGACTGAGCAGCTAATCAGGCACATGCAGAGTCCCAGAAGCTTTCTATCTTTAAAGCTTCCCAACAAAAGTGGATGCAACTCCATCAAAGTGGGAGGTTAGAACCCTGTGCATACACTTAGGCAAGTGGTCGAATCCAGGGGGTTGAACGGCGAGGGTCTCAGGTTTTGCTTCCATGGCATTTCACAGAATAAGACCCACTGGCATGCAACTCCAGCCAGCTACTGGTGGCAGCATTATACCTCCCTGTGACGGATCTCCCAGCCTTTGCCATTGCTGCCTCCAGTGCAGCCACCCTATGGAAAAAGTGGCCAGAATGCTTTGTTACACAGGTCCCCTATCCATTCCTCCTCACTGGGTGGGAGCTTCCAAGGGGTATCCAGCCACCCACACCAGTGTTTTCCAACTGGCAGCAGTGTCAGACTTCCCTGGGATGAAGCTCCAGAGGGAGGAACAGGATACCATCTTTGCTGTTTTGCAGCCTTCACTGTTGATACCTTCATGTGTTGAAAAATCCAAGATGACTACAAACTGGAATGGACCCCAGCACACTGTAGCACCACTATGAAAGTGACAAGACTGTTTGTTATGTGGGTTCCCCATCCTGTACCTCCTCACTGGGCAGCTCCTCCTGGTCTGTGACTCCAGCCACCACCTTTGAGGCTGTCAAGCCAGTAGCAATCTGTAACACCTTAGGACACAGCTCCCAGTGGAAAGGGTAGGTTGCCATTTTTCTGTCTTGTAGTCTTTGCCCTTGCTGTCTCCAGGCTCTGGAGAGTCCACTGGGACCTGAGGCTTGTCCAGATCCTCAGCACAGAGCACACACCTCATGGCAATGTGGCTGGATTTTTCTCCATCAGGTCCCAGTCCTCACTTCTCCTCACTGGGCAGGGCCATCCCATCTGGAACTCCAGCACAATCATGCTGCCCCTACCTGATCACTTTAATGGTGGTCAAAATTAGAGGCACATGCAGAGATGAGAAAGAACCAACACAAGAATTTCTACAACTCAAATGGCCAGAGTGCCTTATGTTCTTAAAATCCAATAAGGGTTCTTAACCAGGCTGAATTGGCTGAAATGATACAAACAATTCAGAATATGAATAGGAACAAATAACATAGAGATTCCTTAAAACAACTGCACTAGCTCTCTAGTAAGGGTTCTTTACCAAGCTGAATTGGCTAAAAGACACAAACAGAATTCAGAATATGAATAGGAACAAAGAACATAGAGATTCAGGAGAATGAAAAATCTTAATCCAAGGAAACTAATAATCATAATGAAATGATACAGGAGTGGACATATAAAACAGCCAATATATTTTTAAAAATCTAACTGATATGATAGAGCTGAAAAACACATTATAAGAATTCCACAATGCAATCACAAGTATTAACAGCAGAATAGATCAAGCTGAGGAAAGTGTCTCAGACTTAAAGACTGGCTCTCTGAAATAAGACAGACAAAAATAAGGGGAAAAAAAGAATGAAAAGAAATGAACAAAACTCAAAGAAATATGGGATTAGGTAAAAAGGCCAAATCTACAATCACTGCCATATCTGAAAGGATGAGGAGAAAGCAAACAACTTGGAAAATACATTTCAAGATATCATCTATGAAAACTTCCCCAAACTTGCTAGAGAGGTCAAGATTCAAATTCAGAAAATACAGAGAACTCCTCTGAGATTTTCTTCAAGATGCACAGTCATCAGATTTTCCAAGGCCAAAATGAAAGAATGTTAATGGCAGCTAGAGAGAATGGGTGGCTAACCTGCAAAGGGAACCCCATACGACTAATAGCAGACCTCTCAGCAGAAACCCTACAGCCAGAAGAGATTAGGGAATCCCTATTCAACATTGTTAAATTAAAAAAAAAAAATCCACCAAGAAATTCATATTCGGCCAAATGAGCCTTCCAAAGCAAAGGAAAATAAGATCCAATTCAGACAAGCAAATTCTGAGTTTACTGCTACCAGACCAGCCTTTCAAAATCTTGAAAAGAATACTAAAAATGGAAAGGAAAGATATCATTAGTCAATACAAAAACACACTTAAGTACACAGACCAGTGACACTATAAAGAAACAACACAAACAACACAATGACAGGATAAAATTGATATATATTAATACTAACCTTGAAAGTAAACATGCTAAATGTCCCATTTAAAAGGCACAGAGTGGCAAGCTAGGAAAAACAAAAAAAGGCCCAATGTTATTCTGTCTTCAAGAGACCCATCTCACATTCAATGACACTCACAGGCTTGAAATAAAGGGATGGAGGAATATCTACCAAGCAAATGGAAATCAGCAAAAGCAGGAGTTGCAATACTAATTTCAGACAAAATAGACTTTAAACCAAGAAAGATTTTTTAAAAAGACAAAGAACATTACATAATAGTAAAGGATTCAATTAAACAAGAAGATCTAACTATCCTAAATATACATGCACCCTACAAAGGAGCAACCAGATTCATAAAGCAAGCTCTTAGAGACCTAAAAAGATAATTAGATGTCCACACAGTTTTACCAGAACACTTCAACACTCCATTGCCAGTATGAGACAGATCAGAGGTTGAAAATTAACAAAGATATTCAGTACCTGAACTCAACATTGGGCCAAATGGATCTGATAGACTTCTACAGAACCCTCCACCCAAAAGCAACAGAATATGCTTTCTTTTCATCTCCACCTGGCACATGTGGTCTGAAATTGACCACACAATGAGACATAAAACAATCCTGAGCCAATGTAAAATAACCAAAATCATACCAAACACACTCTTGGACCATAGCACAATAAAAATAGAAATCAAGATTTAAAAAATGCTCAAAACCATGCTTCTACTTGGAAATTAAACAACCTGCTCCTGAATGACTTTTGTGTAAATAATGAAATTGAGCCCAATATCAGCAAGTTCTTAGAAACTAACGAGAACAAAGATATAACATACCAGAATCTCTGGGACACAGGTAAGGCAGTGTTAAAAGAAAAATTTATAACACTAAATGTTCACATCAAAAAGTTAGACAGTTCTCAAATTAAAAACCGAACATCACAACTAAAAGAACTAGAGAAGCAAGAGCATATCAACTCCAAAGCTAGCAGAAAACAAGAAATAACCAAAATAAGAGTTGAAACTGATGGAGCTTGAGATATGAAAAACCATTCAAATGAATCCAGGAGTTGCTTTTTAAAAAAATATTAATCAGATAAATAGGGTGCTAGCTAGACCAATAAAGAAGAAAAGAGAGAAGATCCAAATAAATGACAAAGGGAATATTACCACTGATCCCAGAGATACAAAAAACCATCAAATCATGTTATGAATACATGTATACACATAAATTAGAAAACCTAGTAGAGATGGTTAAATTCCTGGACACATACACCATCCCAAGACTGAAACAAGAAATTGACTCTATGAACAGACCAATAAGCTCTGAAATTAAACCAGTAATAAATACCTAACAATGAAAGAAAAGCTCAGTAAATGATATATTCACAGCTGAATTCCATCAGACATACAAAGAAGAATTTGTACCATTCCTACTGAAACTATTTCAAAAATTGAGAAGAAGGGACTCCTATCCAACTCATTCTATGAGACCAGCCTTGTCCTGAAACAAAAGCCTGGCAGAAACACAATAAAAAGAAAATTTCAGGCCAATATTTTGTAGGAACATTGATGCAAAAAGACTCAACAAAATGCTGGCAAACTGAATCCAGTAGCACATCAAAAAGCTAATCCACTACAATCAAGTTGGCTTTATCCCTGTGATAGAAGTTTGGCTTAACATATGAAAATCAATAAATGTGATCTATCACATAAACAAAACTAAAGACAAAGACAATATGATTATCTCAATAGATGCAAAAAAGGCTTTTGATAAAATTCAACATCCCTTCATGTTAAAAACTCTCAATAAGCTAAGTATTGAATGAACATACCTCAAAATAATGAGAGCCATCTGTGACAAATCCACAGCCAACAGTACACTGAATGGTCAAAATCTGGAAACATTCCTCTTGAAAACTGGCACAAGAGAAGGATGCCCTCTCTCACTACTTCTATTCCATATAGTATTCCATATAGCAAGTCCTGGCCAGAACAATCAGGTAAGAGAAAGAAATAAAGGACATCCAGATAGAAAAAGAGGAAGTCAAACTATTCCTGTTTGCAGACAGCATAATTCTATATCTAGAAAATCTCACAGTGTTCACTCAAAAACTCCTTCAGCTGATAAAAACTTCAGCAAAGTTTCAGGTTACAAAATCAACATACACAAATCACTAGCATCCCTATATACCAACAACAGCCAAACAAAAAGTCAAACCAGGAACAATAAAATATCTAGGCATATAGGGAATCAGGGAGGTAAAAGATATCTACAATGAGAATTCCAAAGCACTGCTCAAAATAATCAGAGTTGACACAAACAAATGGAAAAACATTCCATTCTTATGGATTGGAAGAATCAATATCATTGAAATGGCTATACTGACCAAAGCAATTTACAGATTCAATGCTATTCCTATCAAACTACCAATGATATTCTTCACAGAACTAGAAAAAGACTATTTTTAAATTATATGCAACTGAAAAAAAAGAGCCTGAATAGTCAAAGCAATCCTAAGCAAAAAGAACATATCTGGAGTTATCATGTTACCCATCTTCAAACTATACTACAAGACTACAGTAGCTAAAACAGCATGGTACTGGTACAAAAACAGATACATTGACCAAGGTAACAGAACAGAGAGTCGTAAAATAAGGCTGCATATCTATAGCCATCTAATCTTCAACAAAGCTGACAAAAACAAGCAATGGGGAAAGGACTCTATTTAATAAATGTTTCTAGGATAACTGACAAGCCATATGCAGAAGATTAAAACTAGACCCCTTCCTTTCACCATATACAAAAATTAACTCAAGATAGATTAAAGACTTATACTTGAAACCTAAACTATAAAAACCCTATAAGAAAGCCTAGGAAATGCCATTCTGGACATCAACCTTGGCAAATAATTTATAACTAAGTCTTCAAAAGCAATTGTAACAAAAACAAAAATCAACAAATGCAATTTAAACTAAAGAGCTTTTTCTATAGCAAAAGAAACTATCAATATAGTAAACAGACAACCTACAGAATGGGAGAAAATATTCACAAACTATGCACTTGACAAAGGTCTAATATCTAGAAACTATAGGGAACTTAAAATATTCAACAATAAAAAAAAATTTTAAAAATGGGCAAAGTATAAGAACAGACATGTCCCAAAAGAAGGCATACATGCAACCAACAAGTGTTAAAAAAATGAAAAAAAAAAAAAAAAAAAAGCTTAACATCACTAATCATTAGAGAAATGCAAATCAGAACCACAGTAAACTACTATCTCACACATAAATCAGAATGTCTATTACAAAAAAGTAAAAAAATAGCAGATGCTGGTGGAGTTGTAGAGAGAAAGGAATACTCATATACTGTTGATTAAGATGTAAATTAGTTCAGCCACTGTGGAAAGCAGTATGGCAATTTCTCAAAGAACTTAAAACAGAAACACCATTTGACCCAGCAATACCACTACTGAGTATATACTCAAAGGAAAATAAAGTGTTCTACCAAAAAGACATATGCACTCATATGTTCATGGCAACATTGTTCACGATAGCAAAGACATGGAATCCACCCAGATGCCCATCAACAGTGAACTGGATAAATAAAATGTGGTACCTACACCACACAATTCTACACAGTCATTTAAAAAAAATCACCTCCTTTGCAGCAACATGGCTGCAGCTGGAAGTTATTGTCCTCAGTAAACTAACGTAGGAACAGAAAATCAAATACCACATGTTTTCACTTATCTGCAGGAGTAAAACATTGTGTGCAAATGGACATAAAGATGGGTGCAATAGACACTGGGAATGATTTGAGGAAGGGGTAGAAGAGGGGCATGGGTTGAAAAACTGCTTATCAAGTACTGTGCTCACAACCTTGGTGATGGAATAATTTGTAACAGCATCAAGCAATTTATTCACATAACAAGCCTGAAATGTTAACTCCTAAACCTAAAATAACAGTCAAAAAAGAGGAGAAAAAAGAATAACAACGTAGTGTTTGGTTTAGTACATGGCTATAAGAGCACAAAGATCAGGAAGGGAGAAGTTGGAGTGTATTATTCTAATATTCTTACACAACACATGAATATTGTTTGAAGATAGATTGTGGTAAGTCAAAGATATAAACTACAGACACCAAAAAAAGCAAAATAAATTATAGCTAAGAAACCAATTAAAGAGATAAAATGTAATAATACATTCATATAATCTACTCAAATCAAGAAAAAATGAAAAGTAAACAAAGTTCAGATGTAATAAATAGAAAACAAAGAGTAAAATAATAGTCTTTAAAAATCTAAATCTTTGTCCCATTTGTTCTGAAGAGACTTATGATTTGAATAAAATGAAATCCTGAGCAAAATAAAGTAATTTGAGTTAGGGCAGAAAGAGAAGTTCTAATTTGAGGAAGATGCATAGAGTTCAGAAAAGCTAAGAAAAGCTAAGGAAAGCTAGATAATCTCTGGGTTCTTTGTTCTTCCCTCTCACCACGCAACATACCTGGAAATCTACCCTTAAAATTCCATCTCTCACTTTTTTCTTATCATTAATATTTTTTTCTATTTCACCATTTTCCTTAATGCTGTTTACACTTAGTCTTACTATAGAATTTACTTGCTACTAGGTTGTAATTTAGAAGGACATTTACTTGCAGATGTATTCTGAAAGATATCACCATCAACAGCAGAAATTCAGCTGACCTGACCAATATGAAACATTCCACTGGTCTTTGCATAGGAATGTGCCCACTTGGACTGTTTAATGAACTGTCCATCTCACAAATTGCAGCCACTGTGTCTAAGGAATGTGCTTTCTCATTAAACAAAATATATTATTTCTTGGTCTCCCCGACACTCAAAACATACTCAATTTTCTTAATGACTCTGTAAGACAAGGTTTAGATAATACAGAAGGCATGGTCATGGTAAGATACTAAGGTCATAATAAATATTCAAAGTGACTCAGGGAGTGTTAGCCAGGGAGATTTGCCTCCTCTCTGAGGGATTTTTCTTTTGTAGGTTCACTCATAAAGATAAAAAGACACATAGGCAATGGGATGGTGAACTGGAAAATATATTTTGAAAAGATAATTCAATTTCTATCTAGTGGCAAAAAAGAAAAAAAAAACAGCTAGGAGATCATAATACTGTCTCTGCCTTTGAATTCTCTAAGTGAAATGAGACAATCATATAATATCTATTTTAAAGTAAGCCTTTTAAAGGTAAAAAGTAGAGGATAATCACAGGGAAGAAAGTATTTTAACCTTATGAGTAATAATCTAAAATGGTTTTTGTGTTTATGTATAAAATGAATGCATTGCTGAAGCAATCGGACCATGAAAATTCCTGTTACTGACAGGCAGAGCTGGGATTCCTGCAGTAAGCCTGATGTGGCTGTCTTCCTTTCCCTATTCCATTTCTAGAAGTTGTAATGTTAAGATGCCGTAATGCCTGGGATGCCTAGACAGAGTATTGCAGATGTTCTTTGAATACCAGTCCTGCCTGCCTCACATACCACTGAGAATAGCTGCAAAATGGAAGCCATGATTAGAGGGTGGAATTCAATGACCATTATTCCTGCTTGTGTTATTAATTAGAAACATTCTACACATAAACAAGAGTTTCAGAAGAGCCTGTTATTAATGTAACAAAGAGATATTTCAGTATCTCCCATTTACACAGATAGTTCCCAGTGATTCCCAGAAAATGTTAGTAACAGTAAAATCAAGTTGTTTAGAGTGCTTGGCCAGATTTTTCTCATTTCCCATCCTCTGTGCAGAGCACGCTGGCGTGAGTTATTGAGGGAAACTCTAAGAACAGACGTACTATTAATTCATGCATATGTAAAGTGCTTAACAGCTTGCAAAACACATGTATACCTGCTACCTCATTAATTTTCACAACCATAAGAAATATATTATTAATATTATTGCCATTTTACAAATTTAAAAAGGAGGTTTAGGAAGCATAAATAACTTGGTTATTAAAAAGTGGAGTTGGAGCTACCATTTATATTTTTTATCATAAGTGTGGGGGAGTATCTACACTAAACTAAAAAATGACCAGCTAGCTCTAAAATAGAGAATACCTATAATTAGGCATGGTCCTCTGTGAACATACCAAGTTATCTTTGCTGAACACTAAATGTACATTCCAGGCATAGACGCAGAGAGGGCATTGGTAGAATTTGGTGCCTCTCCAAGCAGTGCTCCTCAGAATGCGGTTCACATATTGGGTGGTTCTGCTGTCTGTAACTGGTCTCAAAGAATATAAGTGCCAACACGGAGAGTAAGCATTTGTAATGTTGCATGGCAACTTCAAATTTACAGAGTAAATTTGTATCTGTTGAATAACAAAAAATTGGAGTTTATATTTTGATTGTCCTTTTTAAAAAGTTTTAAATTTTCTATTCATTTATGTTTATTGTATTTTACAAAAGGAGCATCCCACAACAAATTGAGGGAAGAAAATGGTTCCTCTCCCAGTTTGGTATGCATGAGAAACTACACTTCAGGGGATTCTCACCCTGTGCAGCCAGAGAGTGCATCTGTGTTCAAATTCCTCAAGGCGTCCTTAGCAAGCCGGATTCCACTCCACTGAATTAACTTCCCGAGAAGGGCCCCTGCGTATTGTTTTCTGAGGAAACCTGAGTTTACACAAATATATCCTTCAAGGTCTGTAATGATAACTTCTGAAGAGAGGTTGCATTAGTTTCTTCTTGCTGTTTAAAAAGTTAGCCCAAGCTCACTGGCTTAAAGCAACACACATCTACAATCTTAGTTTTTATAGGTCAGAAGGCCAGACACATAACTGAGTCCTCTGCTCAAGGTCTCGCAAGGCTGAAATCGAAGTGTTGGTAGGACGGCGTTTTCATCTGGAGTTCGAGGCGCTCTTCCAACTCATGCAGGTTGCTGGCAGAATTCAATTACTTGCGGTTGTAGGATAGAAGCCCCTGTTTTCTTGCTGTCAGCCTAGGAGTGCACTCAGCTCCTAGAAGCTGCTGCACATCTTAGTCACATGGACCTCAGCCAAGGCAGTTTACCACATTTGTTTTCTTCCAAAGGAGCGGGAAAGGGATTCCATTGTGTGATCTTCTTTTAAAAGGATCACCTGATCAGATTAGGCCCACCCAGGACAATTTCTCTTTTCATTAGATCAAAGTTAACTGATTAATAATAGCCTAATAAATGGACTGATACCCTGTCACGTTTGTTGGTCCCAACAACGGTGAAGTCAAGAGTATTATACCTGGTATGTATGTTCAGATGAGAGTTTAGGGCGCATTTTAGAATTCTCACTACCACAGAGGTTAAAACTTGATAAAAAGACACAAGGAAAATGCATTGCTCTATGGACACTCTCTTTAAAAAGTTTGCCTCATAAAACTACTAATTAAAATGTGTTAAATTTCATCTACGTTGAACTTCGCTGATTGTATTCCAGGCTCTGCCCTCAATTTCACAGAAGGAAGAATCATCTGTCTTAAGAGGCATTTTGATCTTAAAATGCCACAACAACAGTCTCTAGAGACTTCATACATCTGATTCAGACTCCTCAATGTTTTCTACTGTAGCTCTGCCAGATTGCTGGAATTATACTCATTACATCCAGTAGTTACGGGACTAAGGGACTGTAAATGGAATAGAGCACATAATCTCAGGATGAGGTCAGAAGTTAGACTTTGAAACTAACAAAATGGACACAGTACAATGCATGATAGCATCTGTAACATATCTTGCAGTGGGGTTTTTGAGATAATTTACTTTAGAAATGACGGCACCAAAAACCAAAATAAAATGAAATAAACTACAGTCTTAGAAATTGTAATAGCTCTGTCATGAGGTAATGTTATAACAGGAGCTTTAAACATAGATAAAAAATGCTGGAGAAGAAGTCATCAAAAATTAGAGTTCTGCAGTCTCCAGTACTATTTAAAGACAAGGAAACTCAAAATCATTGACTTAAAAAAAGAAATCAATACTTTTGTTGTTACATCCGATATGAAGGAGTATCACTGAAGCTTAACAATTTTTCTCTTAATACCATTCAGTTCTGTTCATTAGCAATAGGCACTAACATTTATAGAGTACTTTCAAATAGACACACTTCAATTTATTCTAAGCTTCCTAAACAAACTTCCCATGATGGTTTGTCAAGTAGAAAGTCTTAATAAAAGAAAAACAAACAAACAAACAAACAAAGCAAGAAAGAAAGGTACTCCGCAATAGCTAGAATGCTTGGGTGCTGCAACTAACACATTTCTAATTAAATAAATGCTATTCACAAACAGGATGACAAAGGACAATTCTTTAAAAGAGATATAAACATGACATACAGATTTAAACACATCGGAGATTTGATTTAACTCATTCATTAATAAGGGAAATAGTAGTTGCTGTAACTAGTTTAAAAAGCCACTCAAAATATCACACACTCATAGTCCTATTACAAATGCTGAAACATTTATAATGGGTGCAAAAACTAATAAAACTGTTTCATATCTAATATCTACAGATTGATAGTCAATTGCTTTCCTCTAGACACAATTTGGATATCAATGGACAGGGATAATTTGCACTGCTATCAGATTTCTACAAGTTAACTTCTTGTCAGCATTGTGAAATAGCCTAGTGAAAACCAAACTAAAATGAAGGCAGACACCTCGACAGCATCAGACAGTCCTTGGAGTCTTCAGCATTTCATTGAAATGATGTCCAGCAATCTCTTATGCACATATCAAAATCTTGCCCATGTATATAGAAACATTTCCTAGACAACAAGGAAAGGATTCAGCAAGACTCCAGGAACAGGCCTGTACTGACATGCCTTATTGAATTTAAAATATATTTTGTCTCCATTTTGGCTTTTTATATGCATGGTCTCTCTCACTGAGTATTTATTTTCTCTCTTTCCAAATCCAAATAGTGGATAATGATAAGGAACTAACTACTCTCAAGTTTATACATGATATGTTGAAAAGGCCAGCCAACATTTGTAATTTCTATGTTACAGTGATGCAACCCAACCCTGAGGGTACAGTTATTCTTAAATGAACAGAATACATTAAATTTTTGCCCTGAGCAGCACAATGAAGACTTCTTCTGTGCTCTACCAAAGAATAACTGCTTAGTGAGACCCACAGAGAAAGAAGGAGGTAACTCAGTTAACATTAACATCAGTGGAGACAATCACATTATCCTCTCAGCCATGGCAAAGGGCTGGAGGTTAAGGGGGCTATTATAAAACTGACTTTATTTTTACCAGTTTAGTGATCTTGTATAGATTACAGGTTGCAATTATCTGCCCTTTGGGGGATATAGAAACTAAACTCATAACTTGTAACTATCTGACATTATCCTATTGTAGATCCAAATTAATGTATCTTTTTACTCAACCTTTCCTTTTCTAAAGACAGGCTTCCTGTTCCAGATTTGCTAACAGAAGGGGACACTGTGGGAACATCTTGATAATTGAGACATCGTTAGTCTAATTACTTATATCACACCCCTGCTTCACCTTCACCCTCCCCCATTTCTTGGAGAAGCATCTGCTAAATGTCAGTAGTTAAGATGTGTCAGACAGAATACAGAACTGCATAGCTTAGTTTGCTGGGACGGAGCCAGAGAGGAGAAGAGGAAGAAAAATATTTCTTTCTTTCAAATTCTTTTTTTCAGTTGTTAGCTGATTGTGTTACAAAAGAGAAGAGTCCAACAAAAATCTAAAGACAGGATATTTTGCTGTCTGTGTGAGTATGCATGAACATATTGGGGGGGTGTATGTGAGTGAGAGAGAGAGAGAGAGAGAGAGAGAGAGAGAGAGAGAGAGAGAGAGAGAGAGAAATGAGAGAGAGAGAGAGAGAGAGAGAGAGAGAGATTGAGAGAGAGAGAGAGAGAGAGAGAAGATTTACCAGTCAGGCAAGAGTAAAGGTATACACACTCCTGTGGGAAAAGGCATGACATCATTGGCATGATTCATTTGGTTGTTAATGATTTAATGGGTCTTTAAATAGGATGGAGAGTGGAACATATATAAAACTCAGCATACCGCTTATAGTCTGATGGATCAGACCTCAAAATATAGCTATTGAACTAGATGCCAGTCATTTGTAGGTCTGACTACTTAGGGATCATATCTATTACTAGCTGGTGATGGTCAAAATGCAGAGGCAATATAAAAGTACTTTTCTTCAAACACCACCACCTCATTTTGTGAGTATTGATGTCATCTGTAATCACTAAATATACTTCTTCAATTCCAGAGAGTGGTGGTTCTCAATTTGGGGATACCCTTAGAAGACATAATTCAATTTCAGACCTACTGCATTAGAATACTCAGGGGAGAAGCCAATTTTCAAAACCCCATAACATATTCTTATCTATACCAAGGTTTAAAAACCAGTTTAGAGAAGGCTCCTGGTCTCTCTGAATAGCCAGATCTATAATATCAGTAGCCATTAGCAGGGAGTGAACAAGCACCAGACAGAATGCAATATAAAATGGGAAGAAAGGCCGTGCGCAGTGGCTCAAGCCTGTAATCCCAGCACTTTAGGAGGCCGAGGCGGGTGGATCACGAGGTCAAGAGATCGAGACCATCCTGGTCAACATGGTGAAACCCCGTCTCTACTAAAAATACAAAAAATTAGCTGGGCATGGTGGCGCGTGCCTGTAATCCCAGCTACTTGGGAGGCTGAGGCAGGAGAATTGCCTGAACGCAGGAGGCGGAGGTTGCAGTGAGCCGAGATCGCGCCATTGCACTCCAGCCTGGGTCACAAGAGCAAATGTCTCATAAATAAATAAATAAAATGGGAAGAAAACAGTAATATATCTTTTTGGAAAATAAGTAATCATTGAAGTACAAGTCATTTAATAACTTGTTCATTATAGTATAGACTTACCAAGGGAAAAATATAAAATACACATTATTTATCATACACCTAAACTCACTTTTAATTTAAACCACCATGGACACATTTCTCCTCACCAGACTAAACACAAGGAACTCTATTCTCAATGAGGGTAGGGACCTTGCTGAGCTCTTTCCTGTATTTTCAGTTTGGGGTATGTAATATGGATTTAAATATTTCTTGAAAGAAATAATTACATACTCAGAATCAGAAATAATTTGGGGTTATAACTTCTTTGACTTGACACAGTCTTTTGATTTTTGTTCTGTTTTGTTTGGTTGTGAAGTCTTCACTATTCCAAGAAATTGTTATAGTGTAAGAGCCTTAATATCTTGTCTACTTCATTCCATCACCAGGGTCATAATGAGCTTGTTCTGCTCAACTCTGCCGTACCTCTGCTTCTGAAATCAAATGTCCCTCTGTGTTCCTTAATGGGAAACAAATTATTCCATTTGTTCTCCATTAAAATAATAGGAAATTTCCCATCAAATTTATATTTTTTTGCTCCAATATCTGAGTTTTGTTTTCAGGGCCAACGACAAAAATGAAAAAGTAAAATAAAGTCGACAAATGCACCTCATTCCTGCTCTTTTCCCCTGAGTATATCTCATTCATATAAATGTTTGTTCCTTGTTAGAAAGATGTGACCACGAAATCACCCATTTCTTCCAACTGTAGCAAATTTAACAAAAGTAGAACTTTTGCTCACTTCTCTCATTTCTATAATTTACTATGTAGCAAAACTGCTTTGAATTATTAAAGGGAACAACATGTTTTCCTTTCACTGAATATTTTACAACATTTAATAGAACAAACTTACTCATTAACAAAAATATATTTATTGGATATCTCCTATGCTTCAGGCACTGGGAATACACATTGGTTGAATAAAGCACAGTCTCTGGACACTTTCTAGAGGAGGAGACATACAATTAATGTATGTAAATCAAGAATTGCCATGTGAAAACTACCCTGGTAGAAATATTGATATGGTTCCGTGAGAGTACAGAAAAAAAGGATAACAAAATGTGACTAGATTCTAAGGAAAGGCTGCATGGGAGAAGTGATGCTTGAACTGAGGCTTTGAAGGGTGAAAGAGCTACATGATAAGTATGTGTGTCAGAAGGCAGTAGGGCATTTTTTTTTTTACATAATCAGCTGCCATCATTATCGTCATAACATGTTTCAACTCAACGTTTTTGAAAATTACTCTCAGTAACTAAACACAAGAATGGCTGTGTTTAGCTGGACAGCCATTCTTGACTGACTGACAGACACATTCATACACATTTGCCCACTACCTGTCCGGCCTTCCTTATCACACCCCTGGTAGAAAACCACTTGATAATGAAGATGTGGAGTTTGGTTCAACTCTATACCTACACCAAAGAGAAATAAATGCAACCATCCAATAGTTAGTAGAAAGGTCCCTGAACTAAAGATCATGAGACACAAGGTTCCTTTTCTCACCTCCTAAAATTCTGTGACCTCAATCATTCCACCTCCTTAAGTCTCACCTGCTTCTAAAGTAAAATAAGGTTGATAATAAAAATTTGCCTACCTGAGGGCAGGTGGCTAGGTTAAATAAGATGGTCTCATGAATCTCTTCCTAGTCCACCATTCGTTTACTTAGTCAAAAATATTTACCAAGCTCTATTAGGTGCCAGAGATGTTGGAAAATGTGTCAATGAACAATCCAGACAAAGCCCCATGTGAAAAGTAGGAGGCAGAGCACTAAAAGGAAAAGTGAAGTCAGGAGGGGATAAGGAGCAAGAAAGGGAGTGCTGTCAATAGAGTAGTCAGGAAAGGCAGCCCCAATATAAGTCTACTTCTTTTTTTTTTTTTTCCATAAAGAAATTGGCATTTTTTTGTTTTGTTTTGTTTTTAAAGAAAGGAGAGAAGGAAAGAAAAAAAGGAGTGAAGGAGAGGAAGAGGAAGAAAAAGACAGAGAGAGAATGGGAATGTTGCTTTTTCTAAAAATGGGTAATGAAAACCTCTTTTATGCCAATAATTGTGCTTAATAATGGCTGATCAATATTTCATTTAAACCTATGAGTAGGTGTGATGTGGTACTGACAAGAAGTCATGTATCACACTACATGGTAAGTATGTGTGTTGGAAGGCAGTACGGCATTCTTAAGGCAAACTGAATGACAGTATTAGGTATAAAAGTGTGAAATATAGAAAGACATATTTCGGCCGGGCGCGGTGGCTCACACCTGTAATCCCAGCACTTTGGGAGGCTGAGGTGGGTGGATCATAATGTCAAGAGATTGAGACCATCCTGGCCAACATGGTGAAATCCTGTCTCTAAAGAAAAGAGAAAGACATGTTTAGGAAATTAGAGTCTTGTACAGTTGGAAAGCATATGGAAGTGTGGAGAGAGGTTGACTGCAATAAGAGCATTAGAATGAGATGGAGAATATGTGGCAATTGAACAGAAATTGATAAATTGATGGGCAGAGAGTTCAGAAATTGACTCAAATATAATTTAGTATATGGCAAAACTGTTAGTTCAAATATGAGAAAGGCAACTGACTTTTCAATAGTGGCTGGCACAACTGGGTGGTTATTTGGAGCCAAAGGAAAAGAAAACACTGCAGCTCTATCTTACTTAAAATAGCAAATTAAATTTCAGGTGACTCCACACACAAAAATCATACCATAAAAATTTTAGAAGAAAATATAGGTAACGATTTTCTTATTAGTGGTGTCCTTAATAGGACATAACATCTAAGATAAGAAAATATAAAGAAAAATATTGAACATCTTGCTGACTTTTAAAAGAAGAGCAAGAAATTTTGAATGACATAAGTAGCTTAAAAAATTTAAGGTGCTACTGATAAAATGGAAATATATACCTGCAACGTAATTTTGATAACAGTGAATTTAGAAGTTACCTTGTCATCATTATTAATTTAAAAGTGATTTTTATCAGTTATAGGCATCATTTAATTATTTCAATAACGTGTATTCCTATTTTACAAATAAAAGATATAAAAATCTCAGTGAGGTTGCTCAAAGTCCTAGAGCTAGCAGTTCTAGCACCACAATTTGCACTAAGCTTGGATTGATTCCAAAGCCTATGCACATAGAAATTATAATACTAAATCATTAAAGGATAAATATCCATTTACATGAAAATTCCTACACATCAATGAAAACCAATAAAATGTAGGTCACAAAGAAAAATGGGTAAAGTATAAAAACAGATGACACCTTCTCTTTCACTCTCTTTTAACCACTTATCACTCATAATTGCCGTATACATACAAATTGGCACTAAATAGTAAAATAAAAATAAAAACAAAAATATTTGCAAGTCAAAAACAAAACATAAAAATTAGAAACAAGATATTACTTTTTACCTATGAGTTTGGCAAAGATTAAGAAAACTGACTTTATCTATTTTGAAGACACAGTGAGGGAAATATGCTCCCTGGTACTTTTAATATGCCTAAACTTTTGGAAAGTATTTTGTAAATATTTACCAATCTTTTAGTTGTTCATATCCTTTGACTGAAGTCCCGTACAGGAACATTTTCTAAATTGCTGATGAGATAAGCATGCAAATATACATATAATATGCAGATAACTCAACACATTCACATTGTTTCAAGAACTAGAAACAATTTGAATGTCCAGCATTATTGAATTGGTTAAATAGAGTGCAGTCAGGTATCCTGATTTTCCTAGGACAGTTCTAGTCCATGGCTCTTGTTCCATCATGATTGTAAACAGGGTTCCCTTTTACTCTCAGGTTGTTTCATTTTGAAAATTAAAGCATAAGTTCAGTTTATTTAGATATGTTAAGCAATATCTTTCTCTATAGTCAATGAAAAAGACAATGAAAACCTGTATCATCTGACATTAAATATTTTATGTAACATAGTTTTGAATTAAAGAGAAGGTGCATAAAACAGGTTACAAAATATAACTACTATATTTATTTTAAAATATGTATAATTGTGTATGCACACTCATCTATAAAATATTTATACTATCATAAATTAGTAACTGGTGGGCTTCAGGCAACTTTTTACTGATATTTTTATAGTTTGAACTTTTACAATAAACATGTCATAATAAATACAATGAACCTGTTTTTATTTGGGAAGGAAAGCAGGTCATGAACATGCAGATATCTGGTAAATCAGGTAATATTAAAAAAAAATAGTAAGTTAAACAAATTTCTTTGTGCCATTAGATATTAAAGTAAACTCTGCAAGTTAAAATACATTTAGTTTCAATATAAAATGTTATATTTTATGAAAAGATACAAAGGCTTATTAAATTCCAAAATTAATGTTATTACTAATATTTAGTAAGGAGGCATATGAGGGATGAATGAATAGATACATACATACATGCATACATAACATACATACATAGAGGACAGTTCCAGAATTAAAGCTACCAAGTATTTCCTCCAGGAGCAGTTTGACTTTTCCCCTGTGGCCTCTGCCTAGGCTGGTATACCCTGTGGAGCACCAAACATATGTGAAGGGGCCAGCTGTGGCAGATGCAACTCCAGGATGATTTGAAAGTAGAGAATCCTGAACCCATCTGAAAATAGAAAATGGTGGCAGGGAATGTATGCATAAAGAGTTTTCAGATACCTTCATCTGAATGAGAAACTTGCCTCTATCAGGACCTCAGATGTCTGACAGCTATGTGATGCCAAGATAAGTAATGATATCAGCAAGGTGGTAGAATAGGATAGTCCAGTGCTCAGCACTTCACAAAAATAGCAATTTGAACAACTATCAACACAAAATAATACCTTCACAGGAGCTAAGAAAACCAAATGGAAGATTATAATATCTGGGTATAACTAAGAGATAAGAAAAGATGGATTGAAGGGAATAAAAGCAGTTTCTCATTACTCACATTACTCTTTCACTCATCCCGGGCAGCATGGCTCAGATACCTATTGCATAGGAAAGAAGAATGAAATGAGAACCAGATTTTCCTCTTACCCCAACACAAGCCCCACCTCAGTAAAACCCAGTAACAGTCAGACCCCACAGCCTCATACTCCAGGATGGTATCTGAAGACTTAGGCTCCATCCAGGTCAGGCTCAAGCATCTGTAAATCTTCACTTCAGGCTGGGTCTTACATATAGCCTCTAGGTCCACTGCTACAGACCAGGTGACAGGCTAGCAATTGATCACACCATATTGTGTGAACAGAGTCTCCGTATAAGCTGACTGGTGAAGGGTTTTCTCTACTGAAGGCAATCTATAAAGACTGGAATAAGTACCCACTTTTTCAGATGTACAGAGAGTTCTCTGTACCATGAGGATCATAAACGATCAACTAAACGTAACACCATCAAAGGAACATAACAAAGCATCAGTAACCAACTCTAAAAATGGAGATGTATGAACTGCCTGACAAATAATTCAAAATAATCTTATTGAAAAAGCTCATGCACTATATAGAACTCTAAGAAATCAGAAAAACAATACATAAACAAAATGAGAACCTAAAGAGATAGAAATCATTAAATTCTGGAGCTAGAGAAACAATAGGTAAACTAAAAAATTTCATTAAGAGCTTCAACAATAGATTCTCAAAGAATCAATGAACTTGAGATAGGTCATTTGAAATTATACAATAAGAACAACAAAAGCTAAAAATAATGAAGAAATAGGAACTATAAGACACTGTCAAGAGAACCTATATACATGTTTTGGATATTTCAGAAAGAGGCAGAAAGTTTATTTAAAGAAAACTTTCCAAATCTGGAGAAATTAATATCTGATTCCATGAGGGCCAGAGAACCCCAATATATTAAAGATATATTCACTAAGACATAATCAAACTCTCAAAAGACACAGAGTTTTGAAATTTATCCATATATATATATGTAGGTATCTGTAATATATTCAAAAACTCCTCCATAAACCATGCTCCCCCTTCCCATGACACTGCTGGAAGAGAAGCCATGGCTAACAATTTTCTGCTTTTAAGTATCATTTAAAAACAACTCAATTAATGGGAATTAAATGTGTACTAGTAATATTATGAAGCCACAGCTCTGCTGTAGACAGCAGTCCATAATATCCAAAATCTCTACCTTTGTCTCTAGCTGTAAGACCATAGGCAAGCTTCTTAATCTCTTGTGTAAAACAGAAATAATGATACTTTACCCTCAATGGTAATTAAAATGCCTTATCAGTTGCTTAGTATAGCACACAAAAGAGTGTTAACTTTACTAGACTCCTGAGCTCCATGAGAGAACCACCCCACCCCGCATTTGTTTACTAACATGTACTGAAAAGTGCCTATGATAGTAGTCTCAAATTTTAGTTGACTGCCTGAATGTCAAATTATTGACCTTAAAGGTATAAATTCTATTTTGTAAGCTTTTAAGGCTTTTCCCTTTGTGAAGTGTAATTCTGCTATCAAAAAAACTTCAAGAAAAAGAATTTTTTGATAACATAACTTTCCATATTCACCTAATGTGTTTTAATGAATTTTGTAGTATCAAAATATATGTCCTCAATATCTTAATGTCATTTTCCTCCACTTAAAACTGGAAAAGGTCTTCATTATCAGCTCAAATCCAGACTCTATTCTGGCATTGAAAGTTCCATCATCAAGCTATATCAAACATGTCACTTAGACATTTCAAAGTCTCAGCAGAAATTCCTGCTTTGAAGAGCTAATTCTTACCACTCCTGCTGCACACTCATTTCACTCCCAAGTAACCCAAATGTAAATAGAGCTCTTGACCTATCCCTGCTTACAACCAGCCCCACCTTTAGGTCAGGCTCTTTATCAATCTCCATCAGACCACGAGATTCAAGGGCTGATGATTGATTTGTTTTTTCCATCATTGTGTTCCCAACACTGTACAGTGTCCCTCATAAAATACACATTTGATGAATAAAATCTTGGAATTTATTTCTTTATTCTTTTGAATGAAATCTCCCACTCTTACCCAGGCTGGAGTACAGTGGGGCAATCTCTACTCACTGCAATCTCCACCTCCTGGGCTCAAGTGATTCTCCTGCCTCAGCCTCTGAAGTAGCTGAGACTACAGGTGTGCTCCACCATGCCCAGCTAATTTTTGTATTTTTATTGTATTTTTAGTAGAGAAAGGATTTCACCATGTTGGCCAGGCTAATCTTGAACTCCTGACCTCAAGCGATCCACCTCCCTTGGCCTCCTAAAGTACTGGAATTAAAGGCAAAAACCACTGCATCCTATTAAAATTTTGAATGTTAACTTTGGTTTCCTATGTGTCTTTTTTCTAATGAGCCTCTAAACACCCATATTTCTTTTAAATTTCCCACAACATCACTAAGATTCTCAATAAATAATTATTCATTTGAAAAACAGAAGGAATTATATATTTTCTTGGAGCTTTTCTTTTGGCATTTCAAAGACCAGTGTGAGACCAATTTCTAAATACCAATTTCTACTAAGTCTTCTAAACCTGCTTTAAACTACTGCTACCTTTTGTCGTTTAGCCGTAGATAGTTGAGAATTACAGTAGCTTTACTGGGAAGAAACAGTGAAATAACAAGAACTTTTTCTAAAGTGTCAGAACTACCACATTTTTTTGTCCTGTAGCTACTGTCAGTGCTTTGAAAATGATGACAAGAAGAAATTTATTTAACTGATAGAAGAAAGATGGAGCTGAATTTTCTTGCAGTATTGAATGCTTGACTTCTGTTTTCTCCATACACCAGATTTTATTTATTTTTTAGAAAATAGATAAAAGAAAATATTAATATGGAGGAATATGCAGAAACAAAGCCAAAATAAAGGCTTGGGTTTGCCTATATTTTACTGCATTTTTTTATTTTAGAATTTAAATTTGTTTGCCTGACAAGTTTTACATAGAAAAAGCCTGGAAGACAGCTGTAAAACTCACTAGTTTCATAAATCAGAAATATATTTGTGCTCTGTAAAACATCTGTCTTTTCAAAATTTTATCTTGAACATTGGATATTTAGTTTGAGTATTTATAATTAAAAGAAATAACATCTTCAAATACCTTGATAGTAAATAGGATATTTTAAAATATAAATCAAGTAAGGTCATAGCTTTAAATAAGCAAAAATTCTCATCATAATGCATATGTTAGAATTACTTTAAAACTAAACCAACAAATTGAGAAGTCCATCTTATAGCAATAAACTTGTATTCAATTATTTGATTTCTAACTTAGCCTAGTTTTGATACTAAACAGGATTTTGCAACCCATTTTTCCTTTTGATGCCAGTGTTTAACATTCTCTCACTCATACTGAAATAAAAAACATCACTGATCTATTGACTCTATTATATTCATCTTTGCTCTAAAATTTTATGATCATTTAGTTCTATTGAAAAAAGTAGCTTTGTTGCTACATATGGTTCTTTGCTTAGTACAAAGGGAAAAAATAATTTGCATTATATTTATCCCCTGTGAGTGTCTAGTTAATATACGGTATGTATACAAATGTCTATCTACAATGTTTCTACCTGCAAGACAAATGAGCAGTAAACATAGATGTCACACAACTTGCTTAACCAGAAACATCAAAAACTGACAAGCAGAAGGCTGACATCAACCTCCGTAATGAATAACCATGATTATTTAATCAATTATTATCAGCTTTTTAATGCTTAATTGCTGGGATTCATTTCTCTTTCTAAATATTCACTTTTGTACCTAAGTGATATTCATAATTTAGTATTCAAAAGGATCCTTAAGATTGCAAAAGCTCTAGTCCCCTTAAAACCTGGATTCTTCCTTGTGAGTAGTGATTGCCTTCATTTCTGCTAATATGTTTATGAGCTCATGAGAAACAGTATACACATTCACAACACAGTAAAACTGAAACCACAGATTTTCTGCACTCTTCTTTTAGTTAATGAAAAATATGACTCATTACAAACTGCCACAAAGTTACTAGAAAGAATACAAGATTTTCTGAGTAATCTGGGAGAACCTTAATATGCTGTCACCTTGTTTATCCCCATGAATCAATAATCCCCAGAAAGTGAGTCAACAAATTTCCTTGTCTCATGAGTACATTGTTTTTAGGCTATTTGAATGTCATTGCCCATGTTTTCCGGCCAAGATCTCTCTTTCGGTTAGTGGGATACAGTTTCCAGAAAACAAGCAGGATGTAAGGGGAATATGGATAACATATTTTGAGGAATCTTCAAGAGCATCAGGAACAACCCTGGCATTGGAGTGTTCCAAAGATAGTATACTCTGCCCTTGACCCATTCAAGCAGAGAATCTAAACCCAGGGAGACCAGAGATTTATAGTATACAAGATTGTGTAAGACTGTATGCAATATTTTGAAGCCACGCTAGTGAGTACTTTGTTTTTTCATCGAGATGACTGAGATCCAAAAAGTTGAGAAACCTCTAATATGGAAAACACACATACACAAGAACATAAGCTACAGTAGGTGAGTTATAGGAGGTAGAGTCTAAGGCCAAAACTTCCTGGGTTAAGATCCTGGCTCTCCCACTTACTAGCCATGTGGCATCCTTTTTCCTAAATTTTCTTATCTGTATAGTAGGGAAAATATTAGTAAATATTAGGGTCAAATGAATGAAAATATGTAAAGCTGTTGGAGCAGTGTCTGGAATATGGTGAATATTATGTCTGTGTTAGCTTTTGTTATAAAATTCTGCTAGGCACTTAGAACAGAGTTTGAAACTTCAGGCTTCCAACTATAAAGCAAAAAAAAAAAAAAAAAAAAAAAAGCCTTTTGGAGATAGGATAGGGAGAAGGCATTTTGTACCCAGAAAAAAATGTATCTGAAAAATAACTCTTATTTCTAAATGAAGGAATGGAAACTTTAAATATTAACTATTGCATGGAGTCTATAAAATATTGAGGTTTTTAAAAATGAATTTCAACTTAAAGAAACAGAGAAAGAATAACCTCTACAAATTTATGTGCAGCCTGACACACACACACGCACACACACAAAACTACAAAGCAGTCTACTTCTTTGAAATTAAATAAAAATAATGAAACAAGAAAACCAAAAAGAGAGCAAAGTTTCGTTCAAGGATATGACAAGACACAATGGTTGAGAGTCAGGGGGGATAATAATTTCATAGAAATTGAAAACACAGCTGAAAATACAAATATTAATCTTCTTTGGCAGCAATAAGTAGCAGGATTGGCATTGCAGAATACTTAGTTTGGTAACATAATGGTCAAATTTGACAAGTTTTCCATAAGGCAGAGGGAAAGAGGAAACAATGAAGAACACAATAGATAATGAGAAGAAATAAGAAAGATGCAAACTAACAACAGTTCTTCCTCAATAAACAAAAAAGAATCACATCTAAACCAATAATTTAAAAAACCCACAACTGATATTTCCTTATCAAACAAACAATTAGAAAAACGTAAATGTAAATGTGGCCAGGCACAGTGGCTCATGCCTGTAATCTCAGCACTTTGGGAGGTCGAGGTGGGTGGATGACCTAAGGTCAGAAGTTCAAGACCATCCTGGCCAACATAGTGAAACCCTGTCTCTACTAAAAATACAAAATTTAGCCAGGCATGGTGTCAGGCACCTATAATCCCAGCAACTTGGGAGGCTGAGGCTGGAGAATTGCTTGAACCCAAGGGGGCGGACATTGCAGTGAGCCGAGATCACGCCACTACACTCCAGCCTGTGTGAAAGAGTGAAACGCTGTCTCAAGAAAAAACATAAATGTTCTCTGTGGAGAACACTATGGAGGTTCCTCAAAACAACTAAAAATAGAACTATCAGGTCATCCAGGATTCTAACTTCCAGGTATATGTCCCTCCGAAATAAAATCAATATATTGAACAGATATCTGCACTTTCACGTTCACTGCAACACTCTTCACAATAGCCAAGATTCAGAATCAACTTAAGTGTCCACGAACAGATGAATGAATAAACAAAATGTAGTATTTATCCACAATGAAACATTATTCAGCAATAAACAGAATGAAATCCTGTCATTTGCAATAACATGGATGAAGCTAGAGGGCGTTATATGAAGTGAAACAAGCGAGACAGAGAAAGACAAACTTCTCATGTTCTCACTCATCTGTGGGAGCTAAAAATTAAAACAATTGAATTCATGGAGATAGAGAGTAGAATGATGGTTACCAAAGGCTGGGAAGGGCAGTAGGGGGAGAGGGTTCAGGGAGTGGGGTTAGTAACTGAGTGCAAAACTATAGTTAGACAGTATTTGGTAGCACAACAGAGTGACTAAAGTCAACAGTAATTTACTATATATTTTTAAATAACTAAAAGGGTAGAACTAGAATGTTTCCATCACAAAAAAAAATGATAAATACTTGAGGTGTTGGTTGCCCCAATTACCCTGATGTGATTATTACACATTGTGTGCCTGTATCAAAACATCACAAGTACCATGTAAACATATATGCCTACTACGTACCCATAATAATTAAAAATAAAACATTTAAACAATGAATGTAAGACTGAAGTTGGATCATCATATGCCAGACAACTCAGTGAAAAGAAATTCACATTTAAATCTATATAACTTTTTTCTTTTAGTTACAAGGGCAAAAAAGAAAATCCTATATGTACTGGAGGGAAAAAATAATAACACACAAAATAGAAAATGTTAAAAATAGAAAATTTAGTTATGTTCAAAACAACAAAATCTGATTTTCCTTGCACTACTGCTATAGTGTCAGGGAACAACAAAGCAAACTCAGTAGTCATTCGAACACATAAAACTGTGTATGCAGGAACCCCAGGTGAATTAGCAGGAACTTGACTAGAGAAACAAGGAGAATTCAGAAGTAAAAGGGCTGTAGGATGGCTTCCCCAGGTTTATGCTGTTTTAGTTACATTATTTTGTAAACTGGTTAATGCGCCTACCAAATCATTTGATTTGGCTATAGTCTTTGTGTTAGCCATGGCTTAAAATTACACAATTCCTCTCCTCACTACCCATCTCCTTTAGTCATATTAAGTAATGAAAATGAAGGAACACTTACTTAAGAGTCCTTGGTATGTTGGCAAAGATGGATCATACAAAAAAAAAATCATACACCTTTTGCTTAAAAAATAGCTTCAATAAATTGTAAAATACAGAAATGATCATGCAGTAAGCTTTGATAAGGAATAAATATAGAAATTAAACAAAAATAACCAAAACATCTAGAAGGCAAATTACTGCACAGGAACTTTTGTAATACTCCAAGGATTCAAATGTAAACTGATGATATGAACTGTACAAAAAGAAAAATGTCCCTATTTCACACTCAAGGGAATATTTCCCTCTGGCCAGCCACCAGTCTCTGTACATCCTTCTCTCCTCAGGGATCAGATGGCTCTGCTGGGATGCCTTCCTTGTCTCTCTGCCAGTTTAGTGATTGATTATCTATCTTTATTACGGAGTCAATCTGTGCACTGAATGTGGAATGGATTCAGCAGTCAAAGGAAAAAGTGGGAAAACAAGACATGATACGGCTTAGGTAAAAATCCATTTTAAGCAGCAGTATCCTAAGTCTATAGCAATCCCATTTGGTCGTACAAGGAGGTGAACTTTCTTCTTTTACATGCAAATGCAAAGTAGTCTCAAATGCTAGAAATATCGTCTTTTTGTTGTTGTTGTTTTTGCAGAGACAGGTATCAGCAGCCAAGACACCCCTCTTCACAGATATCCCCTCAAAACAATAAATAAAATGGTTATATTAAGATGAATAGATATTTTCCCTCTGTTCCTTCCAAAATGGGATGTTATGGGGTGGTGCCTATGACTGTACACCTAGAGGGGTAGCAGTTGGAGAGAAAGAATAGTATTGGATACCCATACAACCTGGGAATAAAGCTAGAGAACTGGTTGTGTTTTCTCCAAAAAAAGAGAAGCAGTTTAGAACACTCAAGTCCAGTCAAAAATGTAAGCTCAGAAATCAGCCGGGAAAATAAAACTATATTAATATCACATAACTAGAAAAAAACCTGTTGGCAAAAGAGAAGACTTGAGATCTCTCTTATAGGTCCAAGATAGCTCTTTCCTATTCCTAAGCAAACAATGACATTTGGTCTATTAAGAAAAACTGAAGACCGTGAGAGAAAACAGGATGCAAAGAAGAATTTTCCCATTTTTGTTGTCCCTTCTACTTCCTTATGAATATGAGATAGGAAAACTTAAAGAGGAAGAGTGCAGGAAGGGCTTGGGGGAGAAAGAAATGTATAGAATACTAGAATAGGATTTGGGAGAAGAGAATGTGTTACAGGGCAATAAATACTTTGAAGGTTTTCTGTTGTTTTCATTCTAAAGGGTGGCATTTAAGTAAAGATAAAGATGAGCGATGGAGCTACAGAAATCCTACCAGACAGGTAAACTGTGGCTATCACAGGTGCTCTTCTTTTGTTCTGCTTTAGCCTCCACACTTGTTCCTCAATCCATTGTTATGTAATTGTTTGAATGTGAATGTCTATTTTCATGAAACTCAGAGGCGGCTCGCCTGGTTGTCTCTTGGTTGTGCAACTTCCTGATGACATTTAGTGGTCCTATAAATTGTCATATATATCGTCAAACCCCTTACTAACAGCAGAAATCCTCTGAGAGCTCATAACTCAAACACCTTTGAATAACTTCAGTGGCCAAGAGCTTATTACCTATAAAGACAATTTAGGTAATTTGGATTATTGGGTAATTTAATGGGTTAACTTAACTACTCAACTGGGTAATTCAAATTATTACAATAGACTAAACAAAGTTCCCTTTCCTCCAGTGGTTTTATCATACAAAGCTAAATGGAATATGTTTACTGTGCAATCTCTCTTTAAAATCTAACTTCTGCTAGCATGTATCCTCTTTGTCATCATTATTATAAACAATTTACAGATGCAGAAACTGAGACTGAAAAATATTGAATAACTTCCCCAAGGTCAGATCGCCAGGGTTAATGGCTATTCTGGTACTTAAACTCAGATCTCTTTTACTTCATAACTCATAAACATAATCAGTATGTTGTCCTGAAAATAACATTTTCTTTAAAAGCATCTTTTTATAAGTGGCTTCTATAGCATTATCCATCTCAAAATTCTTTCTCCATATACCATTTAATTGTCAGTTTCTCTCTAAATATGCAGCCCTGAAATTAACACAGGGTTGTCAATTAAAGACAGAGTTCAGGGGGATTTTTACCAAATTTGGTTTGGATCCAAAAAATCCATTTTAGTAAACTAAAATTGTGTGGTTGTTACCATACTTGTATTTTGTGATAAACAAAAGTTTCAGATTATTTTTATATAAATTTTTTCAAAGAAAGGCCTTCCTAATCCAGTCATAAAATTTATTGTTTTAACTAATATGCAAGAATATTTATCTTGTTAAATGTCATCATTTTGAATTAAACCTACACAATCATTTTAAAACTTGATTGTGACATCTATCATATTAGCTTGTCTCTAAATTTTATGCCATCTGCAAATTTGATAACCATGTTTTCTAAGCATTAAGTTATGTCATTGCTACAATAGTAAAAGGACAACATAAATCAGAGAGGTTACAAATATTCTATTAGAAATGCTGCTGAATACAAAAAGAACTAAACTTCTCTGGAAAAATTGCTAAAATTTGTAGGACAACAATCCAGACAACATTTCACCATATTATTATCCAAGAATCAAGAGTAACCTTTGATTAAATGCTGTGTAGAAATCATCAGACCCTGCATGTCAATCATTTCAAAACAGAATAACTTGTTCTGACATATTCTTAATTAATAAACCCACATTGGCTCCTGATCACATCATTTTTTCTACAGGCTCAGAAAGCATAGGGTTAATAATACACCCTGAAGTTTCCAGGGAGCAAATATCACGTGCTTGGAGATCTTATTTTTTGGAAAAGAAAAACATGCGTCTTTCAGTGGTAGATGTAGTGAAAACATGCTAATATACTTTTTGGTACCATGTTTTTGTTTTTTTGAGACGGAGTTTCACTCTTGTTACCCAGGCTGGAGTGCAATGGCGCGATCTCGGCTCACCGCAACCTCTGCCTCCTGGGTTCAGGCAATTCTCCTGCCTCAGCCTCCTGAGTAGCTGGGATTACAGGCACACACCACCATGCCCAGCTAATTTTTTGTATTTTTAGTAGAGACGGGGTTTCACCATGTTGACCAGGATGGTCTCGATCTGTTGACCTTGTGATCCACCCGCCTCGGCCTCCCAAAGTGTTGGGATTATAGGCTTGAGCCACCGCACCCGGCCTGGTACCATGTTTTTTAGTATTATATGATGGTCTTACATTTTCATCAACAGACACACCCTGAACATATCATCAACTTCACAATAATATGTGCCTATGTTTTATACATTTGAATATTTTGCAACTTTCTCATTGTGTTACACATGTACAATGTAATGTGTTAGGAAACCAGAAGACAGAGTATATAGAACTGTCATAGAAACAGCCTAAATTCCTTAGTACTGCCAAAACGATTTGCCATTCAAAAGACATCTTGTCATTTCAAACCTTCCTAATAATTCACTATACTGGCCTATTCTTCAAAAAGATAAACTCATCATTCTATAGTACTTTATTTTAAAATCTATCTTCTCTTACAATAAGGATTTTTTAAAAGTTTTCTGATCAAAATCGTAGATTTAACCCAATATTATATTTGAACTCTTACCCAGTAGGCCTTGATTTCAGCGGGCATATTTGTGTAAGTCCCCATTTTACATTTTATGATTTTATTGTTTTTGACCATGCATGATTTAGCTATTTCAGTCTGTCTTTTGTTTCTCTTGAAATAGGAATTGGCCTTCTCTGAACCTTCTCTGGAGCTCCAAGTTTGTTGCACATTTCTTAGGTATGTTAATTAGACAGACATTCTTGAAGTGCTGTCCCACTGGGGATGCACTGATGAATTGAGTCTTCACCACGCAATGGGAATGTGAATCTTATTGCAGTTCCGTCAGGTTCCACATGATGGTGGCCTTGTCTCCACAAAATGGACTTTAGGTCCCTGTGTGCTAAGCTTATTGGCCTCAATTTCAAGCTCTGGTAATAAAGCAGCTGTCAATTTGCCAGAGTCCCTGTGAAACAGCTGGGATTCTCAACTTGGGCTACATCCAACACCTGTGGCTGAGATACAGGGATTGTGAGAGATATGAGGCTTGCTGAAGAGCAGTGGGACTGTCTGAACATTTTCAAATTCTAATTTACTCAAGTATATTTGGTTTTGAGTTTAACTTTTCTGTAGAATATTTTCCTGACACAATTCAAATTTGGAGAATGGAGTATTGAGGTGCATAGTGAAAATTTAAATAATGCTGTATTCTATGCTTTGCTTATTAGGCTTTACTTCTAATCACTTACCTGTCTCTAGAGCAGAGATTTCCGATACAGCCAACAAGCCACATGTTGCTCTTGAGTGCCTAAGATCTAGTCTGAATTGAGATCAGCAGTAAGTGTAAAATACACATGAAATTTCAAACACTAAATATGAAAAAGATTATGCAAAAATTATACTTTAATATGAAAAAATAATACTCCAGTTGTATTGGGTTAAATATATTACTACAATTGATTTCACCTGTTGTTACGTTTTCAAAAGTGACTACGAGAAATTTTTAAATTGTAGTTGACCTGCTTTGGTGGCTCACATTATATTTCTGTTGAACTGAGCTTGTCTAGAAGAAGGCTTGATGTTTACTAACCACTGAGAATTCTTATATTCCTTTGCAGTATTTTTCTCCTGAAATCTCTCAATTCCTCAGCATAGTTATCAGATTTATCCCAGAATCTGAATTTTCAGGAAATGTTGGAGATTTTGATGTCGCTCTGGAATAGATACATTTTAGAAGTCTCCCAAAGAAAGCTTCATCATCACGACTGACCATCAGAATAATGTGGAGAAAGCATTATCATTTATTTATGGTTCCCTCTACAGATATGTTGATTTAGTAAATACCGGTTGATTGATATGTTGCTCCATATTTTTTCTTTCTCTTTTCCTTCCTCTCCTATAGCTTTACCAGTGAAGTAGGAGTGATATCTATGTAGGGAACTACTCTGTTGTCTGAAGAAACTGATGTGAAAGGAACATGATTATTAGGGGCCTATCAAGATAAGGGTTGAACAAGAGTGAACTGAAGGTTGCCACCTTCCGCTGTATTCCAGAGTTGTTCTAGTGTTTCAGAGTGTAAATGAAAAATGAATCAATTCACCCTGTGGTATAAGAGGTTGATATGTGACTATGAAAATTACATGGAATATCTTCTTAATATTTTATTAATTATAAAATCACATATACTGCACACACTTTAGATTGGAGAGCCATCAAGCCCTTCCCTCCATTACTTAAATACATCTTTTCTACATTTTGAAGCTGATGAAGCCTCATGTAACATGTTTTCTTAGGAAAGAAGTCCCTGAAGAAGTAAAATGCATGAATTCAAATAACCAACAGACTTGATGGGGTAGTTGGGGTATTTCTAAGTATCTGAAGAAGAGGTGCTAAAATTTATTAGAAAAAAAAGTTTAATAGGAAAATATGAATAGTTAGCAGAATTAAATTGAAAATATTTAGCAGAATTTCAGTTTAATTCTGCTAAATATTTATACTTTTCTGTTAAATCTCTATAAATTGATTTATATTCCATTCAGTTGATTTATATTTTGATCCAGTCATTACCTTACCTGGCCATTCACAATACGGGTGCCTACTTCATATGTGTCAGATGTTAAGGACAAAGCAAAAAAACAAAACAGTCTCTGCCTCCATAGATGAGCGCAGTCTCACACACATACACACACAAAATACTCTATATCCAGAAGATTTCCAGATGAATATCTGGAAATATTCTAACATTTAGAATACTATTTTCACTGTTGAAATACATAGCTTTTAATCCAGAAAAAAATATATAATAATAAAAAGCTAATAATAACTATACTAACACTTTTTAAACACCTAATAGGTATTACAAGTAGTGCTAACTGCTTTGCATAGATTATTTCACAGGAATTGTTTAGGAGACGTAATATTATTGTCACTATTTTTCCTTATAGGAAAACTTAGGTTCATTGAGGTTAAGTTCAAAGTCACACAAGAATTACAAGAACTGGGATGGTAATGCAAGTGTTCTTATGTCACTCTTTCCCCAAATCCACTGAAGACTGTACAGAGAAAATATATTTGCCTGGCTTTATAATTATAAAGCACATTAATCATCCAACATGGAGCTCACCAAGGAGCAGAACAAAAGCTTCCTTACCTTGTGAAGTAATGATATTGACCTCACAAAGAATGGAAAAAAAAAAACTTATTGTCATTTTTTGCATATATTTTCAGGAGTCGAGTTACTTCCAAATTATAGTTCATGGAACCAAATGCCACTTTACAATATGTAATCTAACATATTGTAACTCAACTTTAATCTAACACAACTTTAATCTAAAGACAAAGATGTTAAGCCACAATGTTTTTATTATTTTATTCTTCCCTTTCTGTACCTATATTCCTGTGTTAGTATTATTTTCTGTTTCAAGAAGGGAAAATCATACAATGCAGGCTGGTCCAGGTACCTTGGCAAGGAAGGTGAACATATTCAGTACTGAATCCCGGTAAATAGACAATAGTAGAGCATTCCAGAACAAATTTAATAGTAACACTCTCTAAACTAAAGTGGCTATAATGTCTAAGAAAGTAATAGTGTACTCAATTGAGAGGACATCGGTTATTCCAGGCATAATTCATTATATCATGTATATTCTTCAAACTCTGCTTCATAAACTGGGATACAACAAAGCAACTGTATGGAAGACAAATGTTCCCCAAGGGAATTATACTTTTTATTTTCAGTATACAATAGATAGGGACAGGGTGATATTCTTTGACCATAGTGCTTATGGGCTTATGTCTACTTTGTTAATTGCTATGTGTGCTTATATAGTTAGATGTTTGCTCAATCAGTATGCCTGCCCAACATCCCTGAATGACAACAAAACCCCATTTGTTCTAAACCAATATTTTAAGTAACAAAATTGCACTTGCAGCTACTAATTCCTGGCCCAAAGCCACATTGTTCTGATTCAATTGTTCAAGCATACATTCTGACATCATTATTTTTTTTTGTTTGAAATGTTTGCTTGGTTTTTCTTCTCTAGGTAATCATAATGTGCTGTGATGTTTAAAGACCGCAGGTGAAGACAATAAAGAATAATATATTTTAAGGTTATTTAGATAGAAACTAATATTCTATTGCTTGAGGATCTACAGTTTACAGGGCAAACTGAACATATATATGGTCGATCCTCATTCACGAATTCTGTTTGTGTGTATTTGTCTACCCCCTAAAATTTATTTGTAACCCCAAAATAAATAACTGCAGCACTTTCACAGTCATTGATAGATGTGTATGTTCAATGCAGTGAAAAGTTTGGGTGGCCCCACATAAATTTCCTAACGGTGGCAGAAAAAGGTGACACTTTGCTTTCCTGTTTTAGCTCTTCTAACAAAAATGTATCCTTGGGCCGGGCGCGGTGGCTCATGCCTGTAATCCAGCACTTTGGGAGGCCGAGGCGGGTGGATCACGAGGTCAAAATATCGAGACCATCCTGGTCAACACGGTGAAACCTCGTCTCTATTAAAAATACGAAAAATTAGCTGGGCATAGTGGTGCACGCCTGTAATCCCACTACTCAGGAGACTGAGGCAGGAGAATTGCCTGAACCCAGGAGGCGGAGGTTGCAGTGAGCCAAGATCGCGCCATTGCACTCCAGGCTGGGTAACAAGAGCGAAACTCCGTCTCAAAACAAACAAACAAACAAACAAACAAAGTATCCTTTTTCACAGCATATTTAATGCTTCATTTTTCACCTGATTGTGTTTTTTCTCGGTAATTTTATTGTTTAAATGGTCCCCTAGTGTAGTGCTGAACTGCTGTCTAGTGTTAAGCACAAGAAGTTTTGACGTGCATTCTGGAGAAAATATGTGTGTTAGATATGCTTTGTTCAAGCATGAGCTATAGCACTCATTGAATCTGAGTTTAATGTTAATGAATCACAATCTATATTGAAGGTGTCTTCGAACAGAAACAAACATAAAACAAGTTTATTTATAGATAGATTCATGAAAATATTGTGAACAGAGGCTCACAGTAACATGCCTCCATATTTCCTCTGAGAGCAATGGTTTAGTATCCACTAATTCGGTGTCCATGGCACCTTTATAGCACATAAATATAACAGATAACAAGAATTAACTGCATACATCTCGCTATAGAAATCCAAGCTTTTTAGTATAACAGAGAATGATTTTTTTAAAACACACCTAAGATTTATAGATACCTGAAGATATTGGAGGATACTCGTTTCCTAATACTTAATCCATAAACAATATTTTTAAAAGAAAAAAGATAACTACATAATAGCATTCCTCAGCATAATTCGATCAAGATTATGCTCAAACTTGGAGAGATAAAGATAGCCAGAACAGAAGGCTCCACCCATTATCCCCCACTAAAAGGATGCCAATTTAACAATTATCTAAATAAGCAAAGCACCTTCATAAGAAACAAGCAAGCTGAAAGCAATAACAGCTTTTAACTTTGTATCTCTGAAAAAGGCACTGAAGAGCAGAAAAAACAGTCCTGAGTCACTGACACGACCCCTGGCCATCGCGGGTGGTGCCTAGACGGTCTCTGTGTGCTGGGGGAGGGAGGGCACAGCAACGTGAGGACTGAACTCAGTGTTATCCCATTAATATTAGACCAGAAAGGAAAACTAGACCAAATCCAGCTGATGACCTCTCCTGGAGGGCACATTTAAACCAGCCTTGGCCAGAGAGGAATTGCTGATCCAAGTGGTCCAAACTTGGGTTACCACAAACCTTGCCACCAGGGGCCAAAGGGCTCTGGGCTTCTAAGTAAACTTAACAGGTTGTCTAGGCCACAATGACTGCAACTCATAGGTGAGTCCTAGGTCTAAACTGGTCCCTGAGACAGCGGACTGTGGGTGGGGGCACATTACCTACTGAGACACTAGCTGGAGCAACTAAGGGCATTCTGGTGTTACCCCTCCCCTAACCCTAACTGCACAATTTGTGGCGCCAAAAACACTCAATTTTTCTGCTTTAGAAGCGTAGAAGGAGGAATAGGGAGGACTATGTCTTGCATTTTGGATACCAGATCAGCCACAGCAGAACAGGGCACTGGCCAGAGTTGTGAGGCCCCTGTTCCAAGCCTTCCCTCTCATATGACATTTCTAGATATATCCTGGGCCAGAAGTAAAACTATTGCCTTGAAGGGAAATACACAGTTTTGGCAATATCTATCACCTGCTAACTGAGGAGCCCTTGGGCCTTGAATAAAAGCAGCAGTATCCAGGTTCTACGCCAGCTGTCTTGGGTGCCCCTCTAAGACTTGCTGGCTTCAACTGCTAGGTCGATTACAGTGGGCAGAGCTCCAAGCAGGCCTTTGGGGTAACTTATTACAGGACTTGACTCTTGGATGGCATTTCTGGACTTATCCTGGGCCAAAAGGCACTGACCCCTGACTTGGACTTGAATCAGGACTGAGTGATGTAATGAAGCAGGGACCCTGACAATACTAAGGACCAGTGTCTGCAACAGTGCTGGAGATTTTCGTGTTTAAAGCAGAAGTAGTTAATTTTAGCTGGGTCCCAGGAAACTCTGCTTCTCTGTTCCTGCCTGTTTTGTTAACTTGCTTTCCCAGCTTTCCAGGAGAATCTGTAAGCTTATAGCTATAAGTTTATACATTAAAAAGAGGAGAAACTTCAAATAAAATTCTAACAATGCAACTTAAAGGACTAAAAAGGCAAAAACAAACCAAGTTCAAAAATAGTAGAAGAAAATAAATAATAAAGAGCAGAAATAAAGGACAATGAAGTAAAGAAAACAATAAAAAGATCAATGAAACAAAAAGATTTTTTTTTTTTTTTGAAAAGTTAAACAAAATTGACAGAACTTTAGCCAGACTGGCTAAGATAAAAAAGAGAGAAAATTGAAATAAATGAGATCAGAAGTGCAAAAAGAGCCATTACAACTAATACTGCAGAAATTCAAAGGATCATTAGCAGATACTCTGAGCAGCAATATGCCAATAAATTGGAAAATCTAGAAGTAATAGACAAATTCCTAAACACATACAGCCTACCAAGACTGAACCAGGAAGAAACCCCAAACCTGAAGAGATCAATAACAAGTAAGTGAATTGAAGCCATAATAAAAAGTCTCCCAGTAAAGAAAAGCCCAAGACCTGACAGCTTCACTGCTGAATTCTACCAAACATTTAAAGAAGAACTAAAACCAATCCCACTCAAACTATTCTGAAAAAATAGAGAAGGTAAGACTTCCAAACTCATTCTGCAAGGTCAGTATTACCTTGATACCAAAGCCAGACAAATACACATCCAAAAAAAAAAAAAAAAAAATCCAGGCCAATACATCTGAAGAATATTGATGCAGAAATCCTCAACAAAATACGAGCAAACCAAATTCAACAATGCTTTAAAAAGATCATTCATCATGACCAAGTGGGATTTATACCTGGGATGCAAGGATGGTTCAATGTACGTAAATCAATCAATATTGTATATCATATCAACAGAATGAAGGATAAAAACCATATGATTATTTCAATTATTGCTGAAAAGCATGTGACAAAATTCAACACTCTTCATGTTAAAACCTCTAAAAAAAAAAGCTATAGAATGAGCATACCTCGACATAATAAAAACCATATATGACAGAGCCACAGATAGTATCATACTGAATGAGGGAAAAAAAATTGAAAGTCTTTCCTTTAAGATCTGCAACATGATGAGATGACCACTGTCATTACCATTATTTAACATAGTACTGGAAGTCCAGCTAGAGCAATCAGGAAAGATAAATAAATAAAGAGTATCCAAATTGAAATGAAAGAAGTCAAATTATCCTTGTTTGCAGACTATATAATCTTCTACTTTGAAAAACCTAAATATTTCAAAGAAAACCTATTTGAATTCATAAATTTAGCAAAGTTGCAGAATATAAAATTAATATAGAAAATCAGTAGCATTTCTAGATACCAACAGTAAACAATATGAAAGAATTAAAAGTAACCTCATTTAAAATAACCACACATAAGATTAAATATCTGGCACGTAATGTCACCAAAGAAGTAAAAGAAAGAAATTGAAGAGGACACAAGAAATGGAAAGATGTTTCATGTTCATGAATTGGAAGAATCAGTATTGTTAAAATATCCATATTACCCAAAGCAATCTACTGATTCAATGCCTGGCTAATTTTTGTACTTTTGCTTAGAGATGGTGTTTCACCATGTTGGCCAGGCTGGTCTCAAACTCCTGACCTCAGGTGATCCGCTGGCTTCAGCCTCCCAAAGTGCTGGAATTACAGGAGTGAGCCACAACAGGCAGCCTTCATCATGGTTTTTGGTAACCGTGTGACTGGAATTGAAATATTCCTGTTCATCTTTTTACCAACTAATTTCTTTTGTTGACTTTTCCATGTTAACCAACCAGCCATTGAAAAACTCAGACTCTATTGTTCCTCACTTTTATGCCAGTTTTTAAAGTTGTAAACTACAAATTAATAAAATTTTACCTATATTATAAGCAGGTAAGTGTCCCTCAAGTAAGTAAGAAAGCTCCCAAAAATCAGATTGTTGATGATGGGAGACCTTGTATATTTTAAATCTTATAAAAATTAATTACCACAAATTTTATGAAAAAAGGGATGATGAGGGAAAAGGATAAATGATACATGACACCAAAATTTGAGCCTGAATTCCTGGGGTATAGGAGTACAATGATCACAGAAATGTATGTTGTTTTAAGAAAAACCACCGTTAATGGTTCTTTCCTTATATGCACTAAATTATATAATGACACACTTTTGTTTATGATTTCTATGAAAACAGAATTTTATGTAAATAGTGTAAGCTATTTGTATTATTCAGTATGTATATATTATACAAAACTTAAGATGGTAGCAGAGAAGACATTAACCAGGAATGTTCTGAGGTTAAAATGTAAGTGGGTGGCAAAGCTATTGCCAGAAGAAAATTATCTAAACTGATAAACAGTACCATTTGTCAAATAAGTTGAGGAAGACAGAAAAAAAAAATGATGAGTAGGACAGCCCATCACTCATACATGGAAGTTGTGTCTCCCACAGACTATTGAGAGACAAAGTGCTGGGATGACTGTAAGCAGTGGCTTCCCAAAATGGATAAAATTTTTCAAGCAAATAACTTCCCTGTGGGTGCATTTACAGGAATAATTTCATCATGAAAATACATAAGACGTCTTCTTCATCTGTCAACCTTATCTCAGAGCTTCCTTAACACATACCCGCAATCCCAAGTAAACTCAATCTCTCGTTAGTGCCATTCAGTCTTCTCTTTCTGTCTCTCCACTCTTTGACCTCAGAATGTGAAAGTCATGTTTGTAATGCTTGTTAAAAGCCAGGTCATGATTTCCCAATGCCCTATATTTCTTTCATGAACTCAAAACTACAAAGTAAAAGCAATAAAAATACTTCCTTAAAATGTGCTGCAGGAATTTTGCATTTTATTTTTTGTCTGACTAAGGTAAATATGGTGGAATTTTATCCTTTTGCAGACAATGCATTTCTACTAGAATCGACCAAGACTCTAGTATTGGATTTTTAGGACTCTTGATATTCCTGGTTCATATTGAACTTGTTTTAATTTAAAATCCCTAGGGTTTTAATTATTTACTTTTATATCCATAGCTGTTAGAGCTAGTTTCTCTCCTATTTTTTTACACATGAAATTGATTTTTACACAAAATAAAAGCTTTTCTATTTGTTTATAGGTTCACGCACATAATTCTTGCCTCTGACTAAACGGATAGGCAGTTTGCATTCCCGCCTGCATTTTCTCCAACCTGATATTTCTTCCTTTGCATATCACTGCCAGATCAATGTTTCTCAAAGTCCCACTTTGATCATGTCATTAACACGCTTAAAATTATTTAATAGCATTCCACTGTTTAGTGCCTGATAGCTCCTCAGTCCACAAGTCAAAACACTGCACAGTCTATCAAAATCTTTTCTAATGCTATTCTCTATCTCTCCTCGGCATAATTCTGTGTCCTGACAATGAGCTTACGTATGGAGCTAGTTTTTACTTCAGCAACACCTCTTTGCTCTTCTATTTTGTTTTCCTCATTCTGCTATTTTTAACTTTTAAATTGAGAAATAATTGTAAAGCCTTAGAAAAGTTGCAAGAGTACTAAGAGCATTGATATAACACTTAACCCAGATTTAGCTGTTGTTAAATTTCTGTATTTACTTCTTCATTTTGCTCCACATAATTGCCCCACCTTCTATTTTTGTAAAAAAAAAGAAAAAGAAATGCTTTTTATTAAACAGAACTTTTATTTTGATATAATTTTAGGTTTGCATGAAGTTTTAAGAAATTATACAAGGAAGTCCCATGCACCATTTACCTTGGTTTACCCAATGGTAATATATTGCAAATCCATAGTAGAATAGAGCAAACAACGTATTGACATTAACAGTAAAAATGAAAAATATTTCTATCACAACAGGATTCCTTATGTTACCCTTCTATAGTCTTGCCCAACCCTCTCCATATCCACTCATACTATAATCTGCTTTCTTTTACTATAATTTTTGTCCTTTCTAGAATGTTATATAAATAAACTTATATGGTATATAAACTTTTGGCACTGACATTTTCCCCTGGCATAACTCTCTGGAGATTCATGCAGGTTGTTGTAGGTAGCAATAGTTCATTATTTCTTATTGCTGAACAGTATTTTGTGGTTTGTGAATACAATGGTTTGTTTAACCATTCACCTGTTGAAGAACCTCTGGATTGTTTCCAGTTTGGGCTATTACAAATGAAGCACCTATGAACATTTACATACAGGTTTTTGTATGGATCTAAATATTCATTTCCCTGTAATAAATACCTAGAAATACAATTGCTAGATTGAATGGTAGCTGCATGTCTAGTTTTTAACCAACTACCTAACTGTTTTCCAGAGTGGCTGTAATATTTTAAATTTTCATCAACAATATATGAGTGTTCCAGTTTCTCTGCATTAAACTAGCATTTAGGATTACAACTATTTTTATTTTAGCCATTCTGATATGTGCAGTGATATATCATTGCATTTTTAATTCAGATTTTACTAATGGCTAGTGATGCTGAATATTTTTATGTGCTTATGTCCCATCCTTTTCAGTGAAATGTTTATTCACTTCTTTTGCCCATTGTTTAATCAGATCATTTGCTTTTTGACTGTTGACTTTTAAAAATTCTAGATATTAAAAATAAGATAAACATGAAGAAATTCACACCCAGACATAAAAAACTGTCAAAAGTCAAAGAGAAAATTCTGAAAGCAACAAAAGGAAAATGACTTGTTACATACCGGGAACCCCAATAAAATTAGCATCAGAAACAACAGATAACAAAAAGCAGTAGGAAATCATACTTAAAATACTAAAAGCAAAACTTGTCAACCAACAATCTTATAGCTAGCAAAACTATCACAAATGAAAGCAAAATAAAGATAATCCTGGATAAACAATTGAGAGAATTTGTTTCTAGTAGATATATCTTTCAATAAATACTAATGGAAATGTCTCAAGCTGAAAGCATATGACACCAGAGAGTAATTCAAATCCACAGGAAAAAAAAAAAACAGAACTGGTAAAGATGATTATGTAAATTAAAAGGCAGCATAAATGCAGAGGTATCTTTTTATCTCTTTATAGATTTAAAAAGCAATTGTATAGAAGTGCATATGTATGTTTGTATTGTGGAAAATGATGCAAATAGAAATGTAGTTGACAATAGCACAAAATTAGTGGATGTGAACTAAGCTGTATTGAAGAAAGTAATAAAACAAAATAGTAATTTGAATCCATAAGACCAAATAAATAAAACAACAAATAGTAAATAAGAAGGCTGCTATTAAAAAGCCCATAAATATATATTTGCTCTTCTTCCTTCTTTTACCTTTCTTCAATGATATAAAGTTGGACAAAGTAATAGTTAAAGCAATATATTTTGGGATTTGTAAACTATAAAGGTGTGCTAGACACAACAATAACATCACAAAAAATTGTGAAAAGGGAATAGAGGTATGTAGCAGTAATGTTTCTGTATCTAACTGGAATTAAGATAGTATAAATCTGAGAGTAAATTCTTATAAGCTAAGATGTATTTGATAAGCCCTAAAGTAACAATAAAGAAAATGACTTTTAAAATAGAACTTAAAAATCATTAAAGAAATTTGAAAATTACACAAGAAAATATTCCCTTAGTGCAAAAGAAAGAAGTAAAGGAGGTATAGAGGAACAAAAAGTAAGTCACATAGAAAAACAAAAAGTAATCATCAAAATTGAAAGAGCTAGAGGAGCAAGATCAAAAAAGCTCAAAACCTAGCCAAAGACAAGAAATAACTAAGATCAGAGCAGAACTGAAGGAGAGAAAGACACGAAAAACCCTTCAAAAAATGAATAAATCCAAGAGCTGGTTTTTCGAAAAGATCAACAAAATAGACAGGCCACTAACCAGACTGATAAAAAAGAAAAGAGAGAACAACCAAATAGATGCAATAAAAAATGATAAAGGGGAAATCACCACAGATTCCACAGAAATTCAAACCATCATCAGAGAATACTACAAAAAACTCTATGCACATAAACTAGTAAACCAGGAAGAAATGGATAAATTCCTGGACACCTGTGTCCTCCCAAGCCTAAACCAGGAGGAAGCCAAAACTATGAATAGAACAATAACAAGGTCTGAAGTTGAGTCAGCAATTAAGAGCCTACCACACAAAAAAAGCCCAGGTCCAGATGGGTTCACAGCCGAATTCTACCAGACACACAAAGAGGATCTGGTACCATTCCTTCTGAAACTATTCCAAATAATTCAAAAAGAGGGAACCCTTCCCAAATCATTTTATGAGACCAACATCATCCTGATACCAAAACCCGGCAGAGACTCAACAAGAAAAGAGAACTTCAGGCTAATATCAATGATGAACATAGATGCAAAAATCTTCAATAAAATACTGGCAAACTGATTGCAACAGCACATTAAAAAACTTATCCATCATGATCAAGTAGGATTCATCCTGGGGATGCAAGTCTGGTTCAACATACACAAGTCTATAAATGTAATTCACCACATAAACAGAAGCAAAAACAAAAACCACGATTATCGCAATAGACACAGAGAAGGCATTTGACAAAATTCAACAGCCCGTTATGCTAAAAACCCTCAATAAACTTGGTATTGATGGAACATATCTCAAAGTAATAAAAGCTATTTACGACAAACCAACAGCCAATATCATACTTAATGGGCAAAAACTGGAAGCATTCCCTTTGAAATCCAGCACTAGACAAGGATGCTCTCTCTCACCACTCCTATTCAACATAGTACTGGAAGTTCTAGCCAGAGCAATCAGGCAAGAAAAAGAAATAAAGGGTATTCGAATAAGAAAGGTGAAAGCCAAACTGTCTCTATTTGCAGACAACATGATAGTATACCTAGAAGACCCCATCACCTCAGCCCAAAAAATCCTGAAACTGATAAGCAACTTCAGCAAAGTCTCAGGATATAAAATCAGTGTGCAAAAATCACAAGCATTCCTATACACCAATAACAGACTTAAAGAGAACCAAATCAAGAACGAACTGCCATTCACAATTGCTACAGAGAAAATAAAATACCTAGGAATACCACTCACAAGGAACGTAAGGGACCTCTTCAAGGAAAACTACAAACCACTGCTCAACGAAATAAGAGAGGACACAAACAAATGGAGAAACATTCCATGTTCGTGGTTAGGAAGAATCAATATCATGAAAATGGCTATACTGCCCAAAGTAATTTACACATTCAATGCTATCCCCATCAAACTACCATTGAATTTCTTCACAGAACTGGAAAAAACTACCATGAACTTCAGATGGAACCAAAAGAAAGCCCACATAGCCAAGTCAATTCTAAGCAAAAAGAACACAGTGGGAGGCATCACACTACTGGACTTCAAACTATACTACAAGGCTACTGTAATCAAAACAGCATGGTACTGGTACCAAAACAGAGATATAGCACAATGGAACAGAACAGAGGCATCAGAGGCAACACAACATATCTACAACCATACAATCTTGGATAACCCTGACAAAAACAAGCAATGGGGAAAGGATTCCCCGTTTAATAAATTGTGTTGGGAAAACTGACTAGCCATGTGCAGAAAGCAGAAACTGGACCCCTTCCTGACACCTTACACTAAAATTAACTCCAGATGGATTAAAGACTTAAACATAAGACCTGGCACCATAAAAACCCTAGAAGAAAATCAAGGCAAAACCATTCAGGACATAGGAATAGGCAAGGACTTCATGACCAAAACACCAAAAGCATTGGCAACAAAAGCCAAAATAGACAAATGGGACCTAATCAAACTCCACAGCTTTTGCACGGCAAAAGAAACAGTCACTAGAGTGAATCAGCAACCAACAGAATGGGAAAAAATCTTTGCAATTTACCCAGCTGACAAAGGGCTGATATCCAGAATTTACAAAGAACTAAAACAGATTTACAGGAAAAAAACAAGCCCATTCAAAAATGGGCAAAGGATATGAACAGACACTTTACAAAGAAGACATACATGAGGCCAACAAACACATGAAAAAATGCTCATAGTCACTGGTCATTAGAGAGATACAAATCAAAACCACATTGAGATACCATCTCACGCCAGTTAGAATGGCAATCATTAAAAAATCTGGAGACAACAGATGCTGGAGAGGATGTGGAGAAATAGGAACACTCTTACACTGTTGGTGGGAGTGTAAATTAGTTCAACCATTGTGGAAGACAGTGTGGCAATTCCTCAGGGACCTAGAAATAGAAATTCCATTTGACCCAGCAATCCCATTACTGGGTATCTATCCAAAGGACTATAAATCATTCTACTATAAGGACACATGCACACAAATGTTCATTGCAGCACTGTTTACAATAGCAAAGACCTGGAACCAACCCAAATTCCCATCGATGATAGACTGGACTGGGAAAAGGTGACACATATACACCATGGAATATTATGCAGCAATAAAAAATGATGAGTTCTTGTCCTTTGTAAGAACATGGATGAATCTGGAGAACATCATTCTCAGCAAACTGACACAAGAACAGAAAAGGAAATATCGCATATTCTCACTCATAGGCGGGTGAGAAAAATGAAAACACATGGACACAGGGAGGGGGTCTACTACACACTGGGGTCTATTGGGGGGAATGGGGGAGGGACAGCGGCAGGGGAGCTGGGGAGGGATAGCCTGGGGAGAAATGCCAAGTGGGGGTGAAGGGGAGGAAGGCAGCAAAACACACTGCCATGTGTGTACCTATGCAACTATCTTGCATGTTCTGCACATGTACCCCAAAACCTAAAATGCAATAAAAATTTAAAATAAAAAAATAAAAAGAAATTTAAAAAAGTAAAAAAAAGAGGAAAAAAAGAAAACAAAAAGTAAAATGAGAGACTGAGAGACATAAATCCAACTTTATCAATAACATTAAATGTGAATAGATTAAACAATCCAATAATAAGGCAAATGTCTGATTAAAGAAACAAAATACAACTATACATTGCCTGCAGGAAGCACACTTTCAATCCAAAGGTACAAATATTTGAAAGCAAAAGGATGGAAATGATATAGTAAATTCATACAAAGACCAATCATAGCAACCCTGAAGCAACTATACCAATACCAGAAAAAAATAGATTTTAAAATCTAAATAGAATCTAGAATACCTACAGGACAGGTTGGGGTGCTTTGTTATAGCCTCGTAAGTACACGAAATGTTATTAGAGATATTGTGTATAGCAATAAAAGGATCTATCCATCAGGAAGCTGTAACAGTTATGAACACATACATACTGACCAACAGTGCTTCTAAATATATGAAGCAGAACTGACAGGACTGGAGGGGAAAATAAATAATCCAACAGTAATAAACAGAAATTTCAATACTCTACTTTCGATAACGGATAGAAAAACTAGACAGAAAATGAATGAGGTAATAGAAGACCGAATAACACTATGAACCAACTAACCCTAAACAAGTTCAATAGAACATTTCATTCAACAACAGCAGAACATCATCTTATGTGCACTTAAGATAGACCTTCTCCGAGACACACCATCTACCAGGCCATAAAGTGACCCTCAATGAATTTAACGGCACTGAAATCATACAAAATATGTTCTCTTCATTCAATGAAATTAAATAAGAAATCAATATCAAAGAGAAAGTCAGGGAATTTACCAATATGTGAAATTTAAATAACACTCCTGAATAACCGATAAGTCAGATAAATCACAAGGAAAATTAGAAAATACTCTTGAAAGAATGAAAATGAAAACACTTCATATCAAAACTTGTGGGATAGAGCAAAAGCAGGGCTTGGAGGGAAATTTGTAATATCCATACCTTTATCTTTTAAAAATCACATTTTCTATATGTTAATTTCTATGTTATAGGATTCCATTTTAATATAAAATATCCCAATTAGGCAAATCTACAGATAATAAATTTAATTAGTGATTATTCATGGTGGGGAGGGTGGGGATATTTGGTGTAATTGAGGAATGCCTACTAATAGGTATGTGGTTTCATTATTTTGGGGTGACGAAAATGGAAAATGTTCTCTTTTTTTTTTTTTTTTTTGAGACAGAGCCTCACTCTGTCACCCAGGCTGTAGTGAAGTGGCCCGATCTTGGCTCACTGCAACTTATGCCCCCAGGTTAAAGCAATTCTCCTCCCTCAGCCTCCCAAGTAGCTGGGATTATAGGCACCTGACACCCCACCCAGCTAATTTTTGTATTTTTGGTAGAGACGGGGTTTCGCCATGTTGGCCAGGCTGGTCTTGAACTCCTGACCTCAGGTGATCTACCGGGCTTGGCCTCAAAAGTGCTAGGATTACAGGTGTGAGCCACTGCTCCTGGCAGATAAAAATGTTCTAAAATGTATTGTATTAGCAATTTCACAACCCTGTGAATATGCAAAAAAACATAACCCCACAATATTGAATTATACACTTTAAATGAGTAAACTGTATAGTTTTACTTAAAATTTAATAAAGGTCTTATATATTAAAAAAAAAAACAAATTGGGTGTGTATTTGCGAATTTCTGGGTTTTCTGTTCTATTGATCCATATGTCTATCTACAAATACCACAGAGTCTTGATTATTGCAGATAAATAATACATCTTGAAATTGGGTAGAGTAATTCTTCACATTTTATTGTCTTTTCCAGGAAAATAAAAATTGCTATTCTAGTCTCTGCCTTTCCATATAAGTTCTAAGATAATCTTGCTGATATCTATAAAAAAAATATTGCAGGGAGTTTGATAGAAATTTCATTAAACCTGCATACCAATTTGAAAAGAATTAATAATTTTACTTTATTCAGTTCTCTATTCCATGAACACAATATTTTTCCATTTATTTAGATTTATTTTTTCATCATTATTTTATAGTTTGCAACATGTCTTGTATATTCTGTTTTTTATATATATGTATATACCTAAGAATGAAATAAATCTAAAAAGATTTGCTGAGTCATTGCAAACAATACTGTATTTTTAATTTGTGTACATATGTGTGGTGTATGTGTATATACATTATATATGTTTGCTCTGCCCATTTATCCTGCATCTTGGGGCTTTCTGGACTCACTTATTATTGGTTCTAGAATACCTACAGGACAGGTTGGGGTGCTTTGTTATAGCCCCGTAAGTACACAAGTTTGGGCTTTTACTCCACATTTGCTGGTGTGGGTAGGGGTGGGATCAGTGTTTTCAGTGGTGTTTGACTGGAGTAAAGCAACTATTGTCTAAACGTTCTGTGTTTCATTAGGCTGGTCTGCTCCTGGTCCTTTGGCTATGTAAAGCAAGCTTTTGCTCTCTTCCTTCTTCTTTTCCCTTCTCTTCCCTTCTTCTCTTCCCCTCTTCTCTTCTCCTTTTCTCTTCCCTTCTCCCTTCCCTTCTCCCTTCCCTTCTCCCCTCCCTTCTCCCCTCCCTTCTCCCTTCCCTTCTCCCTTCCCTTCTCCACTTTTTAGGGTATTTTTATATGATCTATGTATCATGTCTAGACTTTTTCAGTTTATTTAGCAGGAGGATTAGGGAAAAGCATGTCTAATATATATTCCCCAAATTGGCCATGAAATGTAAGGCTTTATTATAACACTGTTAATTCATTTATGTTTCTTCTATGTTTTCACAGTACAATGGCAGATTTCACCAAGAGTGGCAGAGACCATATGCTCCAAAATGCCAAAATGTTTACATATTTTCCTTTAGAGAAAGCAAGTATCAACCCTACTTCATGCTATAGTTTTCATACAGATTACATCTACACATATCACAGACTACATGGACAATGCTTTTTGTTGTTTTAAACAGAACATATTTTTAAAATATGAAGAATGGTAGTCTTTTATATTCCCTCCAATATTTATCATTTCCAGTGCTTTATATTTCTTCTGGAAGGTCCAGATTTTGGTCTGATATAATTCTACTTCATCCCAAAGTCTTTTCTTCAGCATATTTTATGATGAAATTCTGTGGGAGACAAATTCATTCTCTCTCTCTCTCTCTCTCTCTCTGTGTGTGTGTGTGTGTGTGTGTGTGTGTGTGTGCGCACACGTGTGTGTGCGTGTGTGTCTTTCTGTTTCCTTCTCCCTATCTGCCTCTTGGAAATCCTTAATTTTTATTCTTGAAGAATGTTTTTGCTCATTGTAATATTCTGGTTTTGTTTTCCTCTCAGCATGTTGAAAATGTTTTCCACTGTTATTTTGCCTCCATAAAGTCACATGAGAAACCAGTTTCTATTTAAATAGTTATTGTCTAGTATCAAGGTGTTCTTTTTATATTGGGTTTCACTAGTTTTACTGTCGTGTACTTAGTGATTTTATCCATCTTTATCTTGTTTGGGTTTACTAACTTTCTAAAATTAGAACAAGAACTCACAAAAATTAAAATTATATTTTACACTAAATAGCAAAATTTTACAGCAATTAAAACATTTTTCCCTTCAGTCTTTTTTCTCTCTTCCCTTTCTGGAACTTCAATTACATATATATTAGACTTTTGCTGTTATCCTATAGATTTTTGTGGTTGTATTCAACCACTTTTTTCTTAGCTTTTTCAGCTTATTTAATTGCTATTGATCTAATGTACTCTTTTCTATCTTCACTTTTTTGTTAATCTCATAAAGTTTTTATTTTAATAATAGCGTTTTAAAATTACATTTTCTGAAGTCTATTTCATTGCTAAGCATGTTTTCTTTTATAACCATGAGTTTAGTTACGATTACTTTCAAATCTGTGTAGTACTAATTCCAGTGTTTGGGTCTCTCTGAATACTCTTGTCTGTTGATGATCTTTTGTGAATGGGTAATTTTTTCCCCTTCCTTGTAATTTTTTAAATTTTTTTTCTGGGCATTATAAGGCTTATGACTATATTCTGTAATATTCTCCCAATGAGTAGTTTTTGTTCATAAATTTTAGAAACCAATTATCTTGATTGGACCCAAACTGCCAAGTATTGGGTTCCATTTGATATCTTAGTACAATTATTTGACATTTTTGATGGGCTGTTTTGAGTCTACCCAATATATATGAGAGACTAGTGTCAGTCAGATATTTGGGAAGAGATTTATACAAATCTTGGGAATCACTCTCTCTGGTTATCTTCTTTCGAACATTCTACCATCATTACCTATTGGCTGTAGTTTCTCTGAATTTCTTAAACAACTGTAGCTTTTCTAGCAGAGATTATGTCCTTTTGCATGGTGAAGACTGATATACCCTAAAGCTGAAAAGCATAAGAAATAAAAACTGACCTGTGCTTTGTTCTTCTTTCAAATATTGAAGTGTTGACTTTCCTCCCAACCCTCTGTGTTTATGTTCACCCTCAAATGTCTTTAAATAATTCCATTTAGTGGTCTGTTTAGGGCTTGTAGTTGTTATCTGATGTAGGGTTAGTCCTGTACAGGCTTGTTCAGCCATGATAGGAGTAGATTTCTTCCCTCATGCCATTTCTCATTTTGTAAATCTGTTTTCTCCTTTTTGTAATATTAGTTTTTAGCTAGTGATTTGTCTATTTTGATTTATTCTTTTATTATTTTAAATAGAATATAAATTTGATTTAAAGTGTTCCTGTTCTCTACTCTTTTACTCATTTTTTCTTTCTTGTGCTTTCTTTTGATTTTCTTTTCTTTATTAAATATTGATGCTTTATTCACTTTTACTTTTATTGCCAGAATTCTACAGTGTTACACATTTTCTTTTGGTTACTGCTTTACAAGTTTCCCATAGATTCTGATAAATAGGTTTCTTGTTACAATTATTTTTCTAAATAAATTAAATGTATAACATCTGTTTTCTTTCCCTCAGCAGTTAGTTACTTAATAAGAAGTTGAATTTCTTATCTAGTGGGTACAACATGCATTATTTGAGTGATGTTTACACTAAAATCTCAGACATCGCCATTATGCAAATTATCCATGTAACAAAACTGCACTTGTATCCCCTAAGTCTATTAAAATAAAATGAAAAAAAAAAATTCTAAAGCTACTTCTCACACTTATTGTTATAAATATGGTTGTTATAATACTATGTGTTATTGTTATGACATAAGTAAGTTATAAGAGTTAATGTTACAGCAGTTACTCAGTTCCAATTGTTAAACATTTCTATTATGGAAAATAGTTGAATTTCCAAGTAGAAAGATGTTTTTGATTATTAATTTTATATTTGACTTCTATTTTTATTACATTGCAATCACACAAAATTGCTGTAATATTCCTACTTTATGAAAACTAATGATGAATCTTGACACAGGGTCAATTTTCAGAAACACTTTAGGTGTGTTTGAGAAGATATATTCTCTATTATAAGAATATAATGTTTGTTAAATGTCTGAAAAATTCTACTTTACTGATTGTGTTATCTACATCATTTTTATATCCTAATTTGTTTTTGTATCTACTTGGCTTCTTTTACATTGAGAGTGGTGCGTTAAATCCCATATTATGAATGGATTTTTATAAATCCTTTTATCTCCAGTTGTGCCAGTGTGATACTGCAGTTGTTCTATTATTTGACACATAGGTATTCATAACCATTATGTCTGTGGAGTTTTGAAAAGTGACCTTTAGCATTAAATATATATTGTGAAGTATGGTTTTTAGCATTTAAAATGTATCAGTCTTTGTTTTTTTAATACTTTTTAATGTAAGTTCTATTTTGTTATCAAGATTGAAACGCTTCTTTCTTAGAAACACTGTTTCTATCAAATTTTGTTCTCTCCTTTAGTACTAACATTTTAGAAATACTATAATTTAAGTGTATCTCTTAGATAGAACAAAGAGTTGAGTTTTGATTTGTGTGCCAATTCTAGAGTTGGCTTATAAAAACCATTTCTTTTTAAGAACACAGCGGGAGGTATCACACTACTGGACATCAAACTATACTACAAAGCTACAGTAATCAAAACAGCATAGTACTGGTACCAAAACAGAGATATAGCACAATGGAATGGAACAGAGGCATCGCAGGTAACACAATGTATCTACAACCATACAATCTTTGATAAACCTGACAAAAACAAGCAATGGGGAAAGAATTCCCTATTTAATAAATGGTGTTGGGAAAACTGGCTAGCTATGTGCAGAAAATAGAAACTGGACCCCTTCTTGACTCTTACACTAAAATTAACTCCAGATGGATTAAAGGCTTAAACATAAGACCTAACACCATAAAAATCCTAGAAGAAAATCTAGGCGAAACCATTCAGGACATAGGAGTAGGCAAGGACTTCATGACCAAAACACCAAAAGCATTGGCAACAAAAGCCAAAAAAGACAAATGGGACCTAATCAAACTCCACAGCTTCTGCATGGCAAAAGAAACAGTCATTAGAGTGAATCAGCAACCAACAGAATGGGAAAAAATTTTTGCAGTTTATCCATCTGACAAAGAGCTGATATCCAGAATTTACAAAGAACTAAAACAGATTTACAGGAAAAAAACAAACAAGCCCATTCAAAAGTGGGCAAAGGATATGAACAGACACTTTACAAAAGAAGACATACATGAGGCCAACAAACATATAAAAAAATGCTCATCATCACTGGTCATTAGAGAAATGCAAATCAAAACTACATTGAGATACCATCTCATGCCAACTAGAATGGCAATCATTAAAAAATCTGGAGACAACAGATGCTGGAGAGGATGTGGTAAAATAGGAACACTTTTACACTGCTGATGGGAGTGTAAATTAGTTCAACCACTGTGGAAGACAGTGTGGCAATTCCTCGAGGACCTAGAAATAGAAATTCCATTTGACCCAGCAATCCCATTACTGGGTATATATCCAAAGGACTATAAATCATTCTACTATAAGGACACATGCACAAAAATGTTCATTGCAGCACTGTTTACAATAGCAAAGACCTGGAATCAACTCAAATGCCCATCGATGATAGACTGGACAGGGAAAATGTGGTACATATACACCATGAAATATTATGCAGCCATCAAAAAAACGATGAATTCGTGTCCTTTGTAGGGACATGGATGAACCTGGAGAACATCATTCTCAGCAAACTGACACAAGAACAGAAAATGAAATACCACATGTTCTCACTCATAGGCGGGTGTTGAACAATGAGAACACATAGACACAGGGAGGAGAGCACTACACACTGGGGTCTGTTGGGGGGAATTGGGGAGGGACAGCAAGGGGTGGGAGTTGAGGAGAGATAGCATGGGGAGAAATGCCAGATATAGGTGAAGAGGAGGAAGGCAGCAAATTACACTGTCACGTGTGTACCTATGCAACTATCTTGCATGTTCTTCACATGTACCCCAAAACCTAAAATGCAATTAAAAGAAAGAAAGTATATGAAAAAAAATTTCTTTTATTGAAATTTCTGGTAAATTTGATCTAAATTTTGTTATATTACGTTATGATCAATGGGTGCATTAGATTGTATTTACTATATTTCTTTCTGTATTTAATTTGTGCTGTTGTCAAAATAATCACCCCTCAAAGATGTTCACATCCTAATCCTCAGAACCTGTATACATGTTTCCTTACATGGCTAAAGGGACTTGACAAACTTGATTAAGTCAGGGATCTTGAGACAGTGAGGTTATTCTAGATTAACTGGGTAGACTCGGGTTCATCATAAATGTTCTTATAAGTGAAAGAGGGAGGCAGCAGCTTCAGAGTCAGGAGAGGAGATTTAACAATGAAAGCAGAAGCTTGTGATGCAATTGCTGGAAGGTGGCCATAAGTCAAGGGCTGCAGGTATCTCCTCGAAGCCAGAAAAGGCAAGGAACAGATAGCCCTATAGAGCCTTCACGCTATGGTTGAATGTATGAGTTCCCTCAAAATTCATATGTTGGAACATAAGACCCAATGTAATAGTTTTAAGAGGTAGGACCCTTAGGAGGTAATTAAGTCATGAGGGCTCCATGACTAGCTATTTCCCTTGAGTCCTTTTGGCGCTTCTGCCTTCCACTACGTAAAAATGCATTGTGGAAGCAGAGAACAGCCCTCACCAGACACTGAATCTGTTGGTGCCTTGTTTTGGATATCTCAGCCTCCAGAATTGTGGAAAAACAATATTTTTTTGAGACAGGGTCTCACTCTGTCACCCAGGCTGGAGTGTAGTGGCATGATCTTGACTCACTGCACCCTCCACCTCCCAGGTTCAAGTGATTCTCCTGCCTCAGCCTCCCAAGCAGCTGGGATTACAGGTGCCCATCATCATGCCCAGCTAATTTTTATATTTTTAATAGAGATGAGGTTTTACCATGTGGCCAGGCTGGTCTCAAATTCCTGACCTCAAGTGACCCCCCCGCCTCAGCCTTCCAAAATGCTGGAATTACAGGTGTGACCTACTGCGCCTGGCCCAAATTTTGATTCAAACAAAGATACTCCAGACACAACACTGGTGACATTGTGATTTAAAACCAGTAAGACTGATTTGGGACTTCTGGAACTACAAGTGAATAAATGTGTTTGTGTTTGTTTGTTTGTTTTGTTTAGAGAGAGAGTGTCAATCTGTTGCCCAGTCTGGAGTGCAGTGGCACAATCTCTGCTCACTGCAACCTCCCGGGTTCAAGCAATTCTCCTACCTCAGCCTCCTGAGTAGATGGGATTGCAAGAGCACGCCACCATGCCTGGCTATTTTTGTATTTTGTTTTAGTAGAGACGAGGTTTCACCATGTGGACCCAGGCTGGTCTTGAACTCCTGAGCTCGTGATCTGCCAGCCTCGACCTCCCAAAGTGCTGGGATAACAGACGTGAGCACCACGCCTGACCAAATGTGTTGTTTTAAACCAGCAGTTTTATGAGAATTTGCTGCAGCTATCATGGGGATCTAGTACAAATGAGAAAACATTTATCAAGAATTATTTCCCAAGCACATAGTCATGAGGTTCCTTCTCTCTCCAGCTCCTGCTTCTGTAAACACTTCCCTGTTCCATAGTATTAGAATTTAAAATGTAAACTCAGCCACATTTTGTCATCCATATTCACAGTATACACCTACACCCCTACAAATCTATGCTTATATTTATCTACCTAGTCAAAGCATTCACCCGGGAGGTAGAGGTTGCAGTGAGCTGAGATCACTCTACTCCACTCCAACCTGGGTGACAGAGTGAGACTCTGTCTCAAAAAAATCACTTATCTACTTATTTATTAATTTATCCTCTTATTCCAGAGGTCCCAAAGCATTCATAATGGCAGTATAATTTGCTGAATACTGAGCTTTTAAAGTAGAAACGAGAGATTTACACTAGCAGAATAAACAATATTGAGGAAAATTTCAGCTATTACTTTTCTAGTAAATGTACATTATTCATTTATCCCCATCCTCTCTACCTCATTCTGGTTTAAGATTTCAATTAATCTAATATTTATTATAAGTTATGAGATAGGAAGATAACTTTAACAATCTTTTGTTTCTTTCAAAATAGTAAATTGAGTCTCCCAGGACCACTTAATAATTACTCTTTTCCCCTAACTATTCATACTTCATGGAGCTAAATTATTTGTAGTTATTTGGGGCTGAAGCACATCAAAACATGGAAAAGTAGAAAAGTCTTTTTAATACTCTAGTTTCTTCAATTTCATGTTTTGGCAATGATGCAATGAGAGGAGAATAAGAGAAACTAATATTAAGACAAATTGGGTAAAAAAGAAGTGAATTTTTAACAGGAGCTGAAAAGACACAAATATAAACACTCTTAAATCTGGAGAAAAAATATTATGAATAAAACTGATTATAAATAGGATTTCTATATGCCAAGATCAGCAGGGAGAAAAGAACATGAATACGTTTGTGTGTGTGTTTCTATTTTATAACAAAAATCATGTTATGCATTTTCTTTCTTTTAAATAGCCTAAAAAAGAAAATGAAGAGAAAGATCTAAACTTCAATTAAGCATGATTCTGATTTTGAGGTGTGAAGATTTCTGTTGGGAAAATGCAGATTTTATTATTGTAGATCCTCAATTATCTTCTACATAAATGATTGGTCTTCTGAATGAATTACTGGGATCTAGATTTCTACTTTAATAACAACACTAATTATCACCATATAAAAGAATCCTGGTGTTACCTGACTATCACTGTCTCTTCTTTCCACCATAGAAACCACATTACACCCTAAGATGTAACGTATTAGAATCCCCTAGAATAAGTTTTACAAGTCTCTTTTATCTGTTTTGTTCAATGCTTTATCCTCAGGACCCAGAAAAGTGCCTAGGATGTAGTACATGACAGTGACAAATAAGAAAACTAATTAATCAAATTGATCCTTGAAAATTTGATCCTTTATAAAATCGGACTACACAATTAATACATGTTTGGATTTGGTCAAATCATAAGCCACCTTAGGGGTGTATAAAATACGTCAGTGAGAGGAGTCTTGGCATACTGTTGTGGCTATTCTCTATAGGCCAGGTTTGGTGGTGAGAAGTCGCTGCTCTCAGACGGTGTAGTCTGATTTCAAAGAGGCTAATGTGGTTCCTGGGTGTCAAGAGCCACATGGAGGCACGAATTTACCCAAAACAAGAAAGAGATGAATCCTGGGATGAGAAGCAGAGACAATATCCATAATAGGAAGAGTTTTGTTGGTGGAAAAATTTTGGTACTGGCTAGTTGTTCCTGGTATCCCTAGGACTCATATTTATTTAACATGGACATCCTACTGAAGTTTTACTTAATTTGTATAAATAGAAATCCAGGTTCAGTGAAAAGACACCGACTACAAACACCACAGTTACCAAATGAAGCTGAGAGTTTAACTGAACCACAGTTGCACAGACACCATTCTCAACTACTTCAGATAACAGAGTACCTCTTGTAGTAATGATATTATGGGGTCCAAAACAACCTGAAATTAACATTAAAAAGCAATTGCACAAGAGAGATATTAGTGATACAGCAAAACTCCACCAGAGACTTTATCTTATACTTTCCTGCCTCCAGAACAATCAGAAATAAATATTTGTGGCTTAAACCACTCAGTCTATGACAATTTGTTGTAACAGCCTGAGCTGACTGAGACAGCAATATAGGTCATGCTTTGTTCTTTGAGGTAGCCAAGTGTGTGTGTGTGTGTGTGTGTGTGTGTGTGTGTTTGTTTGCGTGTAGGCACTCATTTGGCAATATGTTGAAATATTATTAAAATAAATAATAATTTACAGAAATAAAATAGGACAGTTCGATTCGCGTTCTTGGGTAAGAAAAACACATGAGAGATTTTGCTGCAAAACCCAGTGGGCTGATACACTTCGTTGTAGATTTTATCCAACTGGTCAAGATATTGATAGAAATACCATGTGTCATATCTTTTCACTTTGCCCAGATATTTTATTCCTTAACAATAATTACTGTGCTCAGTTTGTACTGGGGATCACTAAAAATTAACCCATTATGCAACAGGATGGCAGAAGGAAAATAAATCTTCCTTTGCTACATGTTTCCCATCTCTCTTCTATTGAATCTGCCTTCTCAAACTGATCTCTTAAGTAGCCAGAACATAGCCTAACACTGTGGTAATGACACAATCCATTCACACATTTTCTATGAACCTTTATGCAGTTCATATGAATACTATGAGAAGTGCCATTTCAGTCTTGAATATTTTTCTTGATATGTAAGAACTCTCCTCTCCTTATTTATCTTGAAATCTCTCTTTTCTCTCTACTCCCGTAAAATATAAGAAGAGACTTCTTTCAGCAGATGATTGAAGTTTCTTTTGTAGGCCACTCACTGTGAATGAGATTTCCTTATGATTTAAATTGGATGTGTTTCCTCACTTGGATGTCATTCTATTCATCTCAACAGATATCAGAATAAAGAGGTACATATTTCTATGAATATGTACTATATTGCCATAAAGTTGATGATATATCTTAAATGATTAAATATAGAGCACTTTCTAGTCTGGTAATTTTAATGATGTATATCTACTGTAGAAATTCCGAAAACAGTTGCATGACATATAATTGTTACTTGGAAAAAGCATGCTACACATTAGAAATCAGCCTATCAGATGGCATTACATTGGCACCTGTTCCATGGCTCAAGAACTGACCCAGCTAGCTCAAAGACTGAATTATCAGCATGCTAATATTGAGCACATATGGCAGTGTTGGCTCTCATGAACCATGTTGTAGAGCTGATTTAAGAAAATCATGATCTTCATGTATTAATTATGATAAAAATAGCTGTGTCTTGGGCTGTCATACTAACTTTGACATGGTATTGATTTTCTTCCTAAATGTGGTGTGGATATATTCTCCTTGAAATTGGTTCTGACATGTCCATGGATATGAATGTGGTAGGTGTTTGACTGAAGGGTCTCCCTCTCCTGCCCCTCCTCATGCTTGCCCTGCAATGTGGGCTACCCACTCCCCTATCCCTGTGCTGCTAACCATGCTTCTCACCTCCCTCTCACACCCTCCTCTCTCCTAGCTCTAATTGGAACATTCCTGTTTGACAACATTGTGGCGTCAATCTTATGCCACTCAATTCCCTAATCTAACAGCCATTCTTCCTTTTAAGTGGCATTTGCATGTGACTTACTGAGCCCCGATTTTGTAAATTAACTTTCAGAAAGTAATCTATTTCTTTTTAAAGTATACTTTCCAATTCTTGAAGACTGCCTCTCTTCAGAATCTAACTACTGACAATAGGCAAAAAACAAATTTACCTAATTGAACAGATTTTGAAATTTAAATCTGATAGCATAAAGTAAGTCTGAAAAGAGAAACATTTATGAATTATAAAGCAGTATTCATGACAGCCAATAAAGAAGCTGAGTTCAAGGTGGATGTCAAAACATTTTCGTGACTCTTGTGGATGATATGACTTGTTTTTTGAGACCCATAGATATGTTACCAACACTAAACAAAAGACAGTAGAGTATAAAAGTGATAAATCAATGTTATAAACAATTTTCCCAAACTAGTGTTATTTTGTAATGAAAAAACAATGATGTTGCAAGCAAGAATAATCACTTTGATGTGAAATTAATTTTCTGTCTTATGTAGAGATTAATATCTACTTCCTCAGAATAAACTCATCTTTTCCCACACATAGAATCTGTGTGCTTCTTATTTAAAGTCTCACAGGAAACATGGTCCCTGAGAGCCTGGGGTAATGTCAATGACTTGTGTTTTAGAGAAGAGAGATTCCTCCTATGTGGAAGAATCTCAGCCAGAAATGATAGGTGTTAAATATAAAAACAGGCATTAAGAGGACAGGTAAAGAGTATGGCCATTTATTTATTATTTTATTTAATATATGAATAGAATTTTTACTTTTTTTCTGATGTTTTAGCATCCTCTAAACTTACATGTCTCATAGACACAGCCAAACACAAGAGCATGGGGCAAGTAATCCTCAGTAGGCCTGAATGTCTTGAATGCCAAACTCAGATACCTAAGCTGAGTTTCTCTCTCTCTCTCTTTCCTTCCTTCCTTTCTTCTTTTCTTTTCTTTCTTCTTTCTTTCCTTCCTTTGTTTTTCTTTCTCTTTCTCTCCCTTTCTTTACTTTTCTTTCTTTCCTCACTCTTTCTCATTTATATCCTTCCTTCCTCTCTTTTTATCTTTTTCTTTTTCCTTTCTTTCCTTACTCCCTTTTTTCTTTTCTCTCTCTCCCTTCCTTTCCTTTTCTTTTTTTTCTTTCTTTCCTCTCTTTCTTTTCCTTCTTTCCTTCCATCCTTCTTCTTTCTCTCTTTCTCTTCTTTTCTCTTTATTTTCCTGCCTTCCTTTCTCTTTCCTTTCCCTTCTTTCTCTTTTCTTTTTCTTTCTCTCCCTTCCTTTCTTTCCTTTTCTTTTCCTTTCCTTTTCGTCCCTCCCTCTTTCCCTCCCTCCCTCATTCCCTTCCTTCCTTCCTTCCTTCCTCTCTTCCTTCTCTTTCTTCTTTTCTTTTCTTTTCCATGTTACTACCTAGCAACTAATCTCAAGAATTGGGATATTGTATATTTCAAGGAATCTGGGTTAGGAATAATCATATGCTATAGGAAAAAAAGGCAATTTAAAGTATCAATTAGTGTAAAGATTATAAAAACTTCTGAAGTTTCTTTCCTTCCATATTATAAAAATATATTTCCCTCATTTAAAAAAAAACTATGATTTTAATGGAAGGAATCTTGGATCTTAGCTACATTTCCTCTATCTAATAAAAGACTGCCATCTAAAGAGATAAAGCTGTTTGGACAAAAATTTTATTTCCCATTTTTCCATGTGAATAGTATAGAATAATATATAAAACAGTCATGTTTATATTCATATCTTAAGAAAATTTAAAAGTGTGACAACACTAAGCATTGACAAAAAAAGGAATAATGGAAACTTCCATACTTTATCTGAGAATGTAATTTTTATCTGACAAATCTGCAAGAATTTTCTTGCTTCAGAATCTCAAGGGCCTGTCTTGTAATTCTTTCCCCAGAGTTTTCCACAGGTGCTTACTGCATCTTTTCTCACTGTAGACATACATTGCACTGCCATAGCATCTGCAAGATTATAACGCCCAAGCTTCAGGGCCATGTACATTACTCCTGGACCTGTTACTAAGCCCTTTTCTTATAAATAGAGCTTAGATATATGGACCAGAGCAGTAACTGTGAGGTAAAATGTGTAATTTTCACAACCCAAGAGGACTACCATGTCTTCCTCTTGTCTGTGTGGTAGTAGACGCAAGATGAAATGATTTGTTTCACTTTAGACTGCTGGATATCCTGGCAAGCCCCTTACTATTGGATCCCCGACATTTCACTTCCTTGAATTTTCATAGGGTGTATCTCCAACTTTCTGGAATATAAGTGTCTTAGCAAGGTTTCCCACATACTAGCCACCTCCTGTTCATCCTGCCTAGTTTCCTCAATATCAGTGATATATTAAGATTGGCTTGAAATTCTAATGGGATGTCCAGGGAGTCCAAATCTCCTTCAGACTATGACAGAGAATGAGAGAATTTATATAGTCCTGCAGCGAAACTACAAATGAATAGTATGTGTTTCACAAATCCAAACTCTTTCTAATCTGTTTCCTAATTGGAATCAAAATGAACACGTTTGTCAAATCAATGTCTGCCTGCAGTGTATGTGAGGCCTTACTCGTCTGCTCTACAATGACCCTAGGTCTGACACTGCAGCTTCAATTTGGGCTTCTTGCAGTCTTCTGCAATAATTGTTCAAAGTCATGGTGGTGGGAGGGCAGTTTCAAGTTTCAGTTTACTTGAGCCCAAGAACTCAGTGTAGGGATTACTCTGACTGCTAAGGATATCCATGTCAAGTCTCCATTTGGACTCAGAAAATGACCACTGGGTGGGTCTGCAGATGGAATGGCCCATCTGCAGACCGAGACTTTATCCAGGGTGCCAGTTTTTACTTGTTCCTGTAAGCCCCAACTCAACCAATAGGCTGTAATGACGCTTTGGGATATCACTGCCAAGTCAAATGTTTTGTTCGATATTTCTCAAAACGCCTGTGCAATCTCCTTTCTCCAGTGCAGAGTCACCGTTTTTAGTGCCCATTGATCCACTGTAGGAAGAACTGAGGGAATCATCCTGGTCTTTTCTTGCCACAGTGTTGCAAAGAATTTCCTTCAAGTGAGTCAAGTGGCCTGAATATGTTTTCAGTCACTGGGCTCCAAATATAAAAAATAGCTCAGATTTAGGAACTGAACAAGGAATCATAACTATTTTGAGAGACAAGCACCCCCAGCTCTATTCATAACTTTTCCTGGTTGTAAACATTCAGTGTCACTGATATCACCTGGCTTACCTTACAATTTTGCTGCTAAGCACACCAGGTTCCATTAACCACTTCCTAAATTCTCTGAAGGTAAAGTCCAATTTTGGCTTTCCCTTGGGCTTTCCTCAACATTAGGTAATTGCATTCTCTTGGCTGTTGGCTTTTAAGCATGAGCTGTCACTGAATTTTTCAGTGAAGCTGCTTCCTCTTACCAGTGCATTCATGATGGCCTTGGTGAATGGCACATCCCCTGGGCCCAAAGTGTAACATGATCCTCTGTGGCTTGTCTGGTATCACATATCATATTGATTTCAGCTTTGCACTTCTCTAAGCTTCTCAATATTTTTCTTTATTATCTGCCTTGAAACCTCGGACATTTTTGCTTCACTCATTGCGAACTGAATCTTTGCTTTCTACAGGCTTCTAAGCACCATGCTATCAGTGAGTTTCGTTCCTGGGATTCTTGCCAGGGTGTTAAACCCTTTGTCCCAGGAAAGCTCCTGCCAAGTCGTTGACATCTATTTATCCAGTATTATATCACATCCTCTCTTAGCAGAGTACATTCTCTCAGCCACCACAGAGGCACAACACCATAAAAGATGATCGTTTCCTTTTATACACAATATCCTATGGTTGCCAGGCAAAATGCAGGATGCACAGTTAAGTTTGCATTTTAGGTAATCGACGAATAAAAATTTTTTAGTATAAGTATGTTCCAGGCAACAGTGGGGATGTACTTATACTGAAACATTCATTCACTATCTGACATTGAAATTCAAGTGGGCATCCTGTACTTCATTTGCTAAACCTGGAATCTTACATGTCCTAGAATCCAGTGCTGAAACTCCTTAGCTAAGCTTTTAAAAAGTAATTACAAGCTTCCATTGGATGAACAGCTTCAGACAATGCTATATACGTTAGGACCATTGAATTCTGTGGTGATTTACCTATTGTGGTGCCTGTTGTTTTTTGTTGATAATTGGGTCCCTTGTTTTAGGCAATATTATAAAGCATTGTCAGTAAACCTGGAACTCAATGAGCCCTTGCATAACAAGAGAAGATAAATTCTTATTTAAGATGTGAAGCAATGTGAACAATGATGACTTGGCTGGATCTTGCAAAATGTCCTGTTCCAATCTGAGTTGGCTGCATACTTCAGGGCCCCTCAATATATGTTTATGTGGAGAATATTTTGGAAGAATAAAACATTTTTATGTGTGTAAAAATGTTAACATTACCTCAAGAAAATATCGAGTTATTAATTTTTCCTAACATATTTTCATTTTGATAGATCCATTAAAAAGAAAGAATTTTTTTTTAAAAGAGCAAGAAACCAGGGGAGAACTTCCACTAAGAATCTAGTATCTCATTTATAATTTGTAGGTAGTTTTCTTTTTCTTGTTTCCCTAGTATACAATTCTTGAATTAACCTAATAAAGCAAATAATCATTATTATTTTATTGTAAAACAATTCATAATTCTTGCCTCATCATTGAAGTGAAGACAATCGCTTTATATTTAAAAAGTAGAACATAAACATGTTTACAAGTACGAAGTCTGAATACAACAGAAAATATACTATGGCAAAATTCATAGTTGCTATTAACATATGATATGCATTAATATATGCATTAAGGTATATTAATGTGGAAGTAAGTACAAGGTACAATTGCAGGATGATATCTGTACATATTACCTACTAAAGGGCGTTGGAAGTTTCCTTTTCTTATTTTGTATTTTATAGCTGTGATTCAACCTAATAATTTCCAGCAGTAATTTATATATAAATAGCAGAATGGAGTCCAGTGGTCTTTATTTAAATATGGCTAAATACTATAGTATATATTTATATAATTTTCAGCTTACATAATTTTTATTTCACATAATGGTGGGCAGAAAAGCGACTAAGACATTATTGATATGATTCCTATGTTCTTCAGTTCTGAGTGTCTTTTGACAAGTTACCTAATCACTCTACATGTTAGTTTTCTTAACTACAAAATGAAGCTGTTAATAGCCCTTATATCTCAGAATTATTATTAGAATTAAGGAGATAATCCACAATGAGTAATTTTAACAGAATTTTGAACATAGTAGGCACTCAATAAAGTTGTTATTATTATTGCTCTCAAAGTGTTCTACATTTTTGAAATTCATTATAGAATTTAATTTGTAGGAAAAGTATTTTAAAATAATATTATTATTTACTATTATTAATGTCTACCCACCAGAAGGTGTCACATCTGCAAATATGCATAATATATAAGTTTAACTAACTTTATATACATTTAAAAGGTTGAACATAGGAAATGTTATTAGAATTGAGAATTAAGCAATTCAATGGTAAAGTGTAAGAATTGTCAGATGGGGATCATATTATGAAATCTAGTCTGAACGGAGATTTTAATGTACATTTTTAGAGCACAAAATTGTCAACAACTAAATCAATATATAAGACAAAATAATGAGTAAAAAGGAAGGTGGCTAAAGAATTAGAACAGCCTATAATCCCAGCACTTTGGGAGGCCAAGGTGGGCAAAACACTTGGGGCCAGGAGTTCAAGACCAGCCTGCCAATCATGGCGAAACCCATCTCTACTAAAAGTACAAAACTTATCCAGTTGTGGCAGCACACACCTGTAATCCCAGCTAATCAGGAGCCTGAGTCAGGATAATCACTTGAACTCAGGAGGTGGATGTTGCAGTGAGCTAAGATTGTGCCGCCATAGCACTCCAGCCTGAGCAACAGAGCGAGACTCCATCAAGAAAGAAAGAGAGAGAGAGAGGAGGAGGAGGAGGAGGAGGAGAAGAAGAAGAGAAGAAGGAGGAGGAGGAGGAAAGAAAGAAAGAAGAAAGGAAATAAAGAGGAAGGAAGAAGAAAGGAAAGAGAGAGAAAGAAAGAAAGAAAAAGAAAGAGAGAAAGAGAAAGAATTGGAACAAAACACCATGGTTAATTTATTGCAAAGAGGACAGAAGAAACAAAGAAATAAGGTCACTAGAGAGAAGAGAAAGTGGTGTATTTGGGGCCTGGCATGGAAGACAGGGTAGTATTTAGGAAAAAAAGGCAGACCCCAGTCTGAAAAAGTAGTGAATAGGCCCCCTACAAAGTGCAATTGACATAGATGCATTACAGCTCTCTAGTCTTCCCTATGCTTGTGGCCTTCATTAGAACAGGGCTCTTAACTAATGGGTACCTAGTTCAACCATTGTGGAAGACAGTGTGGTGATTCTTCAAGGATCTAGAAATAGAAATACCATTTGACCCAGCAATCCCATTAGTGGGTATATACCCAAAGGATTACAAATCGATCTATTATAAAGACATATGCACATGTATGTTCATTATGGCACTGCTCACAATAGCAAAGACTTGGAACCAACCCAAATGCCCATCAATGATAGACTGGATAAAGAAAATGTGGCACATATATACCATGGAACACTATGCAGCCATAAAAAGGATGAATTCACCTCCTTTGGAGGGATGTGCATGAATCAGGAAACCATCATTCTTAGCAAACTGACACAAGAACAGAAAACCAAACACTGCTTGTTCTCACTCATAAGTGGACGTTGAACAATGAGAACACATGGACACAGGGAGGGGAACATCACACACTGGGATCTGTTGGGGGGTGGGGGCTAGGGGAGGGATAGCAGCATGTGGGGAGATTGGGGAGGGATAACATTAGGAGAAAAACCTTATGTAGGTGATGAGGGGATGGAGGCAGCAATCCACCATGGCATGTGTATACCTATGTAACAATCCTGCAAGATCTGCACATGTACCCTAGAACTTAAAGTAAAAAAAAGAAAAGAAACTAAGGGGTATCTGAAGTCATTTTGGGGCATATGACTTAAGCTGGGAGGGCGGGGGGATCATGCTTATTTTCACTCATCTCTAACTAAACTGAAATTCAACATTTTCTTCCACTGGAAATTTGGATAATAAACCACAATAGTATTAATACTGTTTTTGATTTTTGTCATACATAGAAGTTGCAGATTATCATGTTACAGTTGTCGCAAATATATATAAAAGTACCATTTATATGTATCACTACTTTCATAATTATTGTCCTAACTCTAGACCCTGTCATTTAATGTGTTAATAGTGAAGCAAAATATTTCCATTTCAAAAATGTGTTTTCTTAATATGGTGACAACTGTATTTTGATGTCATTGAAATAATTTAGAATCCCATATAATTTATCTCAAGCATTTAAAAAAACTATTCTGTGAAGGGGTATGTAGGTTTCTCCAGACTGCCAAAGTGGGTCACAGAGCAAAAATTGCTCAGAACTTGTAGAACTAGCATTTTTGATTTAGTAACTCCCACCTCTCTCTATTAAATTAGTTCTCCAAAAGTCTCCATTGAGCTCCAGCTATTAATTAGGATTATCAATCTCTAGGATTCTTAGGTAACTGGTTCCTATTGTTGTATGTGTGGACAAGATTAATAATTTTTACATCCCGTTTTTCTATTTTTTCCTTACTCTCTCTTTTGTTCATTTTAATTCCATTAAAATAAATTCTCTATCTCAGCACACAACTGAAGATGAAAGAGATAACTTCAAGAAGTTAGGGAAGATTCAGAACAGCTTATATCTGAAAGTAGGGAGCTCCACAAATGGATGAAAGTTCTCAAAGGGAAGGAAAAGAAAGATGGGTTAGGAAGGAGGAGACGGAGTTTCAGAAAGTACTGCAGGAGGAAAGACCAGCAGAGCACACAGAACACAGAACACAGCACTGGAAGATACAGGTGGAGTAGCCAGAGGTTGGCCAGAGGCTGATATCAAGGAAGTCCATCAAGAAGTTGGCCAGAGGCTGATATCAAGGAAGTCCATCAAGAAGTTGGCCAGAGGCTGATATCAAGGAAGTCCATCAAGAAGTAAAATGTAGCCCAGAGGACATGGCAGCAGGTGTTCTGAGATAAGGCAAAACACAGCAGAGATAGACCTTAACCTGGAGATACATTTGCATCACACCAGTCTGTCCAGACCCGGTAAGGGATTCAGAGCAAGCTGGCCCCTGAGATGGTGATGATACCAGAGGGGAGGGGGAATTAAAAGAAAAAACAGAATCCAGTCTTATAAGGATTCAAGTACTGGGCTGAATATAAGACAGTTAATTAAAGACAGAATAGAAAAGGGTAATAAGCTAGGAAGTCTCTCAGGTATAAGACATGATCCTAATTCTTACACCTGCAGCACAATGTGAGCAGCACGGAAGTAAGACTGGCTTGACGCTGAATTTCCTGTTATATCAAATCAATTTAAATAACTGAGGAGATGATGGTTCACAAAGTTCACATTATAACTGAGTCTGTTAGTCTAGATAACCTGATTTATGTTAATGGGAATGGAGGGATATGGAAGCAGGACACCAGGAAGTTTATGACAACTTGTCAGCTCTGGAAATCGGCTTCACTCTCTAAGCAATATCAACTTTCTACGACATTAGGTCCCCGGTGCATGAAGCAAAATGTATTATTAAGTCAGATCTCCTTGAATCAAAAAGTAAATAGTTCAGAAGCAGTGACGGAAGCAGAGGAAAAGCAATAATTGAGTGAGAAAATAATTGGGTGGCCATAGGCAAAATCTATGACAGATCCAAATGGCCTTCATTATTTCTCAGTTGGAAAATTCAGTTGGAATAAAACTCAGTTGGAATAACTTCTTAAATTGTCTTCCCATCTTAAGTGCTTCACTACTCAAATTTGTATCATAAGCTACTTCCAGGTGACAGACTAAAATTCTCCAAGTGTAAACACTGTCTTCAAGTAAAAACTTCACTCTTAGTTGAAATACTAATAACTCTTCATTTTCTAATAAGCTCCTTTTCTTTGCATTCACATTTCTGTATAGGACAGACACTGACTCCTGTCAATGTGTGCTTCCCACTATTTCTTATTGTTCAATATTTTTATATTGAATATTTAAAACAATTCAAATGTTTAATATGTTAATACTTCATTTTTATATTTCCTTTTTATATCTACAAGTGTGCCTTTCTTTGAATAATGGCCCTCCTTCATTTCTGTCTGATTCTGTTGGGTTGCTGATTGTTTTGACTCTGTGTCCCCACCCAAATATCACCTTTAATTGTAATAATCCCCATGTATTATGGGAGGGACCTAGTGGTAGGTAATTGAATCATGGGGATGGGTTTTTCCCATGCTGTTCTCATGATAGTGAATAAGTTTCATGAGCTCTGATGGTTTCATTAAAGGGAGTTCCCTTACATCTGCTTTCTTGCTTCCTGCCATGTAAGATGTACCTTTGCTTCTCCTTTGCCTTCTGCCATGATTGTGAAGCTTCCCCAGCCTCACAATGTGGTATGAGTTCGTTAAATGTCTTTCCTTTATTAATTACCACTCTCAGGTATGTATTTTTTAACTGCTTGAGAACAGACTAATACAGCTGCCAATCTGAAGACCATCAAATTTTGACAACAGGGGTGCCACATAGAGTTGCTTTCCCAGAAGGAATATTCCAAGCATGCAAAGACACACAGGGACCAAAATTGATTGGAACTGAGTCATGCTAAGATGCTCAGAGTACCTGTGTTTTTTATCTTTCTCAGTGCTTCTGATCTTCTCTCCCTCCCTCAGCTCTCTACTCAATTCTGTGAGCCACCTAATATCCTTTCAGGAAAATTCTTTACACACATACATTTCAGTTTGAGAGTAGTTGTTTCTATTGCCTGCAATCTAAAAAACACTGAGTACAAAAGCGTAAGGGTGGAGAATGGAATTATTGAGCTAAAATGTTATAAAAAGCCACAGAACTGATATCAATATTTTAAGCTGGGAAATTAAGAGTCTATTGACATATGGTAGAGAGCTGGTAAATAACATTATTGACTAGACTGTCTGGGATACTAAGGATGAAGTCCTTCAGAACTAGTAGTAGTTGCAATAGATGGACAAATTAAACTGAGAAAATGATGACCTCAATGTTAAAATTTTCAACTTGAGGCATGGACTAAAATCCAGAGCCTTCCTGTCACCATGGCCTAAGCATCTCTTTTGACACCTGTCAGGAGAATGGAGGTTGATGAAAACCAAACTCAAAAATAAATCATGTCGCTTGTTAAATTTGATAAGGTGAATTGAGAACTCTGACACATACCTTACATGAATCTTGAAGATAATAATGGGATATAAGCTGTTTAGCAGTTTTATTAGTAAGGATTTTAGGAACCAGAAAGCCTGAACCAGCAAACCTCTTATCAACATCCCTACTTTGCCTCCCTGGCATAAGGAAGCAGTATATCTCACAAGAAAAATAAAATAATTCTTCTAGCACCCAAACCGCAATGGGGCCTCATTTCTCACTACTCTGATGATCTCTTCCTCCTTTTTTCCTTTGCTCTCTTTACTTCATCCACTACCTCCTTGTTATTCCTGGAATTTTCCAAAAACGTTCATCTCAGGGCTTTTGCACTTACTACCCTATGGCTCTCCCTGCCTAAAATGCTCTTCTCCCCAGGTAACCGCATGACTGGCTCCCTTGCCTCCCCCAGGCTTTTTGTCACTGGCATGTCATCTTTTCCAGGAGGCTTTGCTTGGTGATTGTATTTAAAACTCCAACCCTTGCCCAACACCATGCATCGCTCTTCACTGCTGTCTTTCTATTGTACTTACCACCGTCTAACATAGGTTTTACTTTTTTGTATACTTTGTTCCCAAACTTGTCCTGTAATTAACTATACCTCCCAAGATTCACTTTCTTGTGTAGTTGCCTCTCTTAAAATCTAGGCTGGACCCGGGACTCCGTTTAATTAATAAAATGTGGCAGAAATAGTATGGGCATCAGTTCCTGGCCTAAGCCTTAAGAAGGCTCGGTGGCTGCTAATTGTGTGCTTTGAAGAGTTCTGTGCTGCCACATAAAATGGTTGGTTACCCTGACAGATAGACCATGGAGAGAGAGAGACGATGCCACGTAGAAAGAGTGAAGCTTTGGGACTACATGGAGAAAGAAAGAGACCTAGCATCCAGTATCCCACCTGAGTCCGATTTGCAATTATTTCCATGAAAAAAAAAAAACTAGAAATGTGATGGCGATATCCCAGCCGCTCAAGCTGACATTTCATAAAGCAAAAGAACCACTCCCAAAGAGTCTGGTCAAACCACTAGGAGAATCAGGCAGTAACAAGGTGATTAGGTGGTTTGTTATGCAGCGGTAGATAAACAAAGCATTACTTACTTCTGCGTCCCCCACAGAAATGTAAATTCCATGAACATGGATTTTTGTCCATTTTACCTGGAAAGCTGGCCAGCCAGGTTTTCCCAAGTGCCTGTAGAACTTTCCCAATTTCCTTGCTCGCAGTCCTCCGGTAGAGGCCTGAGTTAGGGCTTGGAGCCTCCTAACAAGTAAACTCCCTGCTTCTCAAGACAACTCCTAGAGCTCTCCCTCAGCCCCAGGGAAAGGCAAGTGCCTTCTGATTCAGTAGCTTGGGATGGCTGGGCTCCCAGGTGTGTCTGTCCTCAGAGCTGGGGAAGAGAGAAGCCTCTCCAGAGCGGGAGGTAGCTTCCTCCTCTAGGTCTGCATGGGAAGAGGCTATCTAGAGGAATTTGGAAACGGCTGGGGGAGAAGAAAACACCACCTGCAGTGAGTTACTCCTAAGGTGTGGGTTTTCAGGCTGCGTTTTCAGAACCTAGAAAGTGCTGAGCATTTTTTTTACTTTTGAGGCGGAATTTCGCTCTTGGTACCCAGGCTGGAGTGCAATGGCGCTATCTCGGCTCACCGCAACCTCCGCCTCCTGCGTTCAGGCAATTCTCCTGCCTCAGCCTCCTGAATAGCTGGGATTACAGGCACGTGCCACTATGCCCAGCTAATTTTTTTGTATTTTTAGTAGAGACGGGGTTTCACCATGTTGACCAGGATGGTCTCGATCTCTTGACCTCGTGATCCACCTGCCTCGGCGTCTCAAAGTGCTGGAATTACAGGCTTCAGCCACCGCGCCCGGCCAGTGCTGAGCATTTAATAAACATGTTGACTAAAGGAATGCATGAATTAGTTAATGAATTTAAACTACTAGTAGTAGTCTATGCGGTGAAATACATACCCAGAATTTGGAAAAGGAAATATACCCAAAGAGATTTTCAGGAATTAATCACCGTAATCTAAGTAATTAACATAGACTTGTATTTGTTCAAGTAGACTTTGAAGAAGAGAATTTTTAAGAGGATGGAATCTTATTTGGGATATGTTTAAATTTGTTAATAAGGATGACTTCACCAGAAAGTCTGAATTCAATTTTCCACCTCTAGTCAAGTTTCCTCACTTAATTAATGAAAACCTAACCCAAATATTGCTAAAAAAAAATTACCTTAGATGGCCAGATAGATTTAATCTTAATATTAGGGGAAGGCAGTCAGATTTCAGGAACGCTAGGTAAGAGCAATTAATCGCATCATGCCCGTTCTTCTCCAGTACATCTCAGAATCTCTCCCTTCGTCTTTGCTATGAGACAATAGAGTGATGATTCTCTAAATGAATCAGTAAGAATTTCAATTATTCGTTATTCTCTTTTGGTTTGGAAATCTTGAAATCTAGAATGCTAGAAATTCAACTGAAGTTTCCATCAAAATAAGCTCTTTTATCCTAGCAGGAAGTGGAGAAACTCTGCTAATCAGGCCAGAAGGAGGCAGTTAATTTCTGAGTTTATGTGGGCTTGCTAATCTTAAAAGCACACCAGATGAGGAAGGATTTCTTTTGTTTGGTGGGCATGGTACTTCACTTTTGCCCTAGGCACCCAAAACACCAATGTTTTGACTCAGTGTCACAATCCAATTCATCAGCTCCCTCAACATACCTCCAGATAGTATAAAGTTTTACAGCTTTTACAGCAACTTGCTGATATGACTTGAGTAGGAAAGAATAAATATCCTAGATGGAATGGTAAGATAATGTGCAAAGGGCAGGAGACAAATCATGCAAAAATCAAGAAGCTTGTCACAAATGAAGACTGTTTGACAATAGTCAACAGAACTTCCTATCTATTTGGTTAGTGCAAAAGCAATTGTGGTTTTTGACATTTCTTTAAGTAACAGCAAATGTACATGCCAAAAGTGAAGACAGTCATAGTAATTTTCTC